>JARWLC010000005.1:84704036-85264036 GCA_033318265.1 Phyllotis vaccarum | reverse complement strand
CCTTGCGGCCCTCCATCCAGTCTTTTTGCTTCAGAAGTTTAGGGGTGTCTACGGTTCCATACTGGCTACAGACACGTGACCAAGAATCCGAAGGTCACTAGTGTTTGAACTCCTCTGTGATGATCCTGGTAGCTCAGAGGTCTTCTGCAGTCCCAAGTGTTGGTCTGCTGAACTAGTGAGCTGCATCTTAGTGAATACTGCCCCTCACATATGACGGTTAATGTCATCATATTGGCCAGATGTAGAATCAGCTCAAAGACAAACCTGTGTGAAAGAGTTTCTAGTTTGAGTTCCCTGAGGTGGAGAGACCAATCTTGAATGTGGTGGCGTGATTCCATGGGCTGGGGTCTAGACTGAAGAAAAAGCCATCTGAGCACCAGTGTCCATTTTTACTTCTTGACCACAGATACAATGTGACTGACTGCCTCATACCCCTTCCACCTTGACCCCCCACACCATAGTGGGCCACTCTCAAACTGAGAACCCCAAACACCTCCCCACACACATTGTTTTGCCAGGCATTTTGCTTCAGCATTTAGCTAATAATTAGCACAGCTCCAGAATGAAATTGCAGCCACCATGTCTGACCACAGTAAGGCGTTCGTCATTGGAAATAACTCCACAGCTAAAGAAGTACCGAGCTGACAGGGACTGCCACTCAGTTCCAAGGGGATCTATTAAAAATAGTGATTTAGTGAGGGGCAAACTTTGAGAATGGATGTATTAGTTACTTTCTTTTCTTTGCTAAAACACCATGACCCCAACAGCTCATAGAAGGAAGCATTTGTCCGGGCTTATGGTTCCAGACGGATAAGAGTTCGTATATCAGGGACATATGGTACAGGTATCAAACACAGTAAAAGGAACAGTTTAAAGCTCACATCCAAACCACAAGCAGGAAACAAAGAGAGCAAACAATGACTGGTGTGAGCTAAGCCTCCTCAAATAGTGCCCCCAAGTGGGGACCTACTGTCTAAGGCCAGCGCCTATGAGGGATATTTTTATTGAAACCACAATAGGGAAATCTGTTCTACAAAGATGCCTGTCTGACTTGTGGTGTCCTTAGTATGTAGATGAGAATGAGCCAAGGGTGTTATTGTTTAGTCTTCGAGCAGCTTTAAGAACATTCTGCAGAACCCCACCAACACTGAAGTTCTCACAAAATATTGGGACCCTCCCTGTCCCCGTGACTACATGACTAGAAAACTGACCTGGGGAAGAAAAGCCAATGTGCAATTATGCAGACACTTCTTTGAATGGATTCTCAAATGTTCTAGCGCCTGGGATTAGCTGGTGTTAGCTAATATTAACAGCTTTCGGGGGGACTTTTCTGGTAAGGAAGGAGTTAAGTTGGGTATTAAAAAAAAAAAATCCCAGGCTACATGGAGGTTTGAAATGAATCAGGAGAGCTTCAGTGGGGGAAAAATTAGTTGTGAATTTGGAGATGCAGAAGATGCAGCTCAGGAGACGTGAGAAAACTAAGGCTGTTTTATTTTATTTTATTTATGTATATGTGTCTGTTTATGTGTGTGCCACAGGGGTGCAGGTACCTGAGGAGGCCAGAAGAGGGCGCTGGATCCCCTGGAGATGAAGTTACAGGCAATTGTGAGCAGCCAGATGTAGGTACTGGGAACTAAACTTGGGTCCTCTGGAAAAGCAGCATTCTTAGCCACCGAGTCACTTCTTCAGTCCCTAATTAAAGAATTTTTAAGATAAGTATGCCCGTGCCATTTTTAGATGTGTACAGTCAAGGAATTTAGAAAGCCAGCCAGTGGAAATCTGCTGTCCGTGGTACTGAAGCCTCCTCGGGTCCCAGCCAACAGATGTTCCTCCTGCCAGGACGTTAGGGTTCCTATCCAACTTCCCCAGTGATTCTGAACCTGGTGAAGGTTTTATTTTTCTATCTTGATGAAAAATGTGTGGTTTATACACTGTCATGGGGCAAATAGAATTGGGATTTATTTTCACAACTTACATGGTGAGTTTGGGGTTTTTTTTCCATATGTCTTAGACAATCCTATCACATTTCTGACAGTTACAATATTTTCTCCTTTCTGGGAAGCTGAAAAGAGGCAGAGAACATGTTTCTCTGCTTTCTTCACTATGTCTTCAGAGTACTTTGTAGAACATAGTTCTTGGCATGTGTGTTTAATGTGTGTGATTGGGTGTGGGGTTGTTTGTTGTGTGCTGAACAGCAATGTGTGTGCTTGTGTACATCAAGCATAGAGCTGTGCATTTGCAGTTGTATTTGTGATGTGGTGGTGGTATGTGAATGCACCTACAATTAAAAAAATAGCCAATTAGATGCTATTCCAATTGAGATACCATTAATAACAAACCTTTCTCCTCACAATGCCATGCACTGATGTGTGTTGGGCTTGCCAGCAGTTGGGAAGGGTCAAATTGTTCTCCATGCAAATTCCATGTGTTTTCAATTAATCTCACATCTGTGTTTGCAAGCATGCTGCTTTAATTACATAGGTGAAGAAAATGTCTCACTCCCAATTATTAATGGGGGAGCATTCCTTCACTACATGCTGCAGAATCTTCATCAGTAAGAGCTGTTAAACATGACATTGGACCCAATCCTTTGGATAATTCCTTTTTCATTATTAGAGCAGATTTACAACTTAGGAGTCAGAGTGTTGGGCTTTTTCCCCACTAGAAAATTCATCTGTATCCTAGAATCAGCTTGTAGCTCAATGTAAATTCAGTGTAGAATTCAGTCAGTTATTAAGTGGATTTAAGTGGCTGAACCCTGGTGTAATCTGACCAGCAATGCATGAAGGAAAGAGTTGGAGGTGTAAAAAATGTCAAATAGCTTTCTCAGATGCATTAAACTATTAATAAAGATAAAACGATCTTTATGTTTGGGGTTTAGAACATCTCTTTTATGATAGCAAGAAGCCACTTTGATTCACGACTCGTTGCTTCCAGGGTCTGGTGTCATTATTCAGAAGGTGTCAGGAAGAAAGCAAGACAAGCTCCTCACAGAGGGAGAGCCAAGGAAAGGAAGCTAGAGTTTAGGACTGCTCTGGGTCAGCTGTGCTAGCTGAGGCAGTGACAGATGAGGGATGAAAATGAACGTGTCCGCTCATGGACCCTCTCTAGAGGACATTCCACTCGCTTCTGTGATATCTTTTTTTGTAGCCCTTCTGGGATGGTTGTGGCCCAAAGTGGCCTGCCTGAGGCATCCCGTAGAGATGCTAGATACATTCCACTACTCTCATCCACACTGATCCCCCAACTTCTTGCTCTGTCCTGACCTGTATCCAAGGCTGGTTTCTGGAGCAAATCAACACCCTGACTTCCAATTGGATGGATTCAGCATGGTGGGGGGAGGGGTACTGAAGGGAGAGAGGAGTACTTCCTGGCCTCATCCCAAAGGCTGCTTAGCAACTCTTAGACTGGCTACCTAACTCCCTGTCCTGTCTCTTGCCCTCAGGTGTGCTCCCCTACTGCTGCCACCCCTCAGGCAGCTTCCTGAGTCCAGATCCCACCTCAGCCTGTGCACTCATCAGCCAAATTATTTAAGGGGCAGCCATTTCTTCTGGGGTCCCTCCTTGATTCAGAGAAGCCCTCCCCTTGAGCCTCTGCTGCTTCAGGAGTTGCATGTACAAACGGGAGACAGACTGGGTGAGGTAGAGGGCACATGTGGAACCCTGGTGAATGACTGCTTCTCAGTCTTCTCAGGAACATGCTGGTGTCACTGTTCCAGGAACTGGGATCAGAGCAGGCAGGCCCTGTCCTCAGAGAGTTTACAACAGCAGGTTAATCCTGGGTGTTAGACTATTACAGATTGGCTCAGACTCTGAAGACCACATACGAAGAAAGGTACATGAGGGCCAGAAAGCAAGGTTTCCTGGAGGGAGGAACATTCAAACTATGAACTTAAAGGCTAAAAAAAGTCTGAGTAAGGGAGCTGGGGAAGGACAAGGGGACAGTGTGTTCTTGGGGGAGGGAGTGGGGAATACAAACCTCCAAAGGCAAGGGAGAGCTCGCGTGTTTACAGCAGCAGGAATCAGAGGGTACAAGTGCACAAAGGATGGGCATTGGGGAAAGCATGGTAGAGTCAACAGTGCCTCCTCCCCGGCTCTGCCCCTCCCCCAAAGCCCTGCAGACCTTTCAGAACCCAAGAGCTCTTGAACACAACCTGGTTTATATCTGCATCAGAGCCTCCCCCCTCCCTTCTACAGTGGGCACAGAAACAGGCCAGAAACGAAGTGGCTACACCAGGAGCTGGGGTGAGATGGGTTCTGGCAGTATAGCGAACCACACAGTTGCCGAACCCTACAATTGCCAAAACGGGACTGGAGACTCAGGCCTTGCTCAGGTCATGCAAGCAAAAAGCAGTCCAGGGTTAAGGCTGCTATGATCGGGGGTGGAAGCCACGGTCTGCCTGGAAACCGAAAAAAATCACGGAGAGGTGTTACAGGACAGGTTCAGAGCCTCTAGTGTGCCGATGCCAGACTGAATTGTCTGGTAACCCAGGGAGAGCCTGGCCCTTCACCTGGATGCACCCCGGGTACCTCTGCCCAGCCCCTGGCTCGGCACAGGTGACTGGAGCTTCCCACTGAAATCATGCGAATATTAAGCTAATCAAAGCCTTGCTTGAGAAAGGATGGAGCAGGGAAGGCGGCCCTAACGAGCTGCGTGTCACTCCCCCCACCCCACGCGTCTTGTGCTGTCCCATTTGTCTGGCTGTAATCTACATTTCAAATGATTACATGGAAAGCTGAAGTGGTAGTGACAAGGATAAACGAAGCTTGTTAAACTAATAGCTGCACTAATGCCCAAATATGTGAACTTCCCGACGCAGGCCGCATCCCAGCCTGGCGGAGCTGTCAGCCCAGCTCCCCCGGGCTCCGCCGCCAGCCGCGGCCACATGATGAATGGCCCTGTCGACCAAACTCATCCGGGGCCCAATTAAACAGGCAGAAATGAACTAGAGCCGTCAGGCAGCCGGGGAGGGGGGAAGTGGGTGGGGGAGGCCAAACCAGACACAGAGAGAGGCTGGGGGAAGGGGGGAATCGAAGCAGATAGGGGGAGTCGGGAGGAGAGGTACAGTGGGCCAGGGAGGGTGTGGCAGCTTAGGAGACAACAGCTGAGGGCTGAGGGCGGTGTGGAAGAGTGGGAAGAGGGGAGAGAGACACCAGAGAGAGTCTAACAGGACCATCTTGGTTTCTACCAAGAGGGCAGATCCCAGCACCTACTGAAACCCACAGGCATCCAGAGTGGAGAGAGACAGCCAGAGACACCCAGAGAAACAGCACAGGAGAGACACGTGGTACCCTTAGCCCAGCAAAGGGATGGAGAGGGAGGATGGCGGGAGTGGGGGAGGGGCAGGCAGAAGAGGATAGTCCCCTGGCAAGTCATTGCAACTCTAGGCAGCAGGGAAGTCGTTCTGTCAGAAAATGGTCATTTAATGGTTTGCCGAGCCTGCGACAGATATGTCATGTGAGGCGGCTGGGCGGCAGTCCCAGGGCATTTCATTTATTAATTACCAGTTTTCAACAGCTCCCTCCATTGCTGCCTCACACTCATCATCAGCCTACCCCCCCTGACTGGAGCTGCCCCACCCCCCCATGACACCACTGCCAGGCCCTTGGTCCCATTTTCCAGAGAAGGAAGACAGAGGCAAAGTCCAGATAAGGGCAGGTAGGATCAAAAAAAAAAAAAAAAAAAAAAAAAAACTACTGGCAGATTGAGCCTTTTTTCTGCTGGCCCCTGATGGTCAGCAGACCACCTCCAGGACATAAAGAGGAAGGCTGAAGCTTTGCCAGTGGTCCTTCCCTTTAAAAATACACATTACACTTTCTTGTTTATCTTTGGTCTTGGTTTTTGAGACAAGATCTTTCTATAAAGCCCAGGCTAGTTGGGAACTCTCTCCTCTCTGGCCTCTCAAGTGCTGGGGTTACAAGCATATGCTATAATCCTCAGCTATACACTATACTTTGAAAGCCACAAGTATAATCACCTAGCACTTAGTAATCTTCCACCTTTTCATACAACTCAATTTTCCTGTGGTCTGATCCATTCCCCTCTCAGAAGTCTGTAAGCCTTTCATTCAGAGCCAAGTAATTAGAAGGCTAGTCCTTCTCTGTGGCCCTCAACCTATATGAAATGCTGGAGTGATAGCTCAGTGGTTAAGAACACTGGTTGCTCTTCCAGAGGACCAGCATCAATTCCAATCACCTACATGGCAGCTTACAGCCCTCTGTAACTGTTTCAAGAGACCTGATATCTGAGTTTACCTCCATAGGCACTACACATGCCCTTAGTATAGACAAACATGCAGGAAAGACACTCATACACATAAAAAAAATTAAATTAAATAAAGAGTGTATAGTGACACAGAAGCATATACAATGGGGTGCACCAGTGACCCAGCCTGCTCAGCAGATAATCTTCAACATGGCCGAACACTTACCTAGCCCTCTCTCTCCCCCTCCATCTGCCTGACAGCTGACCTGAAGTATTGCTGGGGAAGGAGAAGTTGCAGGGAAATCTTTGTTCTCAGAGGGTTAGTGAATTCTAAGCTATCCAGAACCTAGCTGACTCCCTCCACAGCCCTCACTAACTCTTCCCAGAGAAAGTTCCAGAAAGAAAGTGAAGTCTTTGTTTTGTACAGAATGCTGTTCAGAAATGGGTGCTGCCTCCACCTCACCAAGTAAGTGGGGTGAATTCTCCCAGAGGCCCAGGGAAGACACTGCCTGTGCCACTGAGGAATGTGAATCTGGACGCTTAATCTAAAATGCCATCTCTCCAACTACTGTCTCTTAAGTCTCCAGTTACACACACACTACACACACACACACACACCACTCAATCCTTTACCCAAAGAGCTTATCTGCTTCCTGTAGTGTTCATCCAGGTACACTGCCTGACTGTGAGAAGGGTAGATCTAATGAACTACTCCATTCACGCCTACAGCCCCCTCACCTGTGTCCTGACAACTCCCTAATGCTGATACCTACCATCACCTTAGAGCTTAACACACCAGTCTCAGAGGTGGGCTCAGGCATCAGCTGAGACATCCACGATCTTCTATATCATAGCCAGGGCACCTCCCCCAAAGCAAAGGATCTCTCTTTCCTGGTTTCCTTCAGGGGGACAGACTTCCCCCACATAGTTCCCACCCCTTCCCTTCTGTGCCTTTTTGCCAGTGTCCCATGGGTGTCCCTGACTGTGCGCTGTCCTGTCTTTCTCCAATACCCTTTGCGAACCCTTGCCGTCTCTTCTCATCTCAGGGTCTGTCTTCTCTGGCATGCCAGGCTTTTTCTGGTCTAGCTGGAGATGTCATAGGCAAATCAAGGATGGAAGGCTGCCCCTGCACGCCCGAACAGGGTTGGACATAGCAGCTGGAGGAGCCAGTGTTCCCGGGGCTGGGGAGAAGCCTCTGCATAGGATAAGATACTTCATCCAGAGCTTCTCAGAGCTCTCTGGCTCAGGGTCCTTCTATATATCAGCTTCTTCCAACCACAGCGGTAAAGGTCCTCTTTGTGGGTTCTTGTTAGAAGGCCCAAGCTTTGGGAACACTGACTATCACTTCACTCCCCACCTTAGCCAAAGTCACACGCTTCACATTCTTCAGTCCTCAGAGGGAAGGTAGTGGGGCCAGCAATGTATGTGGGCACAGTGGATCTGCCCTGCAAACTGACTTAACCAAGAGTAAGCTCGTACTGCAGGAATAAGCCAAGGTTCATGGGATCACTAGCAGAGGAAACCCTTTCAAATGTGAAGATGGGCAAACTTTGAATCATGGGAGAAAAGCCGCCTGTGGGGAGGGAGTAGTTTTCTCAGCTCTGATTTACTTTTCACTGAAGCTCTACTTTTGATTTTCTAATTTACTGGGCTGACAGTCAGTCTTGGCCTAGACTTGTCCAAATGCGCTACAGATAAAAGCTAGGAGTTCTTCCTTCCTCCTTCCTTCCTTCCTTCCTTCCTTCCTTCCTTTTTTTTTTTTTTTTTTTTTTTTTTTTTTTTGGCAGCATTTCTCTGTGTAGCCCAGCCTACCCTGAAATTTTCTCTTGTAGACCAGGCTGACCTCAAACTCAGAGCTCCACCTGCCTCTGCCTCCTGAGTGCTGGGATTAAAGGTGTGCACCACAACCCTCACTGAGGGAGTTCCCCTGAGAGGGAGACAACGAGGCCAGTATTCAAAATGAGGGAACCCAAGAAACTGAGGGGGAAAGAACCCCGAGAACTTGGTTTAAGCTGTGACTCAGCCAGGCCTGGCCTGAAGCTGAGGGGCATCTTCCAGAGGTGCCCATCCTTTGACCCAGGTATGTCTGCTCTTACAGAGTGTGTTAAAAAGTTCTTTCCCTCACCTCTGAAAAGAGGCACAAAACTAACACAAGGCCCTTTCTTGTGTAGGTTTTGTACAACAGCTGGTACTCACCCTGCTCCGAGGCACACTGGGTACCATGCTCAGACACACATATTTTATCACTAGGGGAGACAGCTCAGCAGGACTCTGTGTCCCCAAATACTTCTCTTTTTGAAATATCTCCTTAAGGCATTGGGACAAAGGAAAGCTGACCGTGGTATCCCTTCTCTGAGCTCAAGGGTGGCTAAAGGCTTTGGAACTTGACTAAGATTGTGTGACCTGTTCATGTGTGCAAGATCTCTCACTGAACCTATAGCCCACAATTTGAAGAGGCTGGCTGGTGCACAAGACCCACAGTGTTGGGATTACATATGTGTGCAACCAGATCAGGCTCTTTGCATGGGGGGTCCTGGGGATCTGAACTCAGGACTCCGTGCTTGTGCATTGAGCATTACCATCTGAGCCATCTCCCCAGCTACCTTTGGATTTCATAAAAGCCTGTCTCCAGGAAGTTGAAGAGAGATTTTTCCATCCAAGGGCTCCAGTTATACCACACTGTGTCCCAAAGCTGTCAGTGACTCCTCACTACCACAGAGGAAGTGTAGCACCTCAGCTTAGCAGTAAAGATGGGCCACAGCCTGTCAGAGAGGCTTCATTCCCTCCTTCTCACCTCTGGATCCCCCATCCCCCTTCTCAAACACCCAGAAAGTTCTTCTTAGACCCAGTCCAAGAACTATTCTTGTGGTCAGCCTTCCTTAGCCCTACAGAAACAAAGCAACTCTGTGGGCCTACTCCTGAAAGCAGCCACTGCTCTCCAGTGGCCCATCACTGCCTTACACTAGCATCTTTTAGGTCCATTTTTTAGGCACTCAGTGGTCAGTTGCCCCAAGTGGTTTCCCTTTCCTGCTTCCCCACAGTCTATTCCGTTCATTTTCTTATCTTATCCTCTCAGAATTTTAAATTATTCTTCAGTGTTGCTTATTGCATCTTATAATCAAATATTTATTATCACGAGTATCATCTGATTTATGTTTATATCATTTGACCAGAGCATATGCTCCCTAAGGGCTGAGATTTGTGTGTGTGCACACACACACACATGCACGTGTATGGGGGGCCAGAGGTGAATGGTGGGTGTCTTCCCCAACTGTTCATCACCTTTTTTTTTTTTTTTTTTTTTTTTTTTTTTTTTTTTTTTTTTGATGACAAGGACTCTCACTGAACCTGAAGCTCAATGATTTTGGCTAAACTGGTTAATAAACAAGATGTCCTCTTGTCTCGGACTCTCTAGTGCTGGCTTTACAAGAACATGTCACATGCCTGGATTCGATGTGAACAGTAGGGGTTGAACTCAGGTCCTCATACTTACGCAGCAAACTTGCATGGCTGAACCACCTTCCAGGGTTAGAAGGTGCAGCTAGAGTGCTGTCTGATGTCAGCAGACTTGCTACTGACAGAAACAGTGAGCAGGTATACACATAAATGAACAGGGAGTGAATGACCATCTCCCCTAGCCTCTCACCAACTGAGCACTTGCTAGGACCAGGACCTTATATTGCTCATTGTTTCTAACACACAGTGACTGTCGGTAGCCAGGGAACATGTGCATGCACGGTCTACAAGCATTCCTGGACTCTACTGATGACTTTCTCAGGAACCAGGAAGCACCAATTCACTTCAGGCCAACATTTTAATAGCTATAGATAACACTTCCTAGTCCTTGCACACTAGGGCTTCCGAAATGCTGAACAAGCCCCCCTGCCCTTAGGGAGAGCATGTACATTTTTTCCCTGAGTTGTTCTGACCCATCACCTCGCCAATGGGCTATGACATCGTTCTCAAATTTTATTACTACAAGATGGGCGTCCTCAACTCCTCAGTAAACAGCATTACACAGGCCCCATGCACACGCATGCAAATCCAGAATGGACAATAACCCCAGGCATGGTAGCATGTTTGATGGAATGACCATGGGAAAGCAAGCTAGGAGCCGGTTTTAAAAACAATATTTATTTATTACAATTGGCAGAGCAATGGAGAAAATTGCCGCTTAGATCAGACTTTACATTTGCAGAGCATCTTGTAATCAGCACAATTTCTCTTGACAGTTTTTGAGGACAAGTTCTTTTTGTCTTTCCCATTTGCAGGCAGGGAGGGAATGGGGGGGTGCCATGATCTCAATTATGCAGAGCACACGCTGATAGAACTCTGGCTTGCTGCAGTGGAAGGGTCCTTCTCTCATGTCTATTATGTCTGGGACCTTGTTTATGCACAAGGCCTTTATTAGACAGTCTGGGCTCTGGTTTGCTGCTGGGTTCTCTGAGGATACATTTCCCTTGTCCTGTTCAAAGAAGAAAACAATGAGTTGTTATACACACCATTTCTACTTATCACTTTTCTTAGCCACCTGTCTTTTGAAATGTCATGTAAGTTGTATGAGTGAGGTTAGGCTAGGTAATGCTGCTGTAATAAATGATGACAGGTTCAAGTGCCTTCAAACAACAAAACTTTATTTCTATCTCAAATGCACACTATGGATCAGCTGCATGGGCTCTGCTCATTGTAGGTACTCAAAGACCCAGGCAGATGGAATAGTTTCCATCTCTTACATTCAATGCTCTGGTGAAGATGTGCTATGTCGTATCAGAGATGACTTTGGAATAGTCATACAACACCCAAGAAGTGTAATACCCCTGCCCAAAGGGGTAGAGGATTAGAAATAACCAGTGACTCACATTGATAAATTAAAACTGTTTTTTTTTTTTCCTTAAGTCTAGAAAATGCCAATTCTGTGAATAAAAAGATGTTTTACAGCTGATTGTACATTATTAGGAAGGCAAGGAAGGGAAGGAAGAAAAGAAGAAACAGAGAAGACAGGAAAAACTAAGAGCTTAGCAAAAACTGCTTTTTACCCAAATCACGGCATGTTTAAGGGGAAAGCCTAGCTGATGAACTAGGACAAGAAATACAAATAAGAGGTATACAGGTTACAACCCCTACAGTTGTCTCTGATTGTAGCTGATGTGACTACACACAGGAGAGCCTAACATACACAAAACACAAGGAACAACCCCGCTGGAATGAGCATGCAAATTCAGATTCTCACTACTTATTGAGCCAATAGAAAATTCAATTGCATCCTACATAACAATTTTAAAATGATGTTAAAATAAATGCCATTTGTAACAGCATTCAGAAACACGAAATACTTATGTGTGGATGTAATAAAAATGGTATGAATCTTCTACACTGAAATTATGAAACAATGCCTGGAATAAATATGCTTTTTAAACTACCAAATGAAATGGAATAAATGAAAATGTAAAATTCATGTGAAAGAAGACTCAATAGTCTTAGGATGTCAACTCTCCTAAACCGATCTACAGTCCAAAGTAATCAAAGACATAAAGATACTAATGTTTTATTTGAAAGCCAGGAGTGACAAGGCTCACCTTTAGTCCCAGCACTAGGGAGGCAGAGGAAGGCAGAGCTCTGTGAGTTGAGGCCAGCCTGGTCTACCTAGTAAGTTTCAGGACAGTCAGGGATATATAATAAGGCCCTGTCTCAAGCAAGGGACCATCAGTAGCCAAAAGAATTTTGAAAATAAATTAGAAATGAGAAGACTTACACCACCATGATTTGCTATGTTAAGTTACAACAACATAAGCAGTGTGAATTTGATAAAGAGAGAGAGAGAGAGGGAGAGAGAGAGAGAGAGAGAGAGAGAGAGAGAGAGAGAGAGAGAGAGAGAGAGTTGTATCCATGGAACAGAAGTGTGGGTCCAGACATAGGGCCATATGTATATTGACTCTTTGTTTCTGTCAAAGAATCCTAGTCAGTAGAGAAAAGAAAATATCTTTGACAATGGTCTGGAACAATGGTTATCTATACAAGGATCAAAGATCCCAGACCCCATCTTACCCCACACACAAACCCTCAAGATGGGGCATAGATGTAAAAAAAAAAAAAAGTGAAATTATTAAAAGCAAATGTAGAATAGGTTTCTGACCTCTAGGTAAGCAGACATTTCTTAGGACATACAAGACAAATCATAAAGGGGAAAGAAGCTAATCATAAAAATAGAAGTTTCTCTTATCAAAAAGTATCATCAAGGGCTGGAGAGATGATCAGCAGGTGTATTAGTTGATACTTTTTTGCTATGAAGGAGCCATTACCAAGGCCATTTTTTTAAGGCATCAATTGAGGGCTTACTTACAGTTCAGAATGTGAGTTCAGTACCATTATGGAAGAGATTGTGGTGGCTGGCAGGCCTGGTGCTGGAGCAGTAGCTGATGGCTTACATTCTCATCTGCAGGGAGGGGCAGGGGGAGACTGGAGCTGGACTTGGGAAACTCTAAAGTCCACTCCCAGTGACACACCTTCTCCAACAAGACCACAATTTCTAATTTTCCCAAACAATTTCACTAACTGGGGCCAAGTATTCAAACATATGAACCCATGCAGACCATCTCATTCAAACTACCACAGTGGGTAGAAGTGTTTGCCACACAAGCCTAATGACCTGAGGTCAGTTCCTGGAGCCCACAGTGGAAAGGAGAGAATTGACTCCTGAATGTTATCCTCTAACCTCCAGGTCCATGCTGCGGCATGCATGCACTGTACACATGCACACTAAGAGAGAGAGAGAAGGAAGGAAGCACCAACAAGAAAAAATAAGTAAACCATAAAATGAGAGGAAATATTCTAGCATAATCATCTAATAGAAGTCCTAAATAATGCAATAATAAAGCAAAACAGCAGAAATGAGCTTAGAATGTAGCATAGTTGTAGAGAGCCTGCTTAGAATGTGCAATACCCTGAGTTCAGTCTCTAGCACCAAGTAAGAGCAAACATAATTTCTAAAGAAAAAGGTAAGAGTCTTAAATAAATACTTTACAAAAAAGATCTATTCACTGGCGAAGACACATCCAAAATGTCACTTGGCATTAGTTGTTGGAAAAATGAAAATCAAAACCACAATGAGCCATCACTCCTTCTCACGTGGGAAGGCTGAACCAACAAGCACTGCAGCAAATGCTAGGAGGAGGAGGATGAAGGCGGCAGAGGTTTGTGTGCTTTGCGGTTTGTGATATCATATGGAACAACCACTTTTAAAAACTCACAATTTTTTGAAAAGCTAAGCCTCCATCTTCCCAGCAACTTCCTTTCTAGGTATTTGTCCAAGAAAAATTAGAATATGTTCATGAAAAAGCTGGTTAAAAACAATTGTCATAGAATTTTACCCACAACAGTTAAAAGCAGAAAATAACTGAAATGTCTCCTTGCAGAATGAGTAAACTGTGGGCTAGTCATCCAACAGAATATCGCTGAACAATACAGAGGATCGGGCCACAGTGACTTGCGCTGAGTACAGATCTCAAAGCATGGTCACAAAAGGAAGAAGTTAGACACAGAAAGTGTACCATCTTGTTGAGAGATATTTGGCCAAACTGTGTAAAGATGAGTTGCAGTATTACCTGCCTAAAGCACGTGATTGGTTTAATAAAGAACTGAATGGCCAATAGCTAGACAGGAGATGTCAGGCAGGACTTGCAGAGGAGAAGAGCTCCAGAAGTACCTCAGTGTGGGAGAGATGCCAGAAAGATGCAGAGGAAGTCAGGTACACAGATAGAGGAAAGGTAAAAAGCCACACAGTGGTGCATAGAGTAATAAAAACAGGTTAAGTTATAAAAGCTAAAGCTAAGGGCCAAGCTTTCATAATTAATAAGTCTCCATCATCATTTGGGGGTTGGTGGTCCAAGAAGGTCTGACCGGAAAGACCTGCTGCATACTCTATGACACCACTTGTTCTATAATGGGATAATTACCTTGCAATAGAACTCAGAGAATTGTTTTTGTAAAAATGTCCTGTCTTAATATGTATTCATGGCATGGATGGAAAACACAATCACAATGTGAGCAGCCACTATGCACAAATTATGCCTGGGGTCAACCCCCACCTTAAGGGAAGCTGGGCAACAATGCCCCCAGAGATGCTCTGAATCGAATTATGGGCCTATCACTAAGAGGAGCACCGGAGGTCAAGCAGGCACCTCTGCACACACCCTCAGGGTTAGAGCATTTGGTCATCTCTAGGTTCTACACATGACAGGTCTCTTTGTCAGAAAGGATTGAAACTCAGTCCCATAGCATGCAGACTTGCTGAAGAAATGGAAACTGCTGAGTCCTAGAAACGAAGAAAACCCCGGAATTGATTACAAACTCCCCACATTCTCAAGGCACAGACCCTCCAGGTGGCCCCGTGAGTGGAATCTGGATCCAAGAGAGGGGAAAACATCTTCCCTGAATGCAACTATTCCTTCCTCAGAGGAAGATGTGGCTGCTGGTGTCCCTACCCCACAAAGAGACCAAAGCCAGGTCTCTGTGTGACAAACACAGTCACAGTGGCCAGCCAGTGGGAGATCTTAACACTCTTTCCTGCTCACTCAGCTTGTCCTCATTCAAATGGCAACTAGAAGTGATGCTCAGTGGGTAAGGGTGGAGACTGCAGAGCACACAGACTTCAGCTCACACCTCCAGTAACACTGGAGAACTTTGGGTTAGAGAACCATCCTGGGATTCAGTTTCCCTTTGGTAAAATGGGAGAGATAATATAGTGGCAGTTAGTTATCTCTCAAGACAGAACTGAGTGATGCAGGTGAGACAGTAGGGCTCCAGGCTCATGGAAAATGCTCAGAAAATGGTGACTGATCTCTTTTGACTGGGGGATCCACTTGGTGGCATAGTACCCCAGACCAATGACCTTGACACTAACTCAAACTCTCATCATACAAGACTAAAAACATCTGGATCATGTATGATGTTTGCCACCCAGAGGAAGGCTGGGGGCCTAATTAAAATTGCTGTTCTGTTTGCATGATCAGCTGTCAGGATTTTTTTTTCTTTCCACAGAGCAAAAATTTTTCTTATCAAAAATCTATCCGCTAAAATGCTAATGATTGTCAGTGATTAGAAAATGCTGCTCAAATTCTGAAAGCTCCCAGTGGGCCTCTCAGACATGGCTTATAACTCGTCAGCTGGAGAAACGTTCTCAACAAATCAAAGTTTACTGTATGTGACAAAAAAAAAAAAAAAAAAAAAAAAAAAAGGAGAGAGAGAGAGAGAGAGAGATTTCATTCCCTTAATACTTCACTGTGTGGGTCCAGGAAGGACTTTCTAGTTATGTGACAGGGTTGTAGGGTCATTTCTAATAAAAGTCTCCCAAGGTAAGTTTTTCAAGATACACCCACAAACACCACCAAAGCCTGTGAGCATGAACCAGTGAGCATTCTGTTTGGCCACAGGGAGAGGTATGCCATCCACTTTTCTTGGCTTAGTTCAGGCCTTGTTTCCCATGCCTCGTTAGTGTGTCCCGCAGTATATGGTCATGACCTCTAGACCATTGACTGTTCCCCATGTCAGACCTGAGTACCTGTGGCTTTCTGGGTTGTGTCCTTAGAGACTGAGTAGGGGTGGGGATGGCTCGCAGGCAAAGCCTTGGTGACCAAGCCTGACCATGCAAGCTCAATCCCTGGAACCCATGTGGTAGGAGGAGAGAGCTGACTCACACTTGTCTCACACACACAGAAAAAGAGAGACAGACAGACACATAAATTAATAAACAAATAAATATGTGCTGGAACCCCAGCAGGACCAGATGGGCCAATGTTATCCAGGTGGGCTCATTCTGTACTCCTGGCTACCCACACACTGGCAGAAGCCAGATACCTCACACTCAAGATATCTCACATTATGATCATTTAGCTTCTCTGGGCTTGTGAAGTTACCAGAATGCAGAGCTGAACTGCAGCAGAACAGGTACCCAGGACACAGAAGTTCAGTGTTCAGTTATCTGGTGATAGCAGACTGGTGCTGATGGAGGGGTTTAAAGTCAAAAGCACACAGCACCCAGTGGATTTATAGCAGCCACTCCAGTAGATAGGGGCTTTGTCTCAGCTCTTTATCACTCATTCAGTAATGAAATGAAACTGAGTCTGTGTCACATGTCATGACCTGTGCTGGAAGCCAGAGATCCAGAGGTCAGCAAATGTCCTTGCCAGGTCCTCCAAGCTTCTTGTCTGGTGAACATGGCAACAATCAATGAAGTAAACAAACATATCAGACTAACATTGGTGTCTTGAAGGAAATAAACTGGTATATTAGGAATGAGCCAAGTGTCTCAGTGGTACCTGGGAACATGTCCCAAGTGTAAATTCCTGGGTCCCAACTCAGTCCTACAGTATCAGAAATTCTGGAGTGGGGCCCAGCAATTTGCAGCTTACCAAGCCATTGAGTGGCCTAGGCACGTGGTCGAGTTTGAGGCCCTGGTGATGGCATGTTGGGTTATGTCTTGGCCTTCTATTCCTGTAGAAAGATGTCATGACCAAGGCAGTTTGTAGAAGAAGATATTTAATTGGAAGCTTGCTTACAGCTTCAGAGGGTCAGTCCATTATCATGATGGGGAGCATGGTGGCACATAGGCAAGCATCAGGGCTGGAGAAATAGCTGATAGCTACATTCTGATTTGCAGTCAGAGAGTGTTGGGAGCATATTTGAGACAAAGACCCTTTTCTGCCTCATAACAGGTACCTACAAGGTGCTCTAATATTGACTTAAGCAGCAGCTTTTGACATGTTACAAGATGTTCTAACCGCAGCCTATTCTTTCCTGTTTATGCAAGAACAAATGTACCATAAAGAACCATAAAGTGTATTGTCAAGCACAACGGCCAAAAGGTCGCCCGCCCCTTTCCCTATGTTTTCTCTTCTTTTCCCTGCTTCCCTTTCCCGCCTTGCCATCAGCTGCTCTGAAGCCTCACGCGATGATAGGATGCTAGGTAAAAGTCCCGCAGGTAAGACCTGTTAGATGATGCCTTGCTTACATATTTTACTGAACCTATGAGGTTAGAGCCTCAATCCCTATTGGTCCGTGCACATTTACACCTAATTTGCATGGGCATGCCTATAAATAATGCTGCCTTTTGTTCAATAAATGAGACCTTGACACGATTCAGACTGACTCTGTCATTCTTTGCGTGCTTGGTCTTCGTCTCTCTCTCACCCTCCATTGATATTTCAGGTGGAACCTCCTCGAGACCCACAAAATTACGAGTCCCACAGGTTGGGGAAGAGAGAAAGGGAGGGAGGGAGGGAGAGAGAGAGAGAGAATATACTAGCCTGGTGTGGGCTTTTGAAAGCTCAAAGCCCATCCCCAGTGATAAGCTTCCTCCAACAAGACCATGCCTTCTAATCCTTCTGAACCTTCTCAAATGGTTCCACACCCTGGTGACTGAGCATTCAAATATAGCAGCCTATGGGGGATGTTCTTATTCAACCACCACAGATACTGAAGAGCTGTGTGAGGTTGGCCTAGGAAGCATCATGCAGTGAGGCTAAAGAAATGAGGAAGATCCCTGGGGAAAAGTAGTGTGGACTCCTGCCTCCATGTCCTCTGCTGTGAAGCAGGAATGAGCATAGATCTCCCACTGTAGAATTGTGAGGACTACTCCCCAGGAAAGGGGCTTAGTACAGACTCTGCCCAAGTGTGAGCTCTCTGCTAATCAGCATTCTAGCAAGGACAACAGCATTTATCTATAGTTCCAGGACAGGGTAGGCAGAGTTTCCTGGACAGCCGGTCTAGTCCAGTCACTGAGCTTTGGGTTTAATGAAATAGGGAACATTAGAGGCTGGAACTCAGCATCAATCTCTGACCTGCCACATGCACTCACACACATGGACATGTGTACCTATAGGCACACATATACCAAAAAAGTTCTGATTTTAATTTTTGTGGTCATTTAAAACATGATGCCATGGGATCCCAGTTTCAGAGTCCCTCAGATTAAGATATACCAAGAAAGCTTTTGAGGGAAGCCCATGCCAGCACCCATGGAGGCCAGGCCACAGCAGTGAAGCCTCCAGGGATCATTCCATGGAGTCATTGAACCTTTTCACACTCTATAATGTAGTCTATATCTAAAGAAACTCAAAGCCCAGAGCTTTTATTTTACGTATAAATTTTTAAATTTTATATTATTTTTGAGAGAGGGTCTCAATATGCAACTCAGACTGCTCTTCAGTTTGTTATTTTTCCATACAGGATTTGAACTCATGACCCTCCTGCTTCAATCTCCCAGGAGTTTCTGGAAGCATAGGTGTATGCCTCCATGCCTGGATCTTTATGCAGTTTTTAAGCGGCAAGGGTCCTGGTAGTCCTTCCCACCAAGATGATGGGGGCCACTTCCTTCTTTAGCACAAAGGTGTGTTTCTTCTATCCAGCTAGCCAACAGGTGCACCCTGAGCTAGAGAAGTCGCTGACCTCAGGGACCTTTGACCTTGACTGTGGGACACAAGACACACAAAGCAGCTACTCAGAACATGATGTAGGAAATGCAGAGAGATTTACCAAGTGTTCCAGAAGTAGGGCAGCTGATTCCTGCTGGGGCCTATGAAAATCTTCCTGGCTCTCCCTTCCCTTGAGGGCATTCGTGGTTTCTTTCAGGAGCTTCCAGGTCTAAAGAACTTATATTCTTCTCTGTGCCAAACTGCTCTTGGAATTGTAAATCAAAACTTTCAGCTTATAGAATTTTTTTAGTTCTTGAATGGAAGAAAAAGAGACTGTAGATCAATTTAGCCTCTCTGCCAGCCTGTTGAGGGGGGTGAGATTTGAGAGGTGCCCCCCGCCCCCCCCCCACACCATGTTGCAGAACCAGGCTTTTCTTAGGAACTTTCTACAGCAGATCTCCCACCGACAGGGTAAAACACCACAGTGAAGGGGGATGTTGAAGAGACACCATAGTGTCTGTCAGGCCCTCAGTGGATAAACTGGAGGGCAAGAGGCTTGTAAACCAACCCTGAACCTCCTGCTAGAAGCCCCTGAGTCTCTAGTGCTGGCTTTTTGGAATTTGGTGGTTTGGTTTGGTTTTCTGTTGTTTATTATTATCAACTTGGGGTTCCTTATCAAGAATCTGGGCCACCTACCTAGAAACACCCTCAAAGGGGCAGGCAAAACCCAGAATCTTCTAAAGTATCCTTTCTGCTCACCGGGTGTTATCACATCTTTTGCTTTGTTTCTTTGACAAGGGACAGGATCTCATATATTCTAGGCTAGTCTTAAACTCACTACGTAGCAGAGGATGACAGTGAATTCCTATCCTCTTGCCTCTGGAGTGCTGATTACAGAAGTACAGGACTACAGACGAGCACCATCACACCTGGTTTGTGCAGTACTGGGAATAAAGGGCAGAGCTTGTGCAAGCTAGGTGCACATGCTACCAAATGCAGAGCACACCCACAGCCCCCAGTCTCTTGCCTCTTGGTGTGGGAGCTTTGGGGGAGCATTCATGCTGTTGCTATGTGTGTTCCCCCAACTGAAGCACATCTAGCATGAGTCCTTGCTGGGTCTCCCTCTTCTTTGGCTCCAGTTCACCCCAAAGTTTCCCTGCCTCCTGCCTGGTTCTTCAGGCCAACCTGTGTTCTTTCCTCTTGAGGCTGCATCCCTCAAAAGGACAAAACGCCTCTGCGTAGCACTGTGGAAACAGCCACATTTAACATCCCTGTAAAAAGTTAGGGAAATTCATGAAGCTACTGGGAACACAACAATGCAGCAGGCTTGGCTGATGAAAATTACACTGCTTGGAATCAATGAGGTGAGCTAAGGTTAGTCGATCGTCCAGGTAAAGCTTTTATTTGCATGATTATCATGTGTCAGGCCAGCGTGGCAATGAATTTAATTTGGTGACGCCACTGAGCTCTCATTTAGGCCTCTGAGTGGCAGGGTAGTGTTGACATCCACTCCCAATTATTGATAGGGGAAGGCTATATTAGTGTAAAAACGTTTTTCTAGGGCCACTGAAATGGTTCGGCAGGTAAAGGTGTCTGCCGCCAAGCCTGATGATCTGAGTTTGATCCCTAGAACCCACAGAATGAAAGGAGGGAACCACTCTCACAGACTGTCCTCTGACCTCCACATATGCACATATGATGCACATACAAAATAAATAAATAAATGTAAACAATAAAAATTTGCCATGATCAGGACCTGTGTTGTGCTCAGAAATTTTTCCTGTTAAAGAATAGCAAAGCAGAGCTCATGCCTTTAACTCTGGCACTCAGGAGGCAACAGAGGCAGGTGGATGGATCTCTGTGAGTACAAAGCCAGCCCGGTCTACACCACAAATTCCAGGCCAGCCATGGCCATACAATTGAAACACTCTCAGAAAAGAAAAAAAAAGAAAAGAAGGAGGGAAGGAGGGAGGGGAGGGAGGGAAGGAGGGAGGAAGGGGGAGGGAGGGAGAAGGAGGGAGGAAGGGGAAAAGGGAGGGAGGGAAGGAGGGGGGAGGGGAGGGGGAGGGGGAGAGAGGGAGGGGGAAGGAAGGAGGGGGAGGGAAGGAAGGAGGGAGGCAGGAGAAAAGGGAGGGAGGGGAGGAGGGAGCAAGGGGGAGGAAGGAGGGGAGGGAGGGAGGGAAGGAGGGAGAGAAGGGGAGGGAAGGAAGGAGGGAGGCAGGGACAATAGCAGAGACCATCTGGGTCAGGACGAGCTAAGAAGGAACCATCTGTAGCTGTAGCCACTCAGCCTACTCGTGATGGTAAGCTCACTCTCTACAAGAAACTCCAACTTTGGAGCAGCGCTGATTGAGTGGTTTCTCTCTGAGGTGGATTCTAATCCACCTCTGTGGTTTACACCTTTCACCTACTTTTGCTGATCTAAAGAAAGGAAGAAAAGATGCCTGCTTCTTGCTTTCCCACAAAAATCCTTCCAGTAATTTAAGACACTGAAATGAACTATGATCCGAAGTCCACCTCATTCCTGGCTATGGCGTGTTGAGGGAATCATACAATTTCTTTGTATCAGTTATAATATTGAGAGAACAGGGTGCTGCCCTTCCAGGTCCCTGAGAGGATTTGTGAGCCAGGACACCTGAGCGCCCTCCCAGACTAGATATCCTGTCTGTTCCCTCTGTCCCCTTGAAGACTACTCAAGCCTCCTTCCTGTTCCTCAGATACACGGCACAATAAATTGTTGCTCTAAACCTTGAAAGAATCATCTCACAGAAAAGGCTGAGTGATGTTGCTTAACCTGTGGTGAGTATCAGTAACACTTGCCACAGTGGTCCTAACTATTTTAGAAAGGGAACAAGAGAGTGTTTGAAGACAAACGTGTCTCAAACCGAACTGACTTTTGAATAACTTAGACGTGTACATAAGTGAAATGTCTTAAATAAAGATTAGGCGTGTGTGCAGAGCACTGCTCTAATTACTCAGCTGGCACAGACCCTCTCCCTTCTTAGGAGAGGAGAAGCATCTCAGTTCCCATACCCCCCAGGTATTGCGCTTCACGGTGATGAATGGGAACTGATTCTTGGAATAGAAATGCTATTTCCATGGGGCTGTGGTGGCAGTGGGAACATTGTTAGCTGCTGTTTGAAATGCACACTCCTGGCAAGGAGACCCTGCCACTGCCTCGGAGAACACCCTGGGCTCAGCTCGAAGATTCTCAGAGGACCCCAAAGCTTTTGGATGGCAGGAGTTTGGGGAACAGCAGGGACTGCTCCTGGGTCGCAGGCAAAGCTACAGCTCCCACTACATCTGTTCCAGGCACAGTGGCTTCTCCTTGGCCAGTCAACCATGGCATCTAGGAAACCCCCAAAGCAACAAATTCTTCTCTTTTCTCCTCTGGTTGCCCACGCCTTTTTTGGTTTGGGGCTGTGGTTGTTTGAGTGTGACTATGTTCCATGGAGGCTGCTGCATGCATTATCATTAGACTCAGGGGCTCATCTGAGCTTGGCAACTTTATTCTCACTGTACAGATAAAGCAGTTGAGACTTGAGTCTCAGCTGGATTGTTCACAGGTACTTCCTCTCTTCCTTCTCCACCGCCTGTAGAGAAAGGGTGGCTGAATTAGTTTCAGCAATAACACTGGAGTAGAAATGAAGTGGGTCACTTTAAAAAGTGTCACCCTGCCCCTTTCTGCACTGGTCACCAGAGAAGCAGTAATAAAAAGAAGCTCCCACAAACCTACTCCAAAGTTACCCCTATAAATGGCAACCAGCAAGCCCTAAATAAAGAATACATAGCACGCTGTCATTTTCAGCCACTTAGGCTTTGGGGCTATTTGTTATTGTAGCGTAACCTATACTAACTATCCTGACTGGAACCAAAACTATCAAAATACTGCCAAAATTCTCTCCAATTCTTCCATCTTCTTTGCCAGTCACACACATTCATGGTCAGGCACACACGCATTCACATGTGTGCATGCACACACACACACACACACACACAGTGTAGGGTGTCTTTCTGTAAGCTGTGAAACACCATTGGATAATAAAGGAACTGCTTTGGCTTATGGCAAAGCAGCTTATAGGCAGGAAATGTGAGCATAGAAGCTGCTGCTGAGAGGCAAGGTGTAAAAGTACAGGTAAGCCAAGACCTACGTGGCAAAACATAGACTAGCAGAATTGGTTGAGTTAAGTTGAAAGAGTTAGTAAGCAGTGAGCCTGAGCCACAGGCCGAACAGTTTGTAATTAATGTAAATCTCTGTGTGTTTCTGTGGGACTGGACCTCAGACTGGACAGGCCAGAAACATCAGGCTACACACACAAGAGAGCACACACAAGCACACCAGATGTCCCCTCCCTTCACTCCCCATACCTCTGCCCCCTCCATCAGAGCATGAGTCACTCTGCACCATCCTTGTCTGAACACACTGTCCCCCCACCCTAAACTGAAGCACTTAGGATAAGAACCACACCAGATTCCTTCCTGTGTTCCCAGAATTCCCTTGAAACCTGATCCAGAGTTGGGGCTCTGACATTGCCAAATACCAGCTACCTCAAACATGAGCTTCACCAGAGGACAAAATGGTTTGTGGAGGTGTGGGGGGAGGTGGGGGTGCCTGGGTGTGTGGGTGTGAGTATGTGTGTGTCTGTGTTGTGTATGTGTGTCTGTGGGGGGTGCATTTGTGTTTGTGTGTCAGTGTACATGTGTATCTTTATGTGTCTGTGTGTGTATGTCTGTGTGTGTGTCTGTGTATGTCTGTGTGTGTGTGTGTCTGTGTGTGTCTATGTGTGTCTATGTGTGTCTATGTGTCTGTGTGTGTATCTGTGTATGTCTGTGTGTGTCTGTGTGTGTGTGTCTGTGTGTGTCTATGTGTCTGTGTGTCTGTGTAGGTCTGTGTGTGTGTCTGTGTATGTCTGTGTGTGTCTGTGTGTGTATGTCTGTGTATGTCTGTGTGTATGTCTGTGTGTCTGTGTGTGTCTGTGTATGTGTGTGTCTGTGTGTGTCTGTGTGTGTGTGTCTGTGTGTCTGTGTGTGTCTGTGTGTGTCTGTGTATCTGTGTGTGGGCGTGTATTTGTGTTTGTATGTCTGTGTGTGCACGCACACACATGTTCATGTCTCTGTATATTTTGCAGCTTCCCCTGCTCTCTTGAAAATCATGTGAAAAGAAACAAAACAAAACAAACATGCTCTGTTCTCTGGCCCCACTGTTTTCAAACATCATCTGCTTTCCCACTCCAAGGTCTATCTATCATCTTTGCCAGAATCCGTCCCTGAGGGGCTGTGGCATGAGAATCGTCAACATTTAACACAATCAGAGCTGGCTCCATCATGAGGGAGGGCTGGCAGGCTGAGAACTGCTTGTCTTCTCAAAGGAGCAGGAACTCCAGACAAGATTCTCTCCTGAGGCCTGAGCTTCCTTCCCCCCATTTCTAATTTCTTTTTATCAGAGAGACAAGGACAGATGCAGAAAAAGGAAAAAAAAGAGAAAAAAAATCCGCTGGCCCCTTCAGGCGATAGCCTTTCCTACCTTAGCTAGCTCAGCACTCAGAAAGGCCCCTGTTTGCTGTTTTCTCACAGACGTGGTACATGGTGGCCAGGGCCTACTGGTCAAGGTCATAGCACCTTCCTTGTGTATTCAGTGGCAGCTGCTGTGCCTGAAGGTCTGATAACCCCTTACTGATGGGAAATTGCAGCCCTACAGAGCCTCCCCCCCCCCCCCCCCAGGAATAAAGCCAGGATGAGGAAAGAGAGGGGTTGGAAACAGGCGGGTAAGGCTACTTCCTTCCCTTCTCCAGTTTCAACACTTACACTTCCAGGAAAGGCAGGAATATCGAGGTAGGTATGGGAAACTGTTCCACAATGATGTCTGTGTGGAAAATAATTGATTTTGGTGTTTGACCCTGGCCAGACTCATGTTCATGAGCAAATAGGGATAAGTATCATAAAACAGGGGTCAAGAGAGATGGTGGCTGCCTCTTGGGATCCCCTCCCATCTGTACTTCCTGGTGGAAAAGCCCAAAACATTGATCCATGACCAGAGAAGAAGCCACAGCATCCCTCATTGATCATCTCTAGACATTCTTCCAATAGAAACTGAGGAGTTTTCTTGAAGATGCTCCTGGGAGTCTCAGCTTTGGGAAGACAGAGAAGGCAATTGAAGATGCATATGCCAGCTCAGGGCTCTGCAAGCTTCTTCTGATGGTGCTGAGCCTGAGTCCCTGAGAATGGGTAGCTTTCCCCCAAATCACTGGTGAAGGGCTGATTGATGGAATGGAGTTCATTTTTCCTCCTGAGTAGAGAGACAATGCATACAGATCAGATGAAATTGATGTGGTGTCTACAAGTTAAATTATGCCACTTTCAAAGGCCTCATTCAGAGATTTACACATGCTCCTGCCCTGAACACTCTCACTTTCTACTGTGTTATCATGCCCCTGAATTTCCCATCATGCTCCTAAACTTCCCAGACTCCAAGGCCATGAACCTAGCTAGATAAACTTCTTCCTTTACAAGTTACCAAGCTTAGTGTATAATTTTATATCAACAGAAAATGGAAAAAGGAACCAGGGCACTATGGCTGTGAAGCTGATGTGACCTCAGGGGGTCACAGATAACTATAGACAAGCTCTTGACAGCTCCTCACAGCACCTTCGGGTAGCACATGAAGGAAGGGTATTCATTTCTGCAAAGGACAACTGGACTGAATAAGAAAATGGAGGTCACTGGAGCCTGGCTTTTTGATGCTCAACTCTATGCTCAAACCTCAACCGCCAAAATCATGGATTCCTACTTTCCTTAGGCCCTGGTTTGCAAGTGGCTTTTGTTTTGAGTTAATGGGAAGGGGAAGATGATTGATTAGTAATGTCTACCAAGAGCGAAGGCCAGACTGACACCAGAGGTGAAGTATATTTACAGACCCTTCTCCAAATCCTAAGCAATATGCCTTTTTTCCTCTTCAGAATAAAACAGTTTTGAAATTACCTCCTCCTTCCTGTCTCCAGCTCAACAAAATTTTCTGACCGAATGGCCAGAAGGTGGGAAACTTCAGCGTAATGCTACCTGAGAAGGAAGGTTTGATAAACAATTTAACATTGACTTCAAGATTGCAAGGGGAGTGTTTAATTTGCTCAAGAGACCCACTGTCCTCAAGGACTCCAGTCCATTAGCTTTTATCCAACTAATGACAAGTGAGTTTTCTATATTCATTAGAGCTGACTTGGGATCTGGCTTCAGGGGCAGTGAACTGAATCACAGGAAATCACAGCAGGCTCAAGAGGAATGTTCTTGATTGCTTGTTGTGTGTCTGGAAAAGAATAAAGTGGTGTTTTCTAGAATCCTTGTAAGTCAGACATCTCTGTGATGTGGATGGGGGGCACCAGGGGATCAGGACCTCATGTTAAAAGACCTTTTCAGGTCCAGTCAACCTGGTGGAACCCAGCTCAGGTGATCTCACCATCAGCTCCCTGCATCCTTCCTCCAGGCTATGCTGGTAGAGATGGGAGAGAATGGACCTGGGGCCAGAAAACTCACAGTTTATTAAAGAAACCAAGGCAGCATCCATACCCTGCCGGTGGAAGCAGCGAAACAAGTCTCTGGTACTCACCATTCCTTGAATCCTAAGGCCGCTGCCTCTCCTGTTCTGGCTCACAGCATTCAGTGCGTCTCAGAACAATGACCACAGTAGTACTGGAAGACACCAAGTGTCTTGAAAAACAAAACCAAACCTCCAAGCCCTGGCAATATTGCACTGCTCTGTTCTCTGTCTCTGCCTCAGTTTCCCTGTGAGTGTCAGAGCTGGGCTGTTATCTGAGTCCTCCTCCCCATTACTTCAGGAGGCTGTGGAGACACTGCTTGTCTGAACAGTATCTTTGTGTAAACCATGGCCTTAAACCATCCATGTCAGGCAGGAGGGAGATAGCTAACCCAGATCAAGAGAAGGTGGAAATGTTCACACACCATTGTTCACAATGTAGTATATGACTAAGAAAAATCAGCAAATAGCCTGGTATGGTTATGTACACTTGTAACCCTAGCATTTAGGAAGGCTGAGCCAGGAGATTGTGAGCTCAAAGGTATAACCAGACTTTGTGTCAAAACAAACAAATCCCAAGGGCTTAGTTAATGCCTCAGTCAGTAAAGTGTTTATTCACAAACATGAGGACCTGAGTTCAATTCCCAGAAACCACTTAAAAGCCAAGGAGTGTTGGGGATGGAAAGATGGTGGTCAGGTGGCTCGGTAGTTAGGTATACTTGCTGTTCACCCAGAGAACCAGGTTCAGTTCCCATGTCAGGTAACTCCCACAGCAGCTTGTAATTCCAGTCCTAGGGAATCTGATGCCCTCTCTTGGCTTCCAAGAGCACTGCATCCATGTGGTGCACATACATACACTCGAGCACATATATACATACACATAAAATAAGTAAGTATATATATTATTTACATATATAAATAGATCTAAATTATATATATACATACATATATACATATGTATATTTAAAAGACAGGAGTGATGGCACACACTTGTCTTTTAGTGTTTGGGAGGCAGAAGCAATAGGATCCCTGAGGTTCACTGGACAGCCAATCGAGGGTACCCAGCTCACTCCAGGCCAATGAGAAACCCTCATTTCTGAGAATGATGCTCTAGATTGCCCTCTGGCTTCCACATGGCTCACACATATGAACATACACAGAGAGAGAAAGAATGTGCATGTTTCTCTGTGTGTCTCTCTCTGACTCTATCTCTCTCTGTTTCTGTCTTTCACACACACACACACACACACACACACACACACACACACATTCTGTGGAAATATAAAGTGGCACTTGTTCCTTCTAGAATTGATCCTAAGTCCTTTGAAACAGCCAAGACCCCATCATCCCTGAGAAGAGCATCCAAGAGCCCATTTATTGTCATAATTCTGTGAGCACTCAATGACATGCATGTGCCATTTATTCAGTGATAGACTGATTGTCTCTAAGGTCAAAAAGGCTTCCCCATGACCACCCTGGAAACCTGAGCTCTCGGCTATTCGGGGGCTGGGACCTACTCCAGAGCCTCTGATGAGTTCTCTTTGTCTCACCCAAAGCAAATAGGAGTAGTAACCATGCATCTGGCACATCTCTACACAGAGCTATGAGGACACCTATTCTGCTCAAGGGCAGCATCCAGAAGTCAGCCCAAACACAGCATCATGTGATGTGATTGCTTTCTTCTGGGCACCTAAGAGGACCACATCTACCCATCCCCGTAGAGCTAGGTGTGGTTGACTTGCTTTGGCCAGGGAAGTGTGAGTGGCCGTGGAAATGCTGCTTGTTACTTCCTAAGGAAGTTTTAAGAGTCCACACACGATCTGATACCCCTTTTCTCTCCTTCTGTTACAGTAAGCAGCAGTGTTCCATATAATAGTTGTCCTGTCAGTCAGGGCCTGGCTAACAATGACAATAGCATGGACCAGTGCCCTTGACTGATTCCTATGAAATATGTTGTAGGCCAATGAGACCTGGGAGGTGCTCGTTACTATAGCATAGACTAGCTGACCCTGACTAATACCCATGGGGCCTGTTACCTTCTCCATTTCACAACAAGGAACTAGTACCTAGTATCTATTGCATGTCTAAATATTATCTGGTTCGGTCAGTGTAAACTGGAATGTAATTAGCTCTTAATAAACATTAGTTATGTGAATATCTAGATATACTCACTCTGTACAGCCACAGAACATACATAGATCCAGATGTAAATATGAAATGACTTTTTTAGGCTAGCTGGTTTCCCCAAGGCATGTCTCAGGGAAGTCTCAGGCCCTCAGTCTGGAAGGAAGGCCAAAGACCCCACAGGTCCATTGGGAGCTTTTTTGTTTCTGCTTCACCAGAAGGCAGAGTCTGAGAATCAGCAGCCTCAGCAAACGCCAGCTCTTTCTTGGCTCTTCCCATCTGTCCAGCATCGACCTTGGCTCGTGAGCAATTGCTACCGACTGTGAGTGAGCTGGCAGCCATGGATTTTCTTTCCTTCTGGATTAAATTTCTGCTGTCAATGGATGAGTGTCCATTACCTGAAGTTCCTCTCCTCAGGAAGAACTGAATGGCTAAGGGGTGAGGGAGCAGCAACACCAGAGACCAGGATCATACTCTCCCCTGCAAGCTCTGATCACCAGAATGTCTTAATATTGTTGATTGACAAGGGATAATATGACCCACCAGCACATGTGTAGCACTCACCACATAAGTTTACTATGTAACGTTCAGTACTTAGTGGGCACCAGGCACTGTGGCTGAGGTTTCTTCCCCCACCAACTGCAAGTTACATAACAGCAGCAGTTGCAGTGACTAGCATTTTGAGTGTTATATTGTGCCGGGCATTACCTTCGGATAAGACACTGAAACAGTTGGGTGTGCACCTTTGATCCCAGCACTCAGGGGGCAGAGGCAGGTGCATCTCTGTGAGTTTGAGGCCCGACTGGTCTACAGAGGTAGTTTTGAGATATCTAGGACTATTACACAGAGAAACCCTCTGTAAGAAGGAAGAATAGAGACAGAGAGATGGGGAGGGCAGGCATAGGTGACATCATTTCAGAGATGAAGACGCTGAGACACAGAGAGGTTAGGATAGCGCCAACAGTGGTTAGAAAATGGTGGGTGGAGGCAGGATTTCAGGCCGGATGAGTCTGACTGCAGAACTCCCATGCCTGAAGAGTTGGCAGAAAAGGGAGTTGGCATCTCAGAAACTGCTCACCACAGCCTGTGGGTCTTGCTGCTTTGCTGTTTCAGGTTGAGTTGTTGGAGACAGAGTTATGAAGGGTTCATGCAGTCACAGAGCAAACAGATGTTGGAACAAGACTCATTCCCAAGGGCATGGCATTAAAGCCTCTTCCCTCCAGGAAGTGTTCCGCCATGAAAAGTGGAGATTACCTTGTTTTTCCTTCCAAGCAGAAGGGAGCCATGTCAGACAGGGTTCTCTGGAGGAACGGATCCAAAAGACCATATATGTATGCATTTATATACACGTGTGATTATATGAAATCTATGAGATGGAGACTGTATACAGCAAAGGCCATCTGCATGCTGCAGAGGCTGAGAACCTGGCAGCTGCTTAGTCCACTAAGCTGGACGCCTCAGCAGTCCCAGCCAAGCCCTGAAAACCTGGAAGTTCCCTCAGAGAGTCACTGTGTCTGAGTCCATGTTGGATGGCCAGGGTAAAGGGAGCCTGACCTCAGCAGCCATAGATGCTGTCACTCAGAAAGAAGTGAAGAAGCGTGCACTGCCTTTTCCTAAGACCTTTTTATGTACTGGCCACTTCTCAGAAAGTGCTGCCTACTTTGACTTGGGTCGTCCCTTCCCTTCCGTTATCAGTACCCTAGCCAACATGCTCAGAGGTGAGTCTCCTATGTGATTCTAAGTCTCTTACAGACACCAGACACCAATAACGCATTTACTAGGGACATAGTGGCATTTGAGGGAGCAGTTGCAAGTGACTAATTCCAGGCTGATGAGGGAATATTTCTGAGAGAAATAGCATTTGAGGAGAGAGGAGAGAGGAGAATCCTGAGGGAATAGCAGAAAAGCTGGTTCAGTCACACTACCTGGGACCAAGGCAGCTTGAGGCTGGCATTGCTCGTGCCTCTTGAAGGGCCCCTGGCCTTTTTCTCTCCTTTCCTTTATTCCGTATCCAGACAGCTCCAAAGACATAGCAGATACTCTGATTCCCCTTCCCATAGCATGGGGAGGGCACAAGGGGGGAATGGGGTGGCCTGTGAGATGCCAAGGACACACCCATAGAGACCTGAACAAATTCTTCCGCTACATCCAATTTTCCTGCTGCATTAACGTCTCATCTCTGTGAGTTCGTGATTCTTTTGTTTTCTACCTGCCTGTCCCCTCCCTGGAAAAGGATGGATGAGAATGAAGAGGAAGTAAAATAATAGGGACTTTTGAGTCTAGAGCAGTCATTAAATACTCTCTGCCCTTCCAGCTGTATTAAATGGAGAAGAGACCTGTGAGGGCGGAGGGCGTTGCTAAAGCTGCCTTCCTGAGGCAGCAGGAGATAGGAGAAATAGACTTGGAGAGGATTTTCCAGATCGTGATGAAGTGATGAAAAAAAACAACGTGCCCCCAAATGGAAGCAATGCTCACAGACCTCTCCGGATCTGGGTCCAGCAGGCAGTGGCGGAAAACTCTCCTTGCTCCTTCTCAGGCAGGACTGAATTAATTTGGGGACTATGCGGGCCTTGTACTCCCTTTTCGATTACAGACAGACCTAGTTTTTGCAGAACTCATTAACTAGCAGGTCTATAGGGACCTGGGCTTCCAAGCCTTGCTGGACAGGTCTCAAGAGCAGGTTTCTGAGGAATCCAGATGCCTGGCATTGGGCAAGGTTTGGGAGGAAATTTGTGCCCTGATTGCAGATCTAGCTGGTCATGTGCATCCAAAGAGGTCAATGTGTAGAGGAAGTAGGAAGAACCTAGCAGACTGCCTCTCCTCCCCTTAGCATGCCAGGTTGTGACCACTCAGGGTCTCACATCAAGTGACTTAAACTGAGAATTCCCTATCAGTGGCATCCTTCTCCTCACACCTCTGTTGATGATTCTGTCTTAAGGCATATGACACAGTGTGCAGTGACTGTGTCCATCTACTTTCCAGATCTTGCTGATTTATCTGTAATAAGTGGTTTCTGGCTTGGGCGTTCCAGCGTAACCCTGGGGTTTGAACCTCTAGCAGCCCTGCTGCCACTTTGCCCCAAATAATCACACAAAGGCTTATATTAATTTCATGCTGATTGACCTATAGCTCAGACATATTGCTAGCTAGCTCTTTCATTTTAACTCAACCTATTTCCATTAATCTGTTCAGCCATGCGGCTTGCTACCTCTTCTCAGAGCAGCATGGTTGCCTTCTTTTCTCTGAGTCTGCTGGCGTCTCTCCTGGCGTCTCTCCGGTATCTCTGCTCTGCTGGTGTCTCTACTCTTCCTGTTCCCAGAGTTTTATTAGCCTGGTAGCCCCGCCTACACTTTCTGTCTGCCTTTTGACCAATCAGCATTTTTATTAAACCAGTAGGAGAGACAAATATTTACCATGTAACAACATAACCATACTACATTTATCAGTTCCCGAGTGTTACCCCCTGAGGCTTTGTCTCCCAGCCTCAGTGTGTGGTGTGATCCACATCTATTGTTGAGTACCTCAGCAAAGGAATGTAAAGGAATGACTTTGTTGGGGGAGAGAGGTGAGTCATTGTTGCCCACCAGGTTCTTCAGCACACTCACAGGCAGCTGGCCAACCACAAACACTGCCTCTGCTACCACAAAAACCAAGCTGCACTAGGTCAATGGGGACCCCTGCTGGCAAGAACTGGAACTGCGGGACCACTGTTTCCTTGTTATCTTCCATCCTTCAGGAGAAAAATGAAACCACTAGCCCCTCGGCTCCCCACCTATTTGTTCCTAGCTCAGTCCGCTGCCTTGGAGACCCGCAGAACCCTAAATCTATTCCTACTCTGGTTGATATGCCTAGCAGTGCTGCACTGCACTGTCCAGCACAGCCACTACTAGCTACAGTGGCTGGTACTTTTAAGTTCTACACACTTAAATGTGATCGTTAGAATTAAACAAAGTAAAAATCTCAGTTTTTATATCAAGTGGTCAGTAGCCACGTGGGTTAGCGGACCGAATAGGTTGTGCACTGAGGACCATTGCAAACCCTTGCACTGGGCAACACTGTTCCACATTTCTCTAGATAATCCTCTTAAAGGCATTGGGAAGAGGTGGCTATGATGGTTGAGTGGGTAAAGTGCTTGCTGCATAAGTGTGAGGAACAGAGTTCAGTTCCCTAGAGCCCACGTAAAATGACAAGTGGTGTGTTGAACCTCCTATAATATCAGCCTACAAAGCAGAGACAGGAAAAACACAGAACAGGGTGTCAAATGGTTATACTGTTGAGCTTTGGGTTTGGTTAAGAGGCCCTTTCTTCAGTAATGTGGAAGAGAGGCCCAAGAAGAATCCTGGCATCAACCTCAAACCTCCACATGTGCATGTGTGTATGTGCACATGCACCCACACATGTATTTGCACACATCCATGCTAACATGCAAACACACACACAGACAGAGAGACAGAAATGTAAGGAAGCCCTCTGGAGTTTCAAGAATCTGAGTAGCATATCTCACCTAATTCAAGTTGCTCTTCCTTAACTGTCAACATTCAAAATAAACAGCTCAGTTTGTTTGCTCAGAGACCCTCTTACTCATGAACATCACCTTCTCTAATTCTGACCCAGTCACCTTTAATTAAACTCTTCTTCAGAGGGCTCTGTGGATGTAAAAGCTTGTTTCCTTGACTACCTCATAGCTACACTGTTTCACTCCCTTGAAAGATTGCCCCTGGATTTGATCTTGAATCCAAGAAAATAAGGATGGGTACAAAGGCTCACTACAAGTTCCCTTTTAGCTCTAAAACAAAAGCTTTCCTTATAGAATTGTTTTTTCAACAGAGGTTTTTATTAAATGACCATCTGGAGTCACGAAAGATTTATTGCTATGTAACTTTGTGGGCTGACCTGGGAACTAAATAACCACTTAATACTGATTCCTTCAGGACCACCTGCTCTGGGGTCCGAACACTAAGTCTCAGCTGGGGCACCTGGGGAGACCTGTGCGCACTATGAAAGCTTGGCCTGGCAAGGAGGGAACAGAGCCTTCCATTATTCCCACTTCCAACACAGACATAAAATGCTCTTTGAAAGTTGCCCAATCGGCTCCAGAGGGAAGGTGCAAAGTAAGCCTTGGTAGACAATCTCCTGCTCCTGTCCTGGTGTGACTATCCAGCATCCGGACAATGTCAGGCACAGGCTTCCCCTGAGGGAGCTGAAGTCCTGAAACACAGACCTCAGGAGAATCACACTCTGTGTGACAGCTCAGAAGATGGATGCTATTCCTCTGGAGATGTGCATCACAACCTTCCTACCTTTTCTTAGAAAACAGCTTAAAAAGTGTTCACCCTCCCTGCTCCCAGTTGACTGGGTCAAATGCCCATCTCTCATAGGCTGGCCTGGACACAGCCTCTTCCCCAGAACAGCCTGAAGCAGGAGGGGCCTCTACAGTGGAGGCCCTGGTGAGCCATGCATGAGCAGATGAGCGAGCAAGCATATCAGTGAGACAACAAGAGTCCAAGAAGCCTCAAGAGTGACAAAGGAAACCCGGCTCTGAAATAATGGAGGTGGCTGAGGTCTTTTCTGGCTTGTGAGGTCGACCTGTGCCTTTTTAAAAGGAATGTCTTGAGTCTCTTGCAGCCCCTCCCCTTTTTAGTACCTAAGGATGTTGGGAATTAACCTCAGGGCCTTGCCATGCTAAGCCAAAGATGTCACCACTGAGCTATCCCCCAATCCACCATCACAGTTTCAACCTGAATTCCTGATGGGGCTCTACATCTTGCCTCACAATGACTCCTGGCCAGGTTTTCTGTCTTTGAGCAGAGCTGTAAGAAACTGATGGCATGTGCTTATCTTTGCCTCTCTACTCTAGAAGGTGATTCTTGTAAATACTGAATGAGGCCTAAAGGACCCCAAAGGAGGAACCAGACACAACAAGGGCCCATCATTCGTTCCTCCAGCTTTTCCTGGTACCTCTGGGTAAAGAACAGAGATGTGGGGAGTATTCAAGACAAAGAAACAAGGTGAAGCTCCAGCAACTCTAGGTGGCTGGTCTCTACAGAGGATGTTTAAGCCAGAGTTTTGGGCCATTTTTCTGATTTGACTGATACCACTGAAGTGATGAATGGACATTGTCACTTCCATGTTTAGGTATGTAATGTGAGGAGTTCAAACATTGACCTCCAAGATGTGGGAGCCTCTTCCAGACTCTTGTATATGCTGTTCTAATGAAAACACTATGTTGTGAAATATTATTTTAACTGGGAAAAGATGTGTTACATTTGTTTGTGCTTTGGAATATTACTTTAACTATATAATAGTGTGTTAAAATTGCTTATGTAAATTGTAAATTATGTAAAGATGTGGTTCTTGCCTGCCTAAGGCTCCTGATTGGTCTAATACAAAGCTGAACAGCCAATAGCTAGGCAGGGAAGGGATAGGCGGGGCTGGTGGCCAGAGAGAATAAGTAGGACAGGAAAAGAGAGAACAAAGGAGAGAGAGAGGCGGAAGCCTGGGGCCAGCTAGGCAACCATCAGCCAACCCAGAAGGAAAGGTAAAAAGCCCCAAGGTAATACATAGATAAAGAGAAACCGGTTAATTTAAGTTAAAGAAGAAAAATACCAAGAGTGAGCATAAGCTAAGGCCAAGCATTCATAACTAATAATAAGTCTTCATGTCATGTTTTGGTAGCTGGTCGGTAGGCCTCCCGCCTCAAAAAAGAAAGCCTGATCTAACAGTCTATACAGTAATCATCATCAACCAGTTGCCATGAAAAACTTACTGTGGGACTATGCTTTTGTACTCTGTATGTTTTTGTCAGTATAAATACTGGTTTAATAAAATGCTGATTGTCTAGAAGCTAGATAGGAAGTAGAGGTGGGGCAACCAGATGAAGACAATTCTGGGAAGCAAAAGAGCTGAGCAGCAGAAGACACAGAGAAAGAAGACGAGAATGCTACCCCAAGAAAAAGGTGTCAAGCCACATGGCTAATATGGATAAGAATTGTGGGTTTGTTTAAGAGTAAGAGCTAGCAAGTAATAAGCCTGAGCCATAGGCCAAATAGCTTATAATTAATATAAGCCTCTGTGTGATTATTTGGGATTAAGTGGCTGTGGGTCCAGACCTCGGGGTTAGGCTGGATGGAGAAACTTCTGACTACAAACTGCTGTGACAAGTGTCAGACTAAATTCTGGCATGTGTGGCACAGTTGGCATACAAACTAAACCCCTATAGTGTTCCTTAAATTTTTAAATATTTATTTGTATGTGTGTATGTGCCTGAGTGTGTCCACAGAGGCCAGAAGAGGAAAGGAATCCCCTGGAACTGGAGTTGCAGATGGTTGTGGGCTGCCACATGGGAGCTGAGATTTGAACTCAGTGCTTTGCAAAAGCAGCCAGTGCACTTAGCCATTAAGCCATCTCGGCAGCCTCAACTCTGACACTATTAAAAAGTCATGCCAATTAAATTTTGATTGTCTCTTTGAGTGCAAGGGTGGTAAACAGGGTGATATTTGACTATGCAATGCCTTCCAAAGGCTCATGATTGAAATGCTTGATCCCTCAATGATGGCACCACTTAGAGAGGTTCTGGAAACTTCAGATGTGGAGCAGAACCAGTGGAAATGAATCGCTACAGACTGAGCTTTGGAAATATCCCTGGCTGCTTCCTGCCTCATTGTTTCCTGAGCAGCACTGAGGAAAAGGCGTTACACATCCTACCACCACACTATGGAGAAAAGGCTCTCCACACCCTCCCTACCATGAGGAGTCGGTCCCTCTGAAACAGGAGCCAATATAGGTCCTGCCTCTTTTAACTTGTTTCTTGGGGTGTTGATAAAAAGCTAACTATATGTTTTATCCCACTCTCCAGGAGAAGCTGCTTGGTGCCCGTGTTGAATAAGATTCTAAGGGGCAGGGGCAGGGTTTGATGACTTAGATTTTACACGGTAAAAATGGGACATTGAGGAAGGAGGCCACAGGTCAAAGCCACATGGTTCATTCATAGGAAAATCCCTACTCAGAACCCTGGGGACACTTGGCACCCGATCCAACAAAGACCAGGAGCCTGAGTTTAGTGTAGAGGCCAATGAGCAACAGCTGGAACACCTGGAACTCAAGGATTTGGATGTGGGAGCACACGTGGAGGGCAGCAGTGATGGCAGGGAACTCTGAGGAGAGCTAGCTGCAGCACAATCCTGCAAGGTCATTGCGACCCCTCCGACCAATGGTTCACTCATCTTACCGGGGAACTGGGGGTTGGGGCACATGCCTGTACCTGCTTCATCAAGAAACTCAGTGTTCATTAGAGCTGTGATTCCCAGTCCGGCAGCCGTGCCAATGAGATGGTCCCAAAGCCCTTCATGTGTCTATTTATGTAACTCAGAGACGTCTAAGTCTCCAAACAGATGGAAGCACAGGGCCTTGCAATGCATCCCAGGTCCCAGAGAAGTCCCACAGTAGGGCTTACACCTTGCTTCTGACCCCTGCCCATGGCTCTCCCAGCATCCCCATCCCTGTACCATTTGTCCCTCAACACCCACCCCTGCGTCATTCCTCCATCAGCATCTCCACCACCCCCTCACCTACAGGAAAGCACTGACTTCGGGCTTTGAATGAAATAGAAACTGACAGTGTACAGCCATGTTTAGGTCTAAGCTACAAAGGAGTCATGCAATTATCTCTGTCAGGATTCATTAGTCACCAGCCCTTTACTCCTTGGGTTGAAGCTAAGATCTTTGAGAAGTTTGAGGGAACTAAGGATAACGTGAAGGAGAAGCTGGGAATATCTCTAGAAGAACATGGCTTCAGAATGCGTGAGTGGGGTCTAGGGGAAAGCTGTAAGAAAGAGAAACGGAGAATAGAGGACCCCAGAGCCTCTAAGGAAGAGCCCTTAGAAACAAGTCATCTGACACTGGCCCTAGTTTCAGTACTCTCCTCCCAATTCAGGGACAGGCTTCTATCAAAGCGCTTGGGCATGGGGATTACCACAATGTTCCCCCAGAGTTTGGCCTAAAATCTCTCTTTGGAGACACCCTCTGCTTCAAAAGTCCAGTCCAAACCTTGAACAACCCCGGGAAGCACAAACACAGACAGGTTTCTCACTGCTCCCAATATCATCGTACAAGTACGCCTGCCAGAGTCCCAGAATCACTGAGCTTCAGAGACCTCAGAGGTCATCCAGCCCAGGTGTCCAAATTCCAGGCTGGGAAATCAATTTACTGAACTGAAAGTGATTTTAAAATGAAATAGAAGAGAAAGGATAATGTCAGAATATATTGTTTTCAGTGAAAGAAATTGCTTTGTGAAACTTTTGTTTCAGAAAAGTGTGTGTGTGTGTGTTTGTAAGAGAGAGAGAGGGAGAGAGTTCAAATTGCAAATATGTTTCACCGCTGATTTAGCCCACATCCCACTGATATGGACTGCCTTTATGACATTTTCAATATATCATATGGCATTTCTTGCTCACTGCCCACTCCCTCATGAAAGTCCAAAGACTCCTCACATGGCCAAGGTCCCTTCCACTGCCCACTGCTCTGTATTTCCTCCAAGAAAGCTCACGTGTACCTCTCTAACCTTCATTGGTTTTTTTTTTCCCTCTCTGACCATCCCCTCTAAATAAGCCCAATTCCCCTTCCTACACCAGCCTTAGAGGAATAAAGGGCAGTGCTACAGACCCCTTGGCCATGCTCTTGGGGGCTCTCCAGAGCATCTTTTTCTTCTCTTGCCTGTCATTACCCCTATGAAAGCAAGACCTTGACCTCTGTGCTGGCCCAACATTTCTGCCTAGTTCACAGTCTGTGTAATTTAGTGAGACTGGCCTCCTTGGCTCCAGAAACAGCCAATGTGAGCATCCCAGGGACTGGATCCAGAGCGGGAACCTGATGCAAGCTGACCCAAGCAGTAACAATCAGGAACTTCAGCCAAAATTCTTAGAAAAGGCGTTAAGAAATAGGATGGTAAACAGAAGGCTGCAAACTACTATAGTGTTCATCTTTGCCAGGGCGTGGAGAAAGATCTCCTGTTGAATGGAGCCCACACTAAGGAGAGAATGAGAAGTGGAAACAGAGAAAGGAGAGACTAAAAGACATTTTGTTGCTGCCTATACCACGTCCTCCTAAAAGAGTTACATGAACGCCTATCCCTCAGTCTTGGGAAGACAATCTTTACAGAAGTCATCTAGTGAAAATGAGCTGATTGGAGTGGGGCCTTAAGCCAACATGACTAGTATGCCTATAAATAATGGAAATCCCAACAGACAAAGAATAGTGTGGATACCTGTGGGGGGAATGAATAAGAGAGGATAGTGTGAAGACCCATAAAGGAAATGAAAGAGATCGTCTGAAGATCCAGGAAGCAGGGGAAGCATGGAAGGATCCTACAGAGTTTTAAAGGAGAATGTCCTTAACGATACCTTGATTTAGGACTTGAGTGATGTCTTAGTTAGGGTTTCTATTGCTATGAAGACACCATGACCATAGCAACTCTTTTAAAGGAAAACATTTAATTGGGTGACTTACAGTTCAGAGATTCAATCTATCATCATGATTGAACATGGCAGTATGCAGACGACATAGCTCTGAAGAAGCTGAAAATGTTATATCTTCCTCAGGCAACAGGAAGTGAACTGAGACACTAAGCTTGGCTTGAGCATATATGAGCCCTCATAACCCCACCTCACTCTAACATGGCCACACCCACTCCAAAGCCACACCTCCCAATACTGCCAGTCTCTATGTGCTTATGGGGGCCAATTACATTCAAACTACCACAGGTTAGGAGCTAATAAACTTCTGTTGTTCAAGGGGGCAAAATGGCTCTGAAAGTAAAGGTTCTTGCCCCACAAACCTGGCCATCTGACTTTGATGTTCAAAACCCGTACAGAGATAGAAGAGAACTGACTCCACAAAGTTGTCACACATTGTACACACACACAACAGCAACCAACACAGGGGTCTACATTTCCAGAGCATTCCTATGTCCACACTAAGAGCATTACACAGATTAGCTTCCCAAACAGTCACAGAAGCCCTGTAAAGCAAATGAGGGAACCGAGGCATACAAGGGTCAAACAACTTGCCCAAGGCCACACAGCTCATGGGTGAGCAGTATTGAAAACCACGCCTGCTGACTACAGACAAAGCCTTTTCCAGAGACATGGTACCTCAGTGATCATGGGCCCAGTGGGAACCAATGAGCATCCATAAGCATTCTGGTGTAAGCTCCTTTGCATATCTGTCAATGACCTGCCCATACCGAAGGTATCTCAGCTCTGTGAAGCCTTGGACATGGCTCCTAGGGCCTCTGTTGCCATCTCTGTCCTTCCATGAATATATGCTCTACTTAAGGATGTCCTTTCAAATGCTTTGCTTTACATAGAAGGTTTTTGGTTTGGTTTGGTTTTTTTTTTTTTAAATGCCATATTGATTCTCTGGATTGTTCTCATGAACCAAAAGACAGAAAGTGCTTAGTAGGAAGCATGGGAACCATCCAGAGAGACTATGTATCACTTTTAAGAAACTAGGATATTATAAAGCAAGACTTTGAGAAGAACTTCTTCAAATAGTAGCAGGAACTGAAGGGATATTAAAGAATCCTCAGGAACCTGTGATGCCATGGATTTATCATTACAAAACTATTTAAAGAAAAGAGCATTTAATGCCTGAGGCAGAGCCTAGGTCTGAGAGTCTGGAAAGAATCTCAGGAGTGTGCCTGATAGCCAATAGATTCGAAAGTTAGTGCCAAAAGTTGAGCCAGGAGATTCAGGGCTTGGGTTCACACCTAATGTGTAGCCAATGATTGTTGTATCCCTTAACCCTTTGCCCAATCCTGGAATGCCAAGACATGTAGCACCCCATAGCATATGTTTTTCTTTAAAAATCCCCCTCACCTCTGGGCTCGTGGCTAAAATCCTCCACTATGCTGGAACAAAGGGTCTTGACCCGGGTTAGTTTGAATCTGTCCAAAACAATACACTGACCCTTGTGTGTTTACAATGGCACCCAGCTCCCTGGTGGTCTTTGGGGTCCCTCGACATGGGTACAACATTTGGTGTGTTGGCCAGGAACCCCTCCAGCCCCCATGGACTCTGGACCAGAGAGTCTGTCTCTCAGGGGTGTCTGTCTAACCCTAAGTGTGGCTGAATGGCACCTGGCGTCTACCCCACTTTGTGTTTAGTATCATGTCTGTTAGTCCTCCAGAGGAAACCTTCAATTTGGCTTTGATAGGGGCAGTGGAGAAAATGGTCTTCAGACCGGGAGTGGGACCCAGGAGTGGGACACCCAGACCAAGTGTCCTACACAGCGATCTGGAGAAACTTCCTAGAGGACTCCCCCCCCACCCCCCCCCCCCCGGATTAAACCATTCTTGCCTGGGCAGGTCAAGGTCCTAGCAGCTGCAGAGAGAGGATCACCCTCCAAGATGCTGTTGGCTCCTAGGTCAGAGATCTTTCAGGGAGGTAGCACAGAGGATGAAATCCCCCCTCCTTATGCCCCCGATCCTGGTGCAGCTGTCCCCACGTGAGACTGTGCACAGCTTTTTCAGGTCCCCTTCAAAGCAAAGGAGAGAGATCAGATATAGACCAAGGCTTGAAAGCTGATTCAGGGCACCACAGGAGAATTCACACCCGACCAGGCTATCACAGATGCGGCCTTTCCCCTAATTTGCCCAGTGTGGGATTATAATATGACTAAATGTTAATATGGTAAAGTGAGTCCCGTAGTCTGTCACCAGACTCTATTGTCGGGTCTCCACACAGCCACAAGATGGCCCGCGAATGTGAGTAGGGTCTGTAGTATAGGTCATAGAGCAGATGAGGGCACAGCAACATTTATGAAGCACAGGAAGCCTCCAGGAGGTATAAGCCCTATAATCCGGGGGCCCAGGAAAATGCTGCTGCAGTGACTTTGGCTTTTCATTGAGAATGTCAGAGATTTAGTAAAGGTGGCTGAGGAAGAACATGATGAAGGGATAGTGCGGAGGAAAAAGGAGTTAAAAGAGAGAGGCACGGGAATCAGCACATCACTAGCGAGCTGCTGTGAACTCAGAGGAGCACTACTCAGACGTCTGGCAGCTATAGAGGAAGATACCTTTAGATTCAAAAACTCCCCCACCACCTTTGGTGAAGCTCTGCATGGGAACCTGGGTGAGTACGGGACACAGAACCCAGAAATTGGTCTGTTACTGTATCAATATGTCCTGATGATTGCAGCGGCAGACTGGGAGACTGGCCTGGCTGAGACTAAGCAGCTATTGTCAACCTTGGTGGACCTAGGGCACCATGCCTCGGCAAGAAGGCCCAAATCTGCAAGTGGCAAGTAACGTATCTGGGGTACATCCTGAAGGAAGGACAGCGATGGCTTTCTGATGTAAGGAAGGAGACAGAACTTGAGATTCCCACACCCACTACAACTAGGCAGATCAGGGAGTCTAGACGGCCACCTTGCCTCTGCACAATAGCAGCTTTGGCCCAACTGATCAAGGTTGCTGACAATTGACCCTGGGACAAATTCTCACCATCCTCTTACACACTTGAAGGAGTTCTCAAACAGCCTCCTGATTGTGGCTGAGCAATGCCGGAATGTCCCAGTATCAGACTCTGATACTTAAACCTGCCAGAACAACCTTCCAGATGCCCTCAACTCTGGATCCATCTACTCTACTGCCCGATCCACTCAATCCACTGTAAGCACCACTGGACAGCTGCTCCAGGATCCTGGCCCAGATGCACAGTAGCATTAGGCCAGACTTGTGGACATCCCATTGCAGAGGTTGCCTGGTATACTGATGGCAGTAGTTTGTGCAGGATGATCAAAGGTAGGTAGGAACAACAGTTGCACTGCAGAGCCTGTGCCACCTGGGACATCTGCCAATGGGTGAAGATGACAGCCCTAACTAAGAACTGGGGCAAGGGCAGAAGGTTAGCATCTACACTGACAGCCGGTATGCTTCCACCACGGCACACGTGAATGGGGAAATACACAAAAAAGGGGACTGACAACTGCAGAAGGAAAAATTATCAAAAATAAAGATGAGATCCTGGCCCTCCTTAAAGCTCTGTGGTCACCCAGGAAACTGATCATTGTCCATTGCCCAGGTCACCAGAGAGGGGATGGACCTGTCAGGGGCAACAATCTGGCAGATGGAACCACCCAGCAGGTGGCACTCCAGACTGGTGTAGTTTTTGCACATGTGATAGTGGACTCTGGGACACCTAGTCTACCAGAGAGTCCTGGGTACGCTAAGGAAAATCTTTTCTGGATCAAGACCCTCCCCATGACCCAATGCACAGATGGGTGGTAGGAGATCATCTTGCCTGAGCATCTAGGAAAGAAGCTGCTTCCCAAGATCCATCGATCTTCTCATATGGAAACACAGAAACATCATTACCAAAGCTTGTCAGCTCACCAGTGCTGCTGTCAACCCTGAAAACCCTGGGTCTTGACTCAGGAAGAAGAAGCCTGGAGCCTACTGGGAAGTGGGCTTCACTGAGATAAAACCTGGCAAGTATGGTTACAGGTATCTGCTAGTTTTGTTAGATACTTTTTCAGAATGGACAGAAACATTTCCCAACAAACATGAAACAGTACAGGTAGTGGCAAAAAGTTACTTGAAGACATTCTGCCCAGATTTCCACCCATGATAGGGTCTGACAATGAGCAAACTTTTGTGTCCCAGGTAAGTCAGCTTAGCCACCTTTCTGGGGAGTTATTGGAAGTTGCATTGTGCATACAGACCCCAGAGTTCAGGGCAAGTAGACAGGATAAACTGCCCTAACAAAATTGACCTTGGAGGCTGGTGCAGACTGGGTGGCTCCCTTTGCCTTATATAGGATTAGAAACTCCCCTTGTCAGAAGAGGCAAACACCATTTGAACTTATGTATGACATCTCTTGCCCTGTCATCGCCAACCTCCAAGTGGATTTACTGACAGAACTAAATGACCAGGATCTTCTTGACACTGTACAAGGAGCCCAGTGGGCCCACAAGAAAGTATGACCCAAGCTCAGGGCCCTGTATGGATCTGGTGTCCCCCTGACAGATTTCAATAGGGGACTGGGTCCACATTAAGAGACACTGCCTAGGGTCATTGGGACCCAGCTAGAAGGGACCCTACATCATTCTGCTGACCATGCCCACACCCATCAAGGTTGGTGGCATAGCCACTTGTATCAACATTCCCATGCCAGGCCAGCGGAAGATTTCCGAGTGAAGGATAGGAAGATCCAGACAACCCCCTCAAAGTGGTAGCATGACTCCTACTAATGATTTTGTCTGCTGAGACTGGGGCCTCAGGGAGTCCACGGACACCTTGGAATCAGACCTGAATGGAACAAAAGACAGAAGAGTCTCACGATTGGAATCTGAGGGACCAGTCAGAGGAGGAAATCTGAAGGCATAGATTTATCATTACAAAATGCTATTTCAGGTAAAAGATTTAAAACCTGAGGGCAGGACGTAGGTCTGAGAGTCCGGAAAGAATCTCAGGAATGTGCCTGACAGCCAATAGATTGAAAACTTAGGTTTGTGCCAAAAGTTTAGCCAGTAGATTCAGGGCTTGGGTTCACACCCAAAATGTAGCCAAAGGTTGCTGTACCCCAAACCCCTTTGCCCAATCCTGGAATGCCAAGACATGTAGCATCCTGCTTATGTGTGCTTTTCTTTAAAACCCCCTCACCTCTGGGCTCGTGGCCGAAACCCTCAACTGTGCTGGAACAAAGGGTTTCGCCCCGGGGTTAGTTTGAATCTGTCCAAAACAATAAACTGACCCTGTGTGTTTACAATGGCACCCAGCTCCCTGGTGGTCTTGGGGTCCCTCCACAGGGGTACAGCAGAATGTCTCCCTCCCAAGTTCAAAAGGATATCAAGAAGAAAGAACAAGCTTCTACCACATTCCACTGGGCTCTGGATGTCTGCTTCTCCCACAGATGGTATATGATTTGCCTGTCTCTAACCCACCATCTTCTCATTCCCAGCTCATGCCAGTACAAACCACTTTCTTTCCTCCCCTCTGGCTCTGGCATCAAACTTCAACTTAAATGAGCACTCAGAGACCCCCTTCTCCAGACACTCATTGCAATGACGGACCTTCCCACATCGTTCTCTTCCTCTCTGCAGTGCGTGCTTCACACATTTGTATCTTTCTTTGCGTAGTCAGGTTTGCCCCCCACCCCATTCAAGTTGCAATAAAAAGGCCTAGAACTTGAGGCTCCTCAGTGTTGCTAGAGCGTTGAATTTATTTACTAAGTCGGTATTTACTGGGCCTTCCAAATTGTGGCAAGGATTAAGTGAGCTACACAAAGATGGATACTTTTCCTCATCTGGTGTTTCTGCTCACAGCAAACTGTCAGGCAGCAGCATGGACCAACTGCCATCTGCTTTGGGGTATTTCCAGTGCAATCTGAACAATAGCGTCCATGGGAAAGGCCGATTCACCACAGTTTACACAATAGACATTTACAGTCCAATCATTTGAATCAGTCTCCTGACTTGGGTCTGATCTATTTTTGTCAAGCACGCAAATAAGTATATAATGATATGTAAGAGGCTTGTGCATGTGGTGTTCACTAAAATATGACTGCATTTCCCATAGTCATTGTCTCTGGAAGCTCATTCCCAGCTGTGCTGGCTCATTTAGCTAATCTGCAGTGAGTATAGTATTGATCCAAGGCGACATTAGCCTGGTCACATACACAGTTACATGGTCACTTCATGGACTGGCTGAAGCTGAAAAGCCATTCTGGAACAGTCTGGAAGTCATCCCTCTGTTGCTCTTGCTACCCCTGAGCCATATCTCTCTCTCTCTCTCTCTCTCTCTCTCTCTCTCTCTCTCTCTCTCTCTCTCTCTCTCTCTCTCTCTCTCTTTCACACACACACACACACACACACACACACACACACACACACACACACACACACAATTGGACTCTGAACTTAGCTGTTGCTATTCTCTGATCCTGAAATGTGACTTCTCTGAGCCTGCACTTCTCTGAGTAAACAGTCCTGAATGTGCCTACAGCCATTATAAATATTCCAAAATAAAAAATGGGTTAACTGAAGGAAAAAAAAAACTAGTGTCTGTCTTCACCAGCAATACTCTTTAACCATGGAACGTGTTTATGAATAATCAAATGAGGAGAAAGAAGATGGAGAGAAACAACTTCCAAATAGTTATAGACAATTTGTACATCATCAGTCAGTCATGTTTCAACTTGCTGCATTGATTAAAGAGATGGTGAATCACAGGGAAAGAGATAATGCTCTCAATTCTGTCCACATTTGAAATAAAAAGAAAAGCTAAATGCATATACCAAAATATTAACCGTCCATGAGAGGTTTCAAGGTTTCTTTTTCTTTCTGACAGATTGTCTGAATTTTTCAAATTAGTGAATATTTCTGAGGAATCAAAAAGAGAAAAAGTTCAGCTTTGTAGATACACACATCTGGCCAGTGAGCATCTGTGAAGCAATGGTGGAGGCAAGAGGAGACACAGAGGAACAGGAACAGAACAGTCGTGTAAAGGCTGGAACTGGGTCCTGAATTTAGTGGTGCATACTTGTAACCCCAGTACAGTGGAGGTAGAGATAGGAGAATCAGGAGTTCAAGGTCAATTCTGATATCTTCGTTATTGTGAAGAGGCGCAATAACCAAGACAAGTCTTATCAAAGAAAGAACTTAAGTGAGGACTTGCTTATAGTTTGATAGGCTTAGTCCGTGGTCAAGATGGCAGGAAGCAGACACAGCGCTGGAGCAGAAGCTGAAATATTGATGTCCTGATCCACAGACATAGGCAGAGAGAGAGAGAGACTGGGCCTGGTATGGGTTTTTGAAACCTCAAAGCCCACCCACAGTGACACACATCCTCCAACAAGGCCATGCTTCCTAATGCTTCCTGACTGGTTCCACTAACTGGAGACTAAGCTTTCAAACATAAGCCTACAAGGGCCGTCTTCATTGAAACCACCACACTTGGCTATACAGTGTGTTTCAGACCAGGGCTACATAGAACCCAAAGTGATGATAGTGATCATAATGATTTTTTTAAAGGCTTGGAGATGTGAAAACACTTCATCTGGGGAACGTGGTAAGTTCTCTTACTTGGCCAGTTAAGATCCACAAAAAGTGTAATGGGGGGGTTAGAGCCGCGGAGTTGGAAATACTCCTAAATCAGACACTTGGGAGATGTTAGGTCACATGATGGGATTTAGAGAAGTAATATATGGGATGCTGACTCAGGACAGTGTTTGCAGGCGAGTGTAGAGAGAGCTTAGATGGGCTGCACTACAGGAATGGTACAGAGAGGCTGGGATGTGGCAGTGAGAGGTCAGTGTAGAGTGTCAATGAACTACTCCCTTCCCATCTCCCTAGACCTGACAGGAGCTCCCTGAGGCAGAGATGTCAGAATTCCTAAGACTCACTCTGGCTTTACCACCTACAATTCTGTGATCACAAGCAAGCTATACTCTCTGTGCCTCAGTGGCTTCTTCACACCATGTCCCAAGCTCTTATGAAGACCCAGTGACAAGACAGGTATGTGCTTAGCCCAGGGCCTAGGACGGAGCAACAGTCCTGGAGAACCACACCATTTGTCCTCTGACTGGAAGGTCCCTTGTGAGGAGCCAAGGTGTGCAACAATGTTGATGAAGTCAGATCACAGAAGGACTGGAGAGAAGTTGGTCGAAGCTTTGTGGTTAAGTCCTAGAATCAGAGACCAGGGTAAGATCAGTGTGACAGGACAGAATTTCTGGGTCTCTAGCCAATAATAGACCCCTGGGCACGGCTTCCTCTTCTCTGCTTGAAAATCACTTGTTGTGAATCCGCAGGTATGGCGTTCCTCCTTGAAAAAGACTAGAACAGATCCTATCCCCAAATCAAGGTCTTTGCACTCACACGAACTTAAAGGAAATGAAGACTCCCTTCACCCACCAGCCTCACCTCACATCCCACTACTCCCAAATGTAAGGTGTAAGTGGCTTTTTTAAAAACCAGAGGGTTGAGAGCAGAGCTTCCTCGGGTCTGAGTGGGCAGGAGAGGTTGGTGGGAGGAGCCATGGCCCCAGCAAGCCCATCTGCACCCCCAATTCCAGGACCACAGAAGTGATAAACAGGCTGGCTCATTACAAGGCAAAGATATGCATAGTCAATCCCGCCTTTAGGGCTGGGCTACAGTTTAAGGAGAGGCAAACAGAATAAAGAGGCCTATTTTCAAGAGACTCATTTGAACCCAGAGAGGGGCCATAATAATGTGCACAACGGCTCTACTTAATTTGTCTTGGCTCTCTCAGAATTGCCCTGAGATAATCAAAAGGAAGTGAAGAGGAACCACCCAGACTCTGATTCAGAAAGGATGCAGTAATTAGTATCCATGCCTGGACCATGCTGTCAGGCAGAGCTCTGGTTGCAGTGAGGCCTCCTGCTGTCTTCCAGTGGCAGGAGACACTTTGGTCCTAACTCTCTCGCCCTGAGGATGGAAAGTACAGGAATGACACATCTATGACTGTATTTCTAAAATCATCTCTCAAGGAGATAAATGACTTCTGCCAGGCAGCATGGTCCGACCTGGGGCCTGGGAATAGATAAATCCATTTACTTAGAAGCTGCGGTCCATTTTTCTCCCAGTGCCATCCATAATCCCATCTCTTTCAATGTGGAAGATGCTCAGTGTGATGAATGGATCTTGGTCACAGACAAGAGGGTCAGATCCTCTTGGGAAGGCATGGGCAGCCAATCACAGGGCCTGGCCTATGTACAGCCTGTTTTCGGGGTTCTTTGGGTGTAAGTAGTCTCTACACCAATAATCTCCCAGAAGGAAATGTACTCCAAGCCAGAACCCCCCTCCTTTTCACTTGGCCTCTTTAACTGAGCAGGAAGAATCCTTCCTGGAAGAACAGCAGGAACCTGGTGTTCCTGATTGTAATCTCAGCACAAAGGAGGCAGAGGTAGGAATAGAGAGTTTAAGACCTTGTCTCAGTATTAAAAGAAAGAAAGAAAGAAAAAGCACTGGGGTCTCTTGCAGCTGGATAGAAGACTGACTGGGACCAGAGGAAGACAGTCCCCGAAGCCTGGCCCTCAATGAAGTCCAAACTCTTGCCTGCTCCAAGAGAAAACTGAGCCAACACAAAGAGTCTCCATTGTTGGTAACGGGATTTCACAAAACAAGGCCACAAAAAATCATCTTCGTTAGTTTGTTGTTAGCTCTAATCCTCAACTTGGAACAATCTAGAATCACGAGGGAAGGAGCCTTCATGAGGGGTTATTTAGATTAGGTTGGGCTGTGGGAAATAACACTGGATCCGAGGCTGTGGATGAGTAGAAAAAGACAACACAAGTGACCATAAACACATTTATTTCCCTCATTCCTTTTGCTGTGGATGTGACATGACTAGATGTCTCAAGTTTCTGCCTCGGTTTCCCCCAAATGATGGCCTATAACCTGGATTTGTAAGTCAAAGGAGCCTTTTTCTCTCCCTGAGTTCTTTTTACCACAGCTACAGAAATGGAACCAGAATGCTTTTCTAGCTCCTGACTGGCTTCTTGATCATCTCGGCTCCCCAAGGCCCATTTCCTCACCACGAAGAAGAGATTTTTGCCTTTATTCCCCAAAGATTTTATGAAATCAAATACATTGTCCTGTTAAAATACAAGGGCAGCACTATTCCATCCTGCCCAATCAGGTCATAGTAGAATACCTGATCCAGCGTGTCCCAGCCTGAGCTACATTGTAGCATCCCTGACTGAAGCCCAAGCCCGCCCTGGGCTGGACAGCTTCACCTCCTGGATGCTGGTGGACTTGCACTTACTTGTACTTTTCACTTGATCCTAGCCAGGAGGCTGAGAAGTGACCCCAGGACTCTCTAGCATGCAGCCAGGATAAGAAGTTCTGGCCATGTGCCTTCACACCCATCCCCTTCCTGTGTACTAAATAGTTGACTGAGTCCCATGAGCTTGCCAAGGGCTTCCCACAGAGGTGTAAAAGAAAGATCACACTCAGGTAGTTTTGGTCATTTTTGATTGTCAAGTTGACTAGAGAAGAAAAGAAAGACCTAGGACATTTAGGTGAGGCCCCCTTTTCTCTACTCAGCATCTCCCTGACCTTCCCTCTATCTTAGCTTCATCCTTCCTGAGGACCCTTCTCTGAAGAGGAAGGGGAGACAGAGCATTTGGAGGCATTACCTCCAGCACACACAAGCTAGCTCTACTTGGGACCCTGAGTGTCCGAGGACGCTCTTTTGTTTCCAGTATCTCAGTGCCACTGTACTATCCCTCAGTCCTGTAGGAAGTTCCATCCCATTAACTCCTCCACATCACCATGGTAACACAGGCTCCTGACCCTCCCAAAGATGGGTGATGCTCCATTGACACCGGGGTTGGCCTGCACTCCATCCCCAGATGAACAGGGAGGGGTGGAGACTTCACTCATTTCCAGCTGAGGTCACCGCTTGCCCTCCTGCCTTGTACCTAACACAGGGATTGCCCCAGGCAGGAAAAGCCTCCACCTAAAACAGTCATAGTCACCGAGTGTGTTAGCAGATGGCTTTTCACCTGATTCGTGTTAACTTTCCCCAGGATCATATTCCTGTAGTCTCTCTGAAACACTGTTATCTAAGCTGGCTCACCACAAATCCACAGCATGCAGAGCCGTAATCCATAGCAAAAGCAAACTCAGGATTTCCCATTGACTCCCGTTAAACTTCTGAAGTCTATGCGTGGCTTCTCTCACAAATAACAGAAATTGAAGCCCAGGGAGAATGATGGATGCTGTGAGGATATAACTTTTGAACTAGCACAATATTTTACTTGGCGTATTTAATACTTAATAGTTCTTATGGTGTGACAGGCCCTTTATTTTTATTATAATTGTGTGTGTGTGTGTGTGTGTGTGTGTGTGTGTGTGTGTGTGTGTGTGTGTGTGTGTGTGTGTAAAAGAACCATTTACAGGAACTGGTTCTCTCCTTCATCCATATGTATGCTAGGAATTGAACTCAGGTCCTTAAGCATGGCTGCAAGTTCCCTTACCCACTGAGCCGTCTTGCCAGCCTGTGAGTCTCCTAAGAAGTAGGCACTGTCAATTCACTTTATAAGTGAGGAAATGAGACACAACTAAGTTGGGTGATTTGTCCAGAATCACAAGAAAGGCTGAAGCCTGGATCCAAAGCCAGGCAATTTGTTTCCTGAGTTTGGGACCAGAATCCCAATTCCGAGATTGGCTATAAATCTACAAGTCCTTGCTCCCAACTACATTCCACCACACCCTGAAGTCAAGAAATTGACCATTTGGTCATTCACCATCTCTCTGATATCTGCACTTGGCTCTAAGGACCACCCATCCCCAAATGGCACAGAAGGCGTTATCTCCCAGCCAACCTAGAGCTCTCTTTTCCAGTTGCCTGTTCTTGATGCTCTGGCTTCTCCGTTCACACTTCTGGGCTTTAAAAGGCTCTCATTTGGAACAACAGAAGGGACTTGTCTTATTTAGAGAAAAGAGCCCTCTGATGCCCTCACAAGGGAGGTCCCCCCTGTCCTCACACATTCAGCCTGTCTCCGAAGACTGTTAACGCAATCGGTTAACAAGCGCCCTGCTCTAATAGAAGGAGAAAGAGGAGGCGCATTGTTAGTGACTTGAAAGGGAGAAGAAATCATAAAATCCATCAAACCTGTATTTGTCTCATTAAAAGTGTTCCTAATTTATAATGTCCTGGAATGCAGATGCCGTCCAGCTGTGCAGGCCTGGTACTGCCTGGTGCACATACTTCCCCCTCACACTCCTGGGCCCCCTCTCCCACCTCGCTGGGACTGCCATCAATTTCTGCTCATCAGCAGCACTTACAGTAAATGGATTCATTTGTGGCAATGGAGCTGAGAGACAAAGGTGACAATATAATTAAGGTTTTTAATTCTATGCCTGAACAGTTAAGTCCAGAACTCATGATAATTAGCCGGCTGTAATGAAAGATCTTTAATCGTTATTTTTCCTTTGTTTCCTATAATTGTTCATTTTGGCCAATGACATTTGTCCTTTTATTTGAATCTGGCTGCACGGTTCCATTATGTCTATAAACTCTGAAGAAAATATGGTCATTTACACAGAGCTGGTCATTTACAAAGTCAATGGTGAGGTGGCCCCAGAGCTCCTCACTACACCGCTGCTGATGAGGAGGTGCCGCTCTGCTTACTTTCTGAAGGAGGTGGGGGAAAAAAACTGAGCTCCAGAAATCTCCAGATAGGAAAGGGAGCCCGGGCAGGTGATGGAGAAAGCAATGGGCCCTGTATGGTGGACCTAACCTGGAGTCAGTTTGCATAGTGGTCCTAGGAGATGGCTGTTAGCACACAAGTGTTTGACTCTGAAATGAGCATATTGTCTTTCCACAGTTTGGTGTTCTGTTACTGGGATGCCTCTTGTCATTGCTTTCAATCCGTGTTGACTTTTGTATCTTCTCAGAAGTTGAGACTGGTTCTGTTTCAGTGGGAGGGTTGCTTTGTTTCTATGGTGTTTCTTAGGGCGCTAGTACCTTGGGCTTGAGAAAGCTTAATAAGCACATCATTCATATGACAAATTCTTCTGGATGATGATAGGCATTCTCCAGCCCCAGCTCATGTGGCCCCTACAATCTAAAATATCAGCCTCTCACCAGCACTGCTGTTACATAAGACACCTTCCCCTTGCTGGGGATGTTTGAATTCTACTTCAACCATGAATCTCACTGGACAGGTTTCTTGAAGGTAAAAAGACCTCTCAGAAGCCAGAGCAACAGAGCCAAAGGCTAATGCTTGCAGGGTGGCGATGGAGGAAGTGAGGTTTGGGTTCTACCTCTAAGCTGCCCGTGACTCCAGCCCAGGAAAACGGAATGACGGGATTGTGATAAGAAACAGAAATTGGGGGCTGGAGAGACAGCTCAGAGGTTAAAAGTATTGGCAGCTCTTCTAGAGGTCCTGAGTTCAACTCCAGCAACCAACCACGGGGTGGCTCACAACGATCTATAATAAGATCTGGCGCCCTCTTCTGGCCTGCAGGAGGAACACTATATACATAATAAATTTAAATTGAGCGAGCCTGGGGTGGGTGGATTGGATTGGTAGTTCTATACATAGCAAGATCTGGGTGGGAATAAAATCAAAACAATGAGGGAGGAAGAAAAAATAAAAAAAGGAAGGAAGAAAGAGAGAAAGACAGAGAAATTGGCCTTTGATAAAATGTGAAAGAAAATATAGTGGGGTGCCTAGGGTTAAGCAAACCTATGTGGCTTTATGCTCTGTCTGGAGAGAAGATAATCAACACCTCTTCAGCATCTCCCTCAACAATGTACTAGATGGGTGCGATCACCGCTCCAGTTTCCTTTCATTATCTGAGGAGAAAGGTGGGCCACCACAATAAACAGCCTCACCTTGTTCATGCAAAGTCAGAAAGGCTGTTTGAAAATCACACTGCACGTCTCCCCCAGGTCGTGAGGGAGAACAATCTCAATTCTGACTACTATCAGGAGTGAGCATAGCCTGCCCCTCTACGCTCACCCCAGGACTTCCTCCAAGCTGGCTGCTCAGCTCAGCATGGGGCAAGCTCATTTCAGCTACTGACCTTGGTCCATGCTGTTCCCTCTGCTTGGTGAATAGTGTCCTTCTCCCAGATCCTGCTTTTTAAAAAAATGTCACTTTCCTAGTAGCATTTCCTAAATGATGTTGCTATAGTTTATTTCTAGGTATGTTTCCTGTCTTGGGGCATAAATTCATAGAGCAGACTGAAGTGCGTTTTTACTTTCTGCTTTCATCCAGGGACTGTGAGTCCTGTGAGAGTGACTGAAGCTGTGACCAAACACCTAGAATAATGACCAGCACAGGAAGTGTCCAGACCCGCTAAATTAGTCTTCAAAGTTAAGTTAAGCCAGACCCACTAACTAGGCCTTAGCTTAAGTAAAAAGAGATCAAAGGCATCTAGGACCCCTAAAGGTGGGAAGACTGGCTGACACACAGGAAGCAGCTGATGAATAATGACAGCCCAGGATGGCACTATGGGTGGAGCTCAGAAGCCTTAGCACCTACCCTGGGGTGCCAGCAGACAGAGCCAGGGTTCCTCCAGTGGAGGAGGCTAGAAGCCCATCATTTAAGGGCAGCACCATGGCCCAGTTCTGAAGCAGATGCTTCCACAATGAGCCTTCTCATTGGTCATTCCCCAGCATAATAAATCCCCATTTCTCTGCCCCTGGGATTCTGGATACTCTACCCAAGCAAGCCCCTTGCCTGACTTCCCACCTTCTTTCACCACAGATTCCAAGAGGAACCACACACATCCAGCTTGAAGCTAAGGTCACTTTCTCAAATCCAGTTCATTAAGAAATGTCTATCATGTTCGGCCAGACTCTGTGCTAATCATCCAAGGTACAGAGGGTGAGCTACTGCTCTCTGCCCATTCTCTCTTCGGACCATCTCAAACTCCTTCAGGCCCCTACTGTTGACCTCCAAGAACAGAGGGTTCTTGTTCACCCTATAGTCCTGCTGGATCATTGTCCCAGAGTCCTTCACTGGCATCATGTGAGCTATCCATTTATGCTCTGAAAAATATTTAGTGAGCTCCTCCTGTAGGTGTTTGGCATGAATCCGTACTGTCTTCCATGCTGGTCTGGTAAAAAGCAAACATGAGTGTAACCATTTCTCACGAGTCTGGCCTCATTAAGGAAGGGAAGCTGAGTCCCTGGGGAGGCTGTGTATGCTCAGACCATCCAGGCAAGTTCCCCTTAACTGGCTCTTCCTCTTCCTGGGCAGTGACATCTCCATTTCTGTCTCTTTTTTATTTATTTTTTCTTTTATGTATATGAGTATTAGCCTGCATGTATGTATGTGTACCTGGTACCCTCAGAGTTCAGAAGAGAGTGTTGAATCTCCTGAAATCCTCTAGTTAGGAAACAACCATGTAGGTGCTGGGAACCGAACCAGGATCCCCTAGAGCAACTAGTGATCATTGCCACTGAGCCATCTCTCATTCTATGTTCCTGACCAGAAAACCCAGAGTCCCCAGCTCAGTCCCATCCAGGCTCCTGACATTGGCTGTGCCTTCTCCTGGAGTCCCCTCCCTCTCATTCAGGTTGCACTACCATCTCATTGTTCTCAGACTCCTGCCCATCCTTGACCCTCTGAATCCATCTTCTCGTATCACCCCACATTTGCCTTCTAGAAGCATGCTCCAAAGCACAGTGCTGTGCTGCCTGAAGACTTATGGTGGCTCAGAGTCCTCTCAAAATAAATGCCCCATTCAGAGCTTGGTCACCAAGCTCTCCACCACCTTGTTCTAACCAATCATCCCGAGTCTTACTTGTCATGACAATAGCTTGTCCCTTCAATACCCCCACCTATCACCTGCTGTCCTTCTTTGTATGGAGTGTCCTCTCTGCCCTTTGTAGCTTAAGTAACCAACCTGCTGCCTCTTGCATAACGCTTCACTCACAGACTATAAAAACACACTACATTCGTCCCCTATACACACATGCCCCAAACATATACACCCTACATCCCATACATCCACACACACCACATACACACATACCATACATATAGATATCCAACACATACTACAGACACACGTACACCCCATAGAAATATCTCATACAAATCACTCCCGACACTCCTTATCTCCTAGTGATTACATTCAGTTCCTTTACTCTCATGTGTACATCCTCAAGATCACCCAGCAGCCCCTGGGTATCTAGCTTCTGTCCTTAGCTTGGTGAATTGTGTGTCTGCAAAGCTCACACCCACCCAGGAGGCCTATGCAAGGTGAGACCTGCACCCCCCCACACACACCTTAAGATAGATGGTCTATTCACCAGCACAGGAGGAACAGAACTCATAGTCACCTTGAGCAAAGCCTCCTCCCCTGGCCAGCACATCCCTCACTGGAGACAGAGGTGCTCACATGCCTGCCAACAGCCAGCCACAAGGTGACTTCAAGTTACTCTGGGATCCCCACAGAGGAACCTGAAAGTCCCTTCCACCTCAAGGGAAATTTCAAAAAGTCCTATTATCCCTTGCAGCTTGTTTTCTCTTCAGTGAAATGGGAGCACGGGGCAGCTTGGCCTGACTGCATTGCTGGGGAAGGCTGGTGAGGTAAACCATGGTGCATGAGTCTAAGTGGGGACCCTATTAGACTTCATTTCAGATCAAGGAGGGAATAGACCCCACTCAACTCAGAGAAGTGTCATTTCTGCCCCCAATATCACAAGTGGGAATGAGGCCAAAAGTGGGTTAGCCTGATTTCAGGGATGCCGCCACTGCATGACTGTCCCTGCCTCGGGGTACTTGTTCACTTCAGAAATCACCTTGGACAGACTTGGACTAACAGTACAAGGTCCTGGGACAGAAGCTGCCTTCATGATATGAAAAGCAAATGTTGTGCTGTGTTGAGAGGAATCAGAGGGGTGCCTGGAGTATCCTAGTGCAGATAGTGTGCTTCTTAACTGACTGTGGGACCCTAACCTTGGATCAGCTTCCTCATGTCACTCAGGTCACTCAGCTGAGGAAGAGAACACAGGCTGCAGAGTCAAACAGGTAGGATGGCGAGCCCTACCCCTGCCTAGGTGCCTTTGAGAAAGGTACATGAGAGATGGTTGTTTCTCCTGAAGCCAGCTGAATCTTCAAGTTTTCCTTGAGACACCCAAGGAAGAAGGGCAAAGCTATCCACCCTGAGAACACAACAGGGCAGCAGATTTGTATGCTGAAGTGGAGTGGGCCTGGGAGTTAACTGGGTGACAAGATCAGCCTCTTCCTTGCTGGAGGACACACAAGATTCCTGGAACCAGACAGAGATAACTTTTGCCTTGACAAGCAAGCTTCCATGAGGTGCAGGGGGAGAGTGTCTTGGCCAAACCCAATCCTCAGACCCCACCCCCACTGATAAATTTCTGGGGCCTGTGTCCCTAAGGGCCTGCCAAGATCATGGTGACAGCAAGTGCCATTCCTAATGACTGGCTCTGGCCACAGGGCTGTTCTTATGCCCTTGAATCTATTAAACAGAGAAAAGTGATTAATTATTTTACTGTCTTTATGGCATCAACTTTAACTTGCTTCCCATCCAGATTTCCAATTACATAAGCCAGAGTCTTAAACTCAGGAGGACATGTATTATTGAACTATTTATAATCAGAGTTTTTCAGAGCAGAAAAAGCTCTGTCAGGCAGGAGCTACACAACTAAAATTAATGATTTGGAGACCCAAAGACAATCTCTCTGCAATCAGAGGGGTGTGGGAGACCAGAGTGGGGGAAAGCAGAGAGGTTGAGTTTGAATTAAGTACAGCTAACAATTTTCCACTAGAGGACACGGACCCTAAACAGGAGGATGTAGCCCTTGGGGAACCAGGTAAATGGGAATCAGGACATAGCTGTGCAGAAAGTAAGCAAATAGCCCTATGTAATCCCAGCATTGAGGAGGTTGAGTAGGGGGCTCAGGAACTCCAGACAGTTCTTGTCACACAGTGAGCTCAAGGCCAGCCTAAACAATACAGCAACACCCTGTATCCAGTAAAATGAGGTGAGGTGAAGACAAGCAGATGCAACTCAAGGGGTTATTTGAAAAAAGTGACCCAGCCTGGGTTACCATAGCAGTGGCAACTGTGGGTTTGGAACAACCCCCCACCCCAGGATTACTAATAACTGACAGACAGTCCTGGCTGACCAGCTGCTCATGTTTTTGCCAGTGAGCACTACTAGCTACTGATTCTTCAGCTCTTCATAGGAGAACGACCTACTGTCCTGTGCCCAACCTAAGTGACACATGACATACCTGAACTCCACATTGTCCACAGCCAGCCTAGGCCCCTATAAGAATGCCCTTTTTCCACTTTGATGTCCCCGGGGGCTGTGGGTCCCGTGTTTTACCATATCTGATGAGACTCCACTCCCCTGTCTATAGACAACTGTCCTCTTGAAGTGTCCTCATCTTGTGGAAGATACATAGGAGCTCTCTGGGACCTCTTTTAGGGGGTTATATTTGTCACAAAATACTTGAAATGAGTTCATTTATAAAGAGAATTGGTTTACTTAGGATAGAGTTCAGGGCGCTGAAATCCCAGACGGCGTAATACAGTTCTGGCAAAGGCCCTTGAGTTGCATCACACCATGGGGATAACATCATGGCTGTTACATTTGTGAAAGAGATAACATGGGAGAGAAAGAGACTAGAGTGAGGCCGGTACCGTTCTATTATCATAATCCAACTGAAGGAACTGCAGTCTCGTGATCTCCACCAGTCACATCCCAGCGTCCCGGAGCCCATCACTCCCGCTGGGCCCCATGTCTTAAAGGTTCCACCACCCTTAGTATTACTGACCAACCTCCCACAGGGGACGCAGAGTCATATGCAGGGCTTCTACCTGCCTTGACCAAGCCACTGCATCCCACCTCCCAACACAGCCACCTTGGGGGTTAGGATTTCAACAGGTGAGTTTGGCCAGGTTCAAAGTCAGGCCCTTCCCTCTGGATCAGGGCTCTAGCCATGCTGTGGGTCTCTTTATTCATAAAAAAATTATACTGTTTCTTTATATGAATATAAATATAGTTCCTAACATACAAGACAGTCCACATTTTGTGATACAGCATCTCAAATGCATTTTTATGGCATGTTGAGTTTTTTAAAATGCTATGAATAATATAACATTAAATTTTGTTTTATTTTTACAAATTCAATGGTATTTTGTAGACTTTTTGTCTTCATTTTGCTTTATTTCTCATCTTATTGGTATTTTGCTTGTATATTGTGGTTTGTTTTGTGTGTCTCCTTTGTTTTTTCCTCAGATGACAATGATGATTTGGTTGTTTGTTTTCTAAAGAGAGAAAGAAAGGGCATGGACTTAGGTGGGTGTGGTGATGAGGATGATCCGGGAAGAGTTGGGAAGGGAATCATGACCAAGATACATTGTATAAACTTTTTTACAATAAAGGAAGAAAAGGTTTAAGCCTGCAGTCTCCTCAGCTGTTTGATGGGACTAAGCGTTGTGGCCTTAGACACGGTGTAAGCCATGGTTCAGTGAAACCACCAAACTGGGGACTGCTCCATGGGATGGAAACGAAGGTGATCCAAATGCCAAGGCTGTCTCTCAGCGGACAGAGAGAAGAGCAAATGGCAGAGAGTAAGAGAGTTTTATATGACAGGTCTCAGGATTGATCCATACTGACCAGATTGACCCTTGCCTGTAGTAGTTGACCTTTGGGGCCAAAGAGAGGTTTCTGGTGAATAGACACTGCTTTAGGAGATCCATTCTCCTAGTAAACAGATGTCCTCCAGCTGGTCCTTCTTCAAAAATAATTCTGTTCAAATAACACCTCTCCTGAAAGTGCTTCCCTAACCATTGATTTAAACTCGTGTTTAGATTTGTTTACCAGATAACAATCCTATTTACTAGACCAGAATCCTTTTGTCTAGGCATGCTGACATTGCTGCCATGGCTGGGGGAATTTGGGCCTCACACAAACATTGAGTTATGGGTCTGGGGTCCTTCAGAGACTCAACAGTCTACCATGAATACATTTTAATAAATAAGATGCTTTATTAAATACTGACCAGGACTATGCTGGCTGGCCAGGTCCATACCCAAGGCTGGGGATTCCCAGAGCATGGTCCAAAATTACATTAACCAAGGGATTACAAAGGCAATCTCACAAGTTATAAACTTCCTGCCTTTGTGCAATCAGGTGTAAAGCACATGTCCTGATGTACCTCCTACCTATGTGTGATCAAGCACATTCTGTGCAGGTGGAGCAACCAAGCATGTTTACAGAATCAAAAATATGATGTTTGTTATCTTAGATGAGCAACAGCTTCAGCAGTCTAGAAAGTTATCTGTCCACAGGCAAGCACAGGGATTTAAACTTAAAACATTAGTCATTACAATGGAAGGAGGCAGAATTGGAATGTAAGAGGGAGCCTGAACCTTGAGTCAGTATTGGAGTCCCATATATCTGGAGCAGCCAGAATTAACAAAACTCAAAAAAGAATGTTCTGTTAAATTTTAATTTCAGATAAGTAGTAAATATATCTTCAGCTACAACGTGTCCTCGTATTTGGGACAGAGTGGCCCCACATGACCTTTCTGAAGGAGTTTTGGGCCCTCAAGATCACTGGGTTGTTTTTTGGAAAATGACTTAGACTTTAAACTGAGGCCTTATTTATCAAAAATTCAGTGCAATTATCTGTCCCATGTCTACAAATACCTACCTGTGTGCACGTGTGTGTGAGTGAATATGCACTTGTGTTCCTGTGCATGGGGTGGGAGCAGAAGTCAAAATTAAGTATATTTCTCAGTCACTTGTGGGAGCCCATAGTGACTCTTTTGTGTGGTTTGATTCCATCTTGACTCAAGGACAGACAGTCCAAACTTGCTTTGCTCCTCAAGGTCAAATAACATCAGGTTGGGCGAAAGGTGTGGTTACCAGATGTTTGGAGAATTAAGGAGGTATTGTGTTTGCCTCTTGAACCCTGGTGTGTAGAAAGGCTATGAGAAATAAAGCTGGGCTGCTGCAGTATTGGCGGAGAGCCCTACTGAACCATATTCTGTCTCTGTCTGTCTTTGTCTCTCTCTCTCTCTCTCTCTCTCTCTCTCTCTCTCTCTCTCTCTCTCTCTCTCTCTCTCTCTCTCTCTCTCTCTCGGCCCTCACTCCCTATTCAGGCATTGTTTGACAGGTCAGGTAGACCTGACAATCACTTCTCCATTTTTCTTTTTTCTGAGACAGAGGCTTATCAGTTGGCTAGACTGGCCATCCAGCAAGCCCCCAGAGAATCCTCCTGTCTCTGCCACACCAGCACTAAAATTATGAGTGAATGGCTTTCACATGAACACTAGGAGAAAAAGTCTAAACTCAAGTCTTTGTTCTTTCATGGCACTTCACTGACTGGGCCAGCTCCCAGCCTCTGGGTATCCTGTTTTTATCTGGCAGTCATAGTCCTACCTATCAGAACATCTGTCATGCTTCACAGGTGAGACATAAACGTCATGTTCAAGCTGTCACACACTTGGAAGTTTGTCACAGCAACCGGCATTTATAAGCATGACTGAACATAATACCCCACACACTCTGAGACAAGGTCTCACGATGTAGCTCTGGCTAGCCTAGGACTTACTATGTAGACCAGGCTAGCCTCCAACTTAGAGACCTGCCTGCCTCTTCTTCAAAGGTATATGCCACTATGCCCAACCTAGCATCACTCTCTGTGGCACCAGAGATGAAGCAATTCTATAGACTGGTTGATACTCATATGGGATGTAGTTGCAGTTTTCTTTGGGCCACTATTCAGCTCCCAAATAAAGACTTGAAGACCTGTTATTAATTATGAATGCTCAGCCTTAGTGTAGACTTATCTCACTAGATCTTTTAACTTGATTTAACCTGTTTCTATTCATCTATGTTTTGCCTCAGGGCTTTTTACCTTTCCTTCAACCTGTATGTCCTACCGCCCTGCCCTGCTTCCTCTGTGTCTGTCTGGCTCTGGGGCCTCCCCGGCTCTCTTTTTCTTTCTCCCCTTCTTGAGCCTAAATTCCTCCTCCTACTTACTCTCCCTGCCCAGAAGTCCTGCCTAGTCATTGGCCATTCAGCTTTTTATCATAACAATCAGGTGCATTGGGCAGGTAAGGCAAAACAGCAACACAGCTTTACATAGTTAAACAAATGCAGCACATCTCTGCACAGTTTAGCAAACATTCTGTAATAGTGGCATTATCACTGGCTCTTCTTTACTGGGCATATCTCAGTGAACACACTTTTGGGAGATCCTCCTTCCACAGATACATTTGAGACATCACAGAGGAAGAGAGAATGGACTGAATTTTTTCTCAGCTCATATTCCAAAAGCCTTCCACTTGGTGTTACAATAATTCTAGTAGATCCATAAACCATCATGGTGAAAGCAGTGAGGGAAAGGAAGCCAAAGACGAGCCCGAGGCCCTGCTGGAGGCACAGTAACCTCCAGCTTCTGGTCCCACAGAGCAAGCACCTCACTGGGTAAATGATCAAGCAGTCCCAAGTGTCATGATGGGAGTGTCTGGACTCCTGAAGTTAGGTCATAGGGCCGTCACAGCAGCTCCCAGAGAGCCATTTCCAGCAGAGCCCAAAACACAGAAAAAAGAGAATTTTTTCTTTTTATTTATTTTTATTTTATGTATATGGGTGTTTTCTTGTGTTTATAAAGTGCACCACATGTGTGCCTGGTACCCTCAGAGGTCAGAAAAAGGGCACTAGATCTCGTGGAGCTAGCTTGTTAATATTGCATTTATTGCACGTGTGCTGTAAACTGAGTCCTGGTCCTCTGAAAGAGCAGCCAATTCTCTCAGCAGCTGAGCATCTCTCCAGTCCCTAGAAGCAAGATTTTGAAGTTAACAAACATAAATTCAGGTCATGGCTTTGCTGATTTTGAACTATATGATTCTCTCTCCCTCTCTCTGTATGTATGTATATGTATATATGTATGAATATATGTGTGCACACATGTGTATGTGATGTGTGTGTCGCTCCACCTAGACATGTTATTTCACCTTTCCGAACTTCATTTTCCTCTCGGTAAGATGAGATAACACCAAACAAGTGTTACAGAACCACCAAGAAGGCCAGAGATACAGCTCACAGGTAGAAGACTTGCCTAACATGTGTAAAACCTTCAATTACATATCTAGCACTGAAAAATAATAATGAATAAATGAATGAATAAATAAAATCACCCAAGTAAGAAAAACACTAAACAATAAATAAAACCATCCAAGATAGCATATCCAAATGCTTACCTCATAGTCAGTGCCCAGCAAGGGAAAGAAGATGCAGAGGCTGGAGAAGGGGGAACAGGACCTGAATTTTAATCACTCCCTGGTTCCCATGAATAAAAGCATCATCCACCTCCACTTCTGTGGACCAGAGACCACTTCAGCCAGGGTGGAAGAAAGTGTTTAAAGGACTTTCATCTTCCTTTCCATCAGGGCCCACAGAGTTGCCATCACCACAGAAACAGGGTTTCTAACAGAAGTTGGTCTCCTAGTTGGTCTACAGCTTTATTCATCGGTGGTTGAAGCTTGTCCCTCGGCATGAGAACAGACTGTGACCTACCTTGGGGACTCAGGCACTATTGCCAGCTTTGTCTCTTCAAGTCTGAGCCATGCTTCTTCAGGAGAGAAGGTCCTCTTGTGGATCTGTACCCTGAGGATGCCTGTGGGGCCTGGGCTCTAGCATCCACATGTTCCTTCACAGCATCGTCATTCAACCTGCTCCTGGGAAGGCTGCCACAGCTCCTCTAAGCCATTACCATTTGTCATGTTTATCTGCATTTAGGTGCAGTGGGGATTCACACACTTCGATCTGTCTTTGCTATGAAGCAATGGCCCAAAAAATGGTAATGACACCTCAGATGCCGCAGCACCACAGCATTCCTCCAGCCTAGGACTGCCAGACTCTGCAAACAGAAGTGCAGAACACCATGGTCCATTTGAATTGCACACAAGCAACAGATTATTTTTGGAGAGAGAGAGCAATGTGTGTGCAGGAGTGTTGGGAAGCTGTTAGAGGGCTATATCAGATGACCTTAATAGTGCTCCATATTATTTTTTTTTTTTTGAGCCAGTGACTTTCACTAAACAAGGATCTCACTGATTCACCTAGGCTGGCTGAGAAATTCCCTTCAGCCCCAGAACCACTAGGAAAGACACTCTAACCCTAACTCTGGCTTCCAAATGGGACACTGGATCTTGACTACAGGAGAAATCACAGGCCAGTGAGAAGATTTTGGTCAGGCTATCGTCTGGGGCCAGCCGAAGACATATGACTACACACGATAGGTTTTCTCTTCCAGAACTGGGCTTTGAGAGTGAGCCCAGTGTGTCTGCAGTATCCTTAAACTAGAGCCATCTGACCATGACCATGTGTCTCATGAGGTCACTAGCCAAGACAAAAACGCACATCTCTGATGTTGGAGTAAAGGTCACATGAGCAGGGGTCCAGGGCCACAAATGGAAAGGCACAGTCACTGTATTTTTCTGGAGTCAGCTGAGAGAGCGGGACAGAGAAAAACTGTGATAGAAAAGTAGTCCTGAGGGTAGCAGAGCTTCGATTGCAGTAATGAAGAGTCCCTGAATAACTTCCTCTGGAAGTTACTGGACTGGTTTTCTGCGTCAGGCACAGGTGCACATTAGGAGGAAAGCCTGCTTCCTGGTTCCTAGAGAAAGCAGCCTCCAGATGGGTGCGCCTTCCCTGAACTGTGGAGTCCCTGACGTGTTCCACGCATGGCTGCCCTCCCGGGTCCTAACTTCATGATGTGGTTTTTCTTCTGAAATTAGACTTCCCTGGAGTCTTCAGTGTCTGACATCAGAGAAGAGGCCAGCCTACCTGTTCAGTTTTAGCCCCCAGAACTATTTCTCCAGGAGGGAACATCTCAGAAGACTTGTACAGACCTGGTCACTCTCTGCCTAGCGCCACCATTGGCAACACTCATCACCACCTAACAACCTACCTCTCCTAAGAAGCAGTTCAGACTCTTTGCAGGAGAAGGAAGGAAGCCATCATTAAGGGTCCTGCAGCACAGGCATACATGTGGGACTCCACTGGAAAATGGCCCTGCTGATCTGAGGCAGTACCCGCACTAACGCCCCAGCCTTCTTCAAAGGCCATCCCTGTCTCTAGAGCACTCTGTCTCTACTCCTCTTCAGAAAGAGTGGGCCTAGAAACTCCGTGGGGTCCCTTACTCTGAAATAATGATAGGACAGATAGGATCAAGGCCACTGCTTGGGGAGGGTCCCAGAGATATCTGTGCTGGGAGCCATCCTTTGTGTCTAGAAACAGCAGCTGAGGCAGGCAATGGACAGAGCACTGAGTTAGGAATCCAAAGGGTCAATTCTGGAACAGATGCTTCAAGACCCTGTGCCTCAGTTTCCTCGCCCATGAAATGGGTGTATTAAAGCATGTTCTGACTGTGACTGAGAACAATGGAGACTCTCTAGCCATTAACAGACAGGGAAATTGATGCCCACAGGAAAGGGCTGAGTGATAGGCCCACTCACTAATATCACGCTTGTTTTATTTCATGCTCTTAAAGGAGATTCTTGGTTGTTTTTCCTAGAACACTGCCCTGTCACATTGACCATCTGATTCAAATTAATTCAGACAGAAAGGTTTTAAAGCCATCTTATCTTGTTTTGTCTAGCTTTACTATCTGACCAAGAAAGGCTGCCAAAATCCTACCTTCCCACTCACATGCCCCCAGGGCTGCCCAGGCTCCAGTCCACTCTGAATCACCCCTCCTCACCCCTGCTCCAGCTGACGTCAGATTAGAAAAGGTCCTGGGATATTGGCTCCAAGGTCCTGGGATATTGGCTCCAAAGGAACACCACACTTTCTCTCCCCAAGATGCCAAGAGAACAAGGGGACGCCTCCAAGGCCACGCCATTTACAGGCAATCCTTAACCGTGACAACAACAGGGCAATGGCCTTCCTAGAAATCCCTCGTAGTAACATTTCAGCCCTGGCCTGCGACAGGCTCCACTGACTCCTGGACATAAATTACTTGTTCATTATCAGGCCCCGACATAGGAAGAGACGGCTGCAGCTTGTTTTCTGTCCCTGTCCTGTGGCAGGGATTTGCATGCTGCTGTCCATGGTCCTGTTTTACATCATCATCACCCAGACTCAAGGCTCAAGTTCCTCACCAGCTTCAAACTTCACCCAGGATGCCTGAGAGTCTTGGGACCTGGGTGGCAAAAACCACACACGCACACGCACACGCACACACGCACACACGCACACACACACACACACACACACACACTCACAACAAGAAGCCAGGGCAAGGGAACACAAAAAGTCAACTCCATCTTCAATGGCTACAAAATCTGGCTTGACTTAAGAGTCCTTGCTATAAGCAAAATGCTGTGCTAAGTAGATGTGTTAGTTAGTTGTGTGGTCATGCCTGTAACCCTAGTGCTGGGAGTTGGGGGCTGGGGGCCAAGGGCAGATAGATCTCCAGCGTTCATTGGCCAGAGAGTCTAGCCAACCAGTGAACTCTGGATTCAGTAAGAAACCATGTCCCAAGAAGCAAAGAAGAGAGTGGTAGTGGATGATACTTTGTGTCAACCTCTGGTATCTTATATGTCTACACATATGCACACATCCATACACACACACATACATACACAGACACACATACACACAAACATACACACATATGCACACATACACATGTGCACACACACACAATATATACAATCAAGACGTATTAGTTAGAATCTTTTGGTTACATATAATAGAAACCCAACCCCAGTCAGCTTGATGGAAAAGGAAAAACAAGGTACCTTTTAGACTAAGATAACTGATCCCACCTGCAGACAATCAGTGTCGCTCTCCCCACATCTCCGATTTCTCCTACTGGTTCAGCTATCCTCACAGCCCCAAACTGGAACTCTGTCGATGTAAAGGAAACCCCCCCCTTTTTTTTTTAGCTTCAGTACAAAGTTTCTGATTGGCTCTATGTGGTCACATGCTCTGGCCAGAGCAATTCAGCACTGTGATTTCCAACCATGAGAGCAATAAGGAATACTTCTCAAGAGAGAGACACTTAGCAGGGCAGAAAATCCACAAAGGCCACAAAGACGTTGTGCTTCCCATCCCATTGTGCCCCAGAGTTGATTTCCTTTGCAGGTGAAGAAATGGGACTTTGGGAACTGAGTGATTGGTGGTAATCACACAGCTAGAAAGAGGCAGAGCAAGAGTCAGTCCAGACCAAGTGTGCTCCAAGGCCATGCACTTTATCCCCACTGCTGAAACATTAACTTGACAAGAAGATCAGTCTGAGGCAATCCAGAGACAAGAAACATAGTGGAGAGTGGCATGGTTAGAATCCTCTCAATTCACAGGCCAGGTCCACAGCCTCTGGTTGAGGCCTTGCTATTCACCCTGAGGGACTCTCAGGGTGGGGGAGAGTAGGGAAGAGGAGGTCAAGGCGGTAGCAGTGGCCTGAGTGAGCTGTGGCCTCAGTGGAGAGGCTTCCCCCGAGATGATGGGTTCTAGTTTAGGTTAGGTCCAGCAGGCTTCTCCTTTGCTAAATGCATGCAAAGGATGTGGTCTGAAGGGAAAGGACAGAAAAACAAGCAAGACAACAAAAAATGTTGTGACAATATCTAGCCACAGGTGCCAGGAAGGGAAAGGCTGTGACCTATATACACTAAACAATGTCCTGAACTGTAACACCTGCCTCAGACCAACAGGTGGCTGAAAAGTGGGGTGTTCTTTCTGTAATTTTGCCAGTAGTTTCTGGGTAACCATCTTTGCACTCAGGTTCTTTTTTATCAGCTCTCCATGTAGTCAGCATGAGATGCAACCCCAGAGTGGGACCAGAGCAAACTAACACCCTGTTCTGTACAGGAGAAAATTAAGGCCCAGGAAGGATATGTCTTTCCCCAAGACACACAGTTAGTGAATTATTTTAATATTTTTGGCATCACCACCAAAATCTCTTCCCCAGAAACAATGTCAATAATGGATTAAGCAGCCTTCTGCCTCTACAACAAAATCCCTGAGACAATTAACTTAGAAGGAATGAGGGGGGTTGTTTGGTGCCCTCTGACCCTCGTCAGACCTCTTAAAGGGTCTATCACTTCCCGGTACATGTGGGTTATGCAACAGGTGGGGCTGTGTTTGAGATCCAACCACAACAAACACTTATTAAAATATGTTCATATGTAGCCAACATCTACACAGGAAACACCATGTGAACAACTTAGAAAACGGAAGACAACGCTGGGCAGTGCTGGAGCACATCTTTAGTCCCAGCACTGAGAAGCAGAGACAGGCAGACCTCTGTGAGTTCGAGGCCAGCCTGATCTATAGGGTGAGTTCCAGGACAGCAGGGCTACACAGAGAAACTGTGTCTCAAAATAAACAAACAAACAAATAAATAAATAAACAAATTGATTATTAATTAATAACAAAGCAGAGTTGTGCCCTGTTCCAGAGTGAGGGTGGGGTATACACAGCCTCCTTGGAAATGTCATTAGCTTTCCAATACGAAGAGAAATTTTGGATGAGAACCACAGTTATTGGGGAGACTTAGAGGTTAGCTTCCGTGAAGACCGACGCGGGTAAGGAGGGACACTGACTTGCCAGTATCTGGTCCAGAAGAGCATGGTGCATGAGGATCCTGAGATGGAGAGTGGTTTGCCCACACCTCTCCCATTGGGATGTGAAGACAATGCTTGCTGGAGTTTGCTCAACACCTCTCTGAGTCCACAGAAAGCATCACTTCTCCAAAGTCTTCTCTTGACCCCTGCCAGAAGAGATGCACCCTCCTCAGACCTCACCTACCAGCACTCATGTGAATCAATGTTGGCCAATTCATCTTCTTCACGCAGTCCCAGAACCCTAGAGACAAGGCCTGCTGGGTCTCCTCTGCCTCTCCCCAGCCCATCCCTAAATGCCCCCCCCCCATGTAGACAGCAGTTGCTGGAAAGAAAAGATTGTTCGGTCAAAAAGGTTTTATAAGCATGGGGACCTGATTTTGACACACACACACCCAGAACCTACATAAAAAGCAGGGCATGGTGGTGCATATGCATGTAATTCAAGCTCTGGTCAGCCTGGGGTAGAGAGATTCCTGGACAGCTAGCATAGTGAGGTTCAAAAACCAATGATAGATTCTCTCAAACAAAGAATGGAAAGCACCTGAGAACCAACTCTGGAGGTTGTCCTCTGACCTCCACACACACATGCACACATACACACACACACCTAGCCACACATACATAAAGAATTCAAAGGATGCATCACTTCTAGGCTGAGTTGCCCAAACTTGGGACTCCCTCCCAACTCTGGGAAGGTTACACTCTGGGATGACCTCTGAATCTGGTTTCAGAACTGAGTGGATGTAGTACTCAACATGCAGGCATACATATATACATATGCACACACAGGCACATATGAACACACACAGATACATACACATGCATACATACACACATGTATACATATACACATACTCTCTTTGTGTGTCTCTGTCTCTCTGTCTCTGTCTCTCTGTCTCTCTCTCACTCTCTCACACACACACACTTACACAATCTTGGAAGGCCATAGGTCACCAGAGTCTCAGGTTTGTTTGTTTGTTTGTTTGTTTGTTTGTTTGTTTGTTTGTTTGTTTGGGGGTCTCAGTTTCTAATCCAGGAGAACTGTAGTAAAGGCTGTTCCTAACATCCTTCAAGACAGACATCTCTGCCTAGCAACCATTGAGGGGCAGCGAGGGCCAATGCACTGTCGGATCCAACCAAATCCTCAGTCCCCAAGCAGAGGAGCCTGTCAGCATCTCATCTGTCATCACACAGAGTTCCCAAGAGCCACGCCCAGGGCCTAGCATACAAGAAGTGCTTGACCGAGCCTGCTGAGTGAATGAAGAAATTCACTGAAGGAAACTGACCAACCGAGGGAGAAAAAGTACCATTTGCTAAATGACACTCTGTGACAAGCTGTGTGTGTGTGTGTGTGTGTGTGTGTGTGTGTGTGTGTGTGTGTGTGTGTGTGTGTGTGTACTCTGTGTAGGTTACCTAAGCTTAATACCTAGACATCATCCCCAGGAAGTGATAGATGATCCAAGCTAATCTCAGGGACGGAAGGAGACAAGCCCATCATCCTATCCAATCTCAGATAGCTGTCTGGTTTCCTCAGAGTCTACACAGAGTGTGTCAGGAGGGCAGATCTGACTCTCATGCTCAGCACTGTCCTCTGTCAGTGCACAACACTGTGCCTGGCTTAAAGGAGATGCCCAGTTGTTTTCTGAGACTGTGTCTAAAGCCACAATGATGTCCCTGGGTGAGGACTTGAGACTGTTCTTGGCGGCAGTAAAGGGAAACAGAGAAGGAAAGTCCCAGACTTGGTGGCCAGGATCAGAAGGCACACAAGTTCCCCAAAGATGACTCTAGCTTCCCCCACATTGGTCCTACTAGGCAGGCTGCCCACAGTGGCCATGCTATCCTGGCTTGCAAAGGGCTTCAGGAGCCAGAGTCCCTGGGCCAAGCAAACCCCAAGGTCCCCAAACTTTCTACTTCCATAAAGTGCTCTGATCTTGTCAAATTGCTACCAGAGGAGTCATAGCTGAGTGAACACTTGCCAGGTTCCCGCGGCTCTCTGGAGAGCTGTCACTATCTTCATCCATCATAATTGAAGTAGTCCACCTGCTCCAAGCCCATCTTTCAACTGCAATGATGGCTGGGATATGAAGATGTGTCTTGTCATCACCTTGGCTTTTTTTCCCCCAGAGAATGCAAAGGTCAGATGGGATCCTGTTGCAGGTGGAGGTGCAAGCCCTGACCTCCTCACCATCGCCATCTGCTCACTCCTAGCTGCTTCTCCCCACCAGGACCAGAACAAGCTAGAGGCTGCCTTCACTCCAAAACAGGTGCCCGCACCTGCCCACCATCTTCAGTTCTGCAGAAAGATGGACCCAGAGGGGTTGTGGATTTGGAGTTGGTTTCCACTGATACCTGGATTTCAAACCACCCTGACACATTTCTACTGTCCCTCCTTCCCATCTGTGGCTTGGTCCTGATTATCTGAAGGAGGATGCTTATCTCTTATCTCCTGGTCTTGTGTTCATGGACTAAAGGCAGAAGGCATAGGTAGGAACTGAGGAAGATGGACAGGCCTTAGCTCTGTCTCAAGCTGCTCTGCTTCTAGGACTCTGGCCCCACCCAGGCAGCAGCAGCAGCATCTTCCTGAACAGGGCCCTGCCTGTTCACAGAGCTCTTGCTCATATGCTGCCAACAGCCCCCTCTACATGCAGAACAAACACCAAGGAGCTTGTGCTGGCAATGAAAGAAGCAGTCAGTCCAAGAATCAGCAGAGGCCCTAGAGAATCAGGTTTAAGAAAAAAAATGTATCTTAGCCATCTGAGATGCCCTAGAACACTCAAAGATGTCAATGGAAACAGTTGGCCAGGCCTGCTCTCCTGGCCCTCTGACTGTAGCTTCCTCCCTATTCAGCCATTGCTAGGCCTTAGCTGGCATTGCTTCTCCATCTCTGTTCCCTGCAGGACTCTAAATCTACTTTCATCTGGTTTGATAACTCATTTCCTGAGCACCTACTCTGTTCCTGGGTTAGAGATAACTCAAATCTGGTCCTAGCTTCTCCCTCCTCCCCACTGAGCCCTGACAGCCAGTGTCACATGACTTCACAGCTCTGTCCACCCCTCCAGTGAGGAATCACCTGCCCCTCTCCCATTATTTCTTAGAGAGCAGAGGACAGATGTTGAAGTCTGGGGTGAACAGGAGTCAGAAGTCCAGGCAGTGACTCACAAAGGCTTTGTCACAGATGCCATGCATTTCCACTTCTGCCCCACAGACAAGTAGGAGCTAGCCTCTCATCACTGTGCCCCAGACACAGTTCGCTGATAGCAGGAAATCCTGGTTTCATCTTCTCGGGTCTAGGTCCCAGTTCTTGCTTTATATCCACAGCTCAAACCCTAGCCTGCAGCTCAAAGCCATGGAGCCAGGATCCTCCTCTACAATGGAATTCTCATCTGACCACCTCTGTCCACCCAAGGAGGTGCCCACAGGCTGGGCAGGTGAGATGGGGGGGTGGAGAGGTGGAAGACATGACGGCAGTTACAGTCCTCCTTCCTCTTCCCATTCCTAGTGAGACTCTAACATGGCCCAAGAAGGAGTCCCTGCCTCTAGGAGACCCAGAGATGCCAGAGCAAAGCTCTGCACTTCTGCATTTTGGAAAGGAAATGTTGCAGAATTGTGGGGCAGCATGGATCCCTGGCCTGGGAGCCCTTCCATCTGGTCCTGGGAGGGGGTGTGTCAAGGCTAATGTCAATGCCTAGAGCAAGACTGAAAACAAAGGAGACAGGTAGAGGTTAGAAATGGTGAGGTACACCTACAACACGGGAGCACTAAAGGCCAGTCTGAGATACATAGTGAGACCCTGGCTCAAAACCCAAATGAAAGAGGTAAGTGGGCAGAAGGGTGGTGGGGAGGTTATGTGTAGATAACCTCCAAGTGTTAGCTCCATACATTCCTTGTCGTTGTTGATATGATTGACAGACCGGCTCAGCACGTCTGCCAGACAGAAAATTCAGTGAGAGCCGCAGCTCTTGAAATTACCTCCCTCTTGCTAAGTGCCCAACTGGAAAGGAAGGCCGGAGTATTTGATCCCATCTCACCCACCGAAACCAGACAGCTGCTGTGCCTTCCAGCTATAACCCTCTCCACTAGGGCACCCCATGGGGTAGTAGAGAGAGTGAGGAGTCTGGGGGGGGGGCAGGGGGGGAGGGGGGCGGGAGGGGGGGAGGGGGGCGGGAGGGGGGGGTGGTATCCGGCTTGGCCCTTCCTGACTTGCTAGCCTTTGAGTCTGTTCAGCTTGTTTCCATCCCTGAGCTAAAGATCTCACACAATTTCAGAGCTCTGTGCTGATGATGAGGTGATATCTGTGTAAGTCTAGAATGCAGCAAACGTTACCCCCCCACACACACAAAAGGGACATTATACCTGGCAAGGGGATGACAGTATGGGCCTCGGTTTACCTCAGTAAAGAGTAGGATAATACCTCTCTACTGTGCTTATTCAACTGAATCACGAGGATGAAATGAGATTACTGAGTTCAGTCCCCGATCGTGCAAATTCTTACTGCCATGATCATTGTCTCCATTTTAAAATAAGGACACTGACATTGCATCCCTTGTCTGGGTTGCACAGCTGGTAAACAGCAGCCACAATCCAAGCCAGTTCTTACTCAAATATAGCCTCTGGCTCCCTGGCAGCTCTCAAGGCAAAGTCCATCCTGTAGTCAGTCCCTCCACTGACACTGATGGAAGACACTCACTCATCTTAGAATCTGCTCTTTTCCACCATTTCTAGGGTGTATCTCAGACCTTGTGCCTGCTCTACTGAGAACCCCAGCGTCTGCAGTTCAGGGCTTTACTTGGCTGGGGAGGGAGAGTGGATAATTTACAAGGATCTACCCACTGGACTCGCATCCACCTTCCCTTTGTCAGGCATCCCACTGCTTTCTTTGTGCCTGTGACTCTTCATCTATTCTAACCAAATCTCCTTAAGATGGAGCACCTCTCCGTGAAGACTTCACCGATGTCTGCAAGGTCCCAGTTTCCTTCTGTCTGATGTCCTGGACTCACATCTTTTCCCCATTAGCCCACGTGCTCACTGAAGACAGGAGAGTCACCTCAGCTTCCCAGGACCCAACACTGAGAGTAATCCATATTTTAGGCGTAATTTCATAATAATAATTTTGTATGGTTTTGTATGGTTGTGTGCTTTGAAAAGCATATTTCTATCAATCACTTTAGTTTTAATCTTAAATCGCTTCTGCCCTGATAGTAGGCTAAATAGCACCTCCATTTGATGGATGAAGAAACTGGTGTTGAATTTCCACTCTCTTGCTATGCTCCTCTGCTCCCCCTTTTCTCAGACATTCCAAGAAATGTTTGAGGAACAAGGCAGGGGAATGCAGTAGCCTGATAAATATTATTCTGTTAGTTTTTTAAGAGAAGAGATATAAAAATGGTCTGAAAGAGACCAGTGACCTTGACATTCACACAGGCAACAAGAACAACTGTGGGCTGTAAAAGGTGGACTCAGTGGGAGCTAGCAGGGCCCAGGGTGAGAGGGCTCAGGACCTGCAGTTCTAGTCAGCCACGAAAGCCTGTGGCCAGGAAGTCAAATTCTGTTGTACTTGATTTCGGCAAGTCCTCTGGATTCTTCCCCTCTTAGCGGGCTGGGTGGTCTGTGTTTGTTTTAGCCAACTTTGTTCTCTCTCTCTCTCTCTCTCTCTCTCTCTCTCTCTCTCTCTCTCTCTCTCTCTCTCTCTCTCTCTCGGTGTGTGTGGGTGGGTGGGTAGGTGGGTAGGTGGGTGGGTGTGTGGATGGGTGTCATGTAAAATCCTCTATTACCTAGTGCCAGCCACCTCATCCTGGGGCTCAGGTCTTGTTTCTTAATGATGATTGATGGCTTTGAAGATGCAGTGAATCAATAGGGTTTGAATTCCTAAACTCTTGACAAGAGCCGAGGAGACCACATATCTCAATGTCTGCCACTCGAAAGCAGATCAGGCCCCGCTCCTCACTCTCCTGCTTCCTCGGTGCTGGAGATAGGGCCTTGGTGCACAGCATGGTCCAGGGCTGCTTCCCTCTTTTGACCAACTCACAGACATGTTATCTGCACAGGCTTGTACTTGGTACTGGGGTGGGAGCAGAGAAGGCAAAGATGAAAACCTGGCTCCTGTCCCAACACCATATGACCTGACTCTCTAGAGAGGAGGGCCAGAGCCTCTGTACCAGGCATCCTGTAGCTCTCCAGCCCTTCTGTGTCCTCTGGACAGTCCCTTAAGGGACACATCATCACAGGCTGGAGTTTCAGATGAAGTCACCTGGCCAGGGCAACAGGGCATGGATGTAATAGAGGCAGGATGGAGGTACAGTCTTTACCGGAACTCAAGGCTGTGGAGGAAGGAGGGATTGTTACCGAGGGACTTGGGGCTCATGAGCCAGCTCTGCAACCAGAAAAAAGAGCTTGTGTGCAGATCTTGTGCTCACCACAAACCAGATTTCACAGTCTTTTATTTGTTGTGGAGGGTGGGGACACACACACACACACACACACACACACACACACACACACACACTTTGTTATTTAGTTTTTGTTTTTGAAGAAAAAGAAAGAACCTGAAGTTGGGTGGAGGAAGGGATCTGGAAAAGAATGTGATTAAAAAATATATTGTAAAACTAAAATTTTTTAAAGAAGGGGGAGTAGGCTTTCTAGGTTGAGCCTGTAACAGAAGTTTAGAAGAAAGGAAGGTATTGGTTTGCATGGAGCAGACGCCCTTCGCAATGTTTCTCAACCTTCCCAGTGCTGTGACCCTTTAACACAGTTCCTCACGCTGTGCTGACCCCCAACCATAACATTATTTTGTTGCTACTCCATCACTGTAATTTTGCCGCTGTTATGAATCATAATGTAAATATCTGAGTTGCGACTCCAAAGGGGTCAGGACCCACAAGCTTAGAACAGCTGCCCTAAAAAGGGTGCCAACACAGGATGGAGCTCAGTCAGATGAAACCAGACCACGAAGAGCGTCTGGTAGAGTGGGAAATGCGGAGCCACCAAGGGTGAGTTCTGTTTAGGAGAAAGTCGTAAGACAGAAAAACATGGAGGCTGCATCCATAGCAAGAGAGCCCAGCACGGGACCTTGGGGGACTCGACCTGGGTCCCCTGGTCCCAGGCAGCCAGGCGGCTGCAAGCGGGTGCCCGCGTCCTGCTGAGCGCTGCTGAGGGCAGGAGGCGGCTGCGGGGCGGGCGGCCGTGCGCCACGACAGGTAAGTGATTGGATTAAGAGACCCGGCTGACAGGATGTCCGTTCAGCCGCTGAGGCTAATCAACTTCCCCATCCTGTCTGCTAATAAATCCTGCTCCGGGGACCACTCGCCTGATGATGGCTCCTCGGGGACCGCCGCCGACTTCTCTCCGAGCACTCGCTCGCAGTCTATTAAGGAGGCAGCGCGCGCCTGTCAGGTCCTCAGTCCCGCGGCGGCTCCGAGGTGCCCATCACCCAGGTGCGGCGGCCGCCAGCCATTGTTCCCGCTGCGGGGGTGACAGCCCAGCCGGGGGTCCCTCGCCTCGGGGGGTCCCGGGCCCCTCCGGGGCTGCTGCCTAGCCGCGCTCGGCCCTCCAAGCGGCCACCCACTCAGGCCCGGGTTCCGAGCATCAATTAGTAAGTGGCAGTTGCTGGATCTATAATATCTGCAGAGAAGATGTATAAATAAATTAAAGCTTTAATTATTTTCTTGCATTCGCTGTAGCTTCGGAGAGGTAGCCAGTGCTGAGCTATTAAGGAAGCTGCACTTGGCTTGACTCTTACCTTCCCCACTCTCCAAAAGGCACGGTGGGGGGGGGGCGGGGAGGAAGGAAATAATTTCCTTTGTTGCTCAATATAAAAAGTACAAGCCTTTTGACCTGAAGTCCCAGCTGCTTCTAAAATAATATGCTCGCACTTCAGTAACACACACATACACACGCGCGCGCGCGCGCGCACTTTCCTGTGAGTAATGTCTATAGGCAGAGTTCAATCCCATATCTGAAAGAACCTCCAAGGGCATTATTAAATATGTGAAATACGCCAGAAATAACTAAGCAATCCCCATCTGACCCTAGGAAAGAGGAGGAAGGGACTGGGAAGTAATAAAGTGTGTTTATTTTTTTTAATTTTGATGACATGTTTTACATCATTAAAAAGAACAATTATTTTTAAAATTCAGCCAGCACGCTTCAGTGATTCAAAAAGTCTGCCGCCACAGAATCTGTCAGAACCTCCTTCCAAAAACCCAGCTTGGTCCACCCTCAAGGCCAAGTTGCATTTTTAAATATCCTAAACATGGACATGATTCTGAGTCCAAGAAAGAAAGGAGGGAGGGGGAGGGACGGAGGGAGGGATGGAGGGAGGGAGGGAAGGAGAGGGAGGGAGGAAGGGAGGGAAACCCTTATCTCAAGGAGCAGAAAAGGCTATAATGTTGCAGATTCACCTGTCCTTAAAAGGATTTTGGACCTCCAAGACCAGGTGGTCTTAAACTCTGGTGGAAATTTAAAAGCCTGCTGGAAATTGAAGTTGGTTCAAAATGGCCCATCCTTTGCTAATTGGCCAATATCATACCATTGTTCCTCTATGAAATGCCTGCTGATAGTGTTCCAGAGTATGAGTGATTCCTGGCCTGTGCCATCCTCTCTTAGTGAAAAAAGCAGCCAGAGTGTCACCAAGCCCAGCACCTCACAGCCAGCCCTGAAGACGGCTCTGGATCAGTTTCAACACACATCAAAAGGCCAGTGCATGACAGTGTAGGTCTACTTAAAAGAAGATGCCTCCTGTTCACTTCCTGGTCTGTTTGTGGGAATGTAATCCTAGAAACATAAAATATCATGTGAAGAGTAGTTTCAATGACAATCATCAAAGTGTTGTTAGCCATTTCTCAAGTCAAGAGTCGAAAGTCAGAACTTGCTTATGTTCAGCAGAACAGAATTAACACATCAGAAATACTTGAATGACCAATAAGGGGAGGTGCTTAGCTACATATCTGCACCTCCTGGAGTACCATGTGGCTGTTGAAAATGATACTGCAGACCTATACTTAATAGAACAGAAAGATTTTAGAATTATAAAAACTTAAAAAGAATTCCTACAGCCTGACCCCTTCTTTGTAAATATGAAAAATACATGTTCAGAAAGTGATAGATTCAAGACGTTAAGGGCTTTTCCCTTGACATCGGGATGAGACATGATTTTTTATTATCTCCTTTTTTGCTGATCTGTAAGTACACATTGGTGCCGCTTCTCCTGCTAATGATACAAATCCACAGAGGGCAAGAGGTTTACTTTGGCTCACAGTTCTGATCCAAAGCTGAGGAACAGAATCTGGTGATAACTTTTTTGTCCTCAGAATCCTGAGGTGGCCCAGGCATCATGTGACAAGAGGCAGAAGGCATGAACACACATGTATGTGTGTGACCCTTGGTTTCTTCTCGTGAAGTCGTCAGTATTATGCCTCTGGCTGGCCTGTGGATTACCGTTTCGTCCTTGTAACCATGTAACAGAATAGCCTGTATGGAATAATTATCCCCATTCATTCTTCAGTGCAGGGAGGCATGGCAGAACACAGCAGGCCTCATCACAACACTCTCAAAGCAGAGAGCCCAGAAGGATCCAAGAACAATCTACTCCCAAGCACCCCTCCATAGTGACCCATTTCTTCCATCTAGGTCCCACCTCCCAAAGTTCCCAGGACCTCTGAAATAAAGGCCATCAACTAGGAACCAAGCATTCAAACCATGAGTAGTGGAGGGGCTTTTCGATTGAAACCACAACCCCTATCCATGCCTAGCCATACCCCAGTGGCACCTCCTGTAACCACCATGGTTAGGGTTTTCATACCTTTCCTATCTCACAATGAGCTTGCGTGGGTGGGTGGGGGTACCATAACAAACCATAGCATGGTATTTCTAACCTTTGGGGGGAAAAAAAAAACTCTCCAGGAGGCAGAGTTCCAGGCCAGAGGATTGCACAGTGAGATCCTGTCTCAAGTAAGTAAATAAATAAATAAATGCATTATTAATACTATTATTCTATTTATTAATACTATTAATAAATAGAAACATCAAAGGAATTTCTAAAAATCATTAAGGGTGGGTCATTAAGCAGGAAAATGGTGTCACCTGAAGACAAGCTGGCATCAGGGTGTGGTTCCAGAGACAAGCCAATGTTTCATTGGAGTTAGTCCAGATCTGCCCTGTGCTACTCAGCCTCCTAGCTCACTGTGTTGGGCTAATGTTCAGGGATAAGGTGATGGTCTTCCTTCTGTGTTTCCTTACAGCTTTTTCTATTTTAAAAAATATATTTGTTTTATTATTTTTAGTTATACATATACATTATCTCTGTGTAGGAGTGCGCACATGAATGTAGGTTCTCACAAAGGCCAGAAGAAGGTGTCAGATGCCCTCGGAGCTGAAATTATAGCAGTTGTGGGCCACCTGCTGTACATGCTGTGGAACTGAACTCAGACCCTCCAGAAAGAGTAGCATATGCTTTTAACCAATGAGCCGTCTCTCCAGCTCTTGTTTCCAGCAAACTAATATAATGAGTAATAAGTAATAATAAGAATAATGGGTCAGAACAAAGAAACAGATAACAGAACAGAGGGGTTGAAAGAGGCAGTTCCTTGTTGGTTGGTGCCAACTTCTCATCCACCCCAGAGAACAAAAAACAAAAACTTTGTAGAGACTATGGATGCAGGTTGGATGCTGGAGGGTGCCTGGGAAGGGCTCTGAATTCTGCTCTTATCAGACTGAGTGGGGTTTACAGGGGTAGCAAAGGCCTTCGTTGGAATTAAAGAGCTCTGAAAATTGGAGAGACCTAAGTCTTCTCCAGGGTGTCCAGTAAGACACAAGCCTGGCAGAGCTATCAAACATGGACAAGGCGATTGTGGGAGGAAGGGCCTAGAAATGGCCATGAAGGATAGAAAGCCCTATGGTGCCTCAGGACAGCAGAACAGATCGTTTTCTTGAATCCCTTAGAAGCTGGGGCAGCTGAGATTTTTCTCGCCTCTATAGTGAGTTCTGCTAGAAAGCAAGGGAGCCACAGCCTGTAAGTACTGAGGTCCTGTAGGTGCTGAGGTCCTGTAGGTGCTGAGGTCCTGTAGGTGCTGAGATCCTGTAGGTACTGAGGTCCTGTAAGTACTGAGGTCCTGTAGGTGCTGAGGTCCTGTAGGTGCTGAGGTCCTGTAGGTGCTGAGATCCTGTAGGTACTGAGGTCCTGTATGTACTGAGGTCCTGTAGGTGCTGAGATCCTGTAGGTACTGAGGTCCTGTATGTACTGAGGTCCTGTAGGTGCTGGGTTCCTGTAGGTACTGAGGTCCTGTAGGTGCTGAGGTCCTGTAGGTGTTGAGATCCTGTAGGTACTGAGGTCCTGTGGTCCTGTAGGTGCTGAGGTCCTGTAGGTGCTGAGGTCCTGTAGGTGCTGGGGTCCTGTAGGTGCTGGGGTCCTGTAGGTACTGGTCCTGAGGGCTTACAGGACAGTGGTTCAAGAGCATTCATGAGATAGGTATATCTTAAGATAAGGCTTCTCACATTTTTTCCATCTGTAGCCCCTTTCACTCTAGAAATGTGTGCAAACTCGACAACCTAGATATATATAATAGTATACAAATCAAACATTTACTGACAACAAAGCATAAGGAAATGTATTTTAAAGCAATTCTTTGGTACATATAACTCTACCATTTGTTAAGGACAAAAGCAAATTTACATACTAATGAGTTGAATGTGTTTATTTTTTTTTTTTTTAGAGAAAGAATTAAATCCTAGCTGAATAATGGATATTGTAGGACATGATGCATCCTTAACATTTTTCAGAGTTGATCAGTATTTTGATTTCATAATTGTAAGTATTAAGAATGCTGCCTTGCATAAATACATAGTGCAAATGGTAGAAATATGCTTAGGGCAATTTCAGAAATTGTCAGAAATGCTTTCCTAATCCCAAGCCGATGTTTATGTTGTGATCTTTACAAGACTCTAGTCAGGAAATCAAAGAGCAACTCTTTAGAATCAAGCATCCTAAGACAATACAACGGATATATATACACTAATTTGATACTTAAATGCTGAGGAATGACAGAGGGGGATGTCGAGTCTTTCTTTTCCATAATTAAGCCATGATACTTCTCTAAGAGTGTAAAACACTGTGTTTCCTAACATGATAGTCTCAGATAAAAATCCCGGACTGCACTACTGGGGAAGTTAACATAGTGTGAAATTATGTGCAGAACAAGGTACACATGTTACATGTTCAGGACAAAGGCTGTAGTGATGTCCCCAGAGTACTACCAGTAACCACCACCAGAAACTCTCTGGATTCAGTACCTTTAGTTTTTTAATACAATTTTGGTCACTGAGTACTCAGAAACCCTTTTCTGCTGCCAGCCCCCCCCCCATTTGATTACAGTTTAAGAAGTTGGACCATAGGCAACTTTAGACATAGACAGCCCGACTCTCTAGCTGCGACACTGAGAGACCCTCCTACCCAAAACTGAGGTAAAATCTGTCAGATGAGGAGAGAGAAGAGAACCCACCACGTAGCTGAGATCACCTGCTGTTCCTTGAGATGACCATCCAACTTTGTCTTCTGGCCGGACAAGTGGGACCAGATAGGAACTGGGAAATGATTAGGGTACACAGAAAGCGACAGGGAGCCAGAGTCCTTTCTAAACCCTATCCCCTTCTCCCACCCCAGCACTGTAAGTGGCCATAAGGCCAACAGGACAAAATCAGATGGAGGGCTGGGACATCCCTAGGGCATGTGGCTGTGCAGATAGGTGATGCTCCAGCTCCTGTTGGGGGTCCAGGTGCTCCTGTGTCTGCTGAGCTTGTCTCCAGCCATGGCAATCTGCAGATAACTGCACGGTCTGCAGAGCTGTCAGCGCTAACAGCCCACACAGCCTTTCAGCACCTGATTTATCAGAACGGAGGGCGTGCTCTTAAAGGGTCACAGCCCACCGTGGATCTCGGGCTCTGCTAGCAGTAAGTGGCAGAACATATTTTCTCTGCTAACTCCACTGTATGTTCCAGGATAGATTATTTTAAGAGTCAAGACTAAATTGAAACAAGGCAGGTTTGAATTTTCCTCCCAAAGAGCCAGAGGAGAGGGTCATCTATCAGCATGACACAGAGGGAGAAGCACTTGGATGATGGACAAACCCAAGACTGTGGAGTCAGACCCAGCATTTACTCTCCTGTGTGACCTTGGGTAAGTCACTTGCCCTCACTGCCTCTCAGCTTCCTCCCAACTAAGTCCCATTCCAGTACACAGGAGGGTTTTTGTCAAGTCTGTCAAGGAAGCTCAAACCCGCCAATGGACATGACAGAATTTCCCCAGGGAAGGTACCGAGTCACATGGCCTGCTGACACAGAAGAATGTCTCAGACCCCTCATGATGTTAGAGATGCAGATCAAATCAGTTGAGGAGAATCAATCTGTCGAAGATTCCAAGCCAGTGTTGGTGAAGATGGGGAGTTACAGGGGCTCCTAACCCTGCTATGACCCCCACAGAGGGTGAATTTTTGTCAAAAATGAGCTTGCCCTTGAACATAGAAGTGCCACACCTTGGAGCTGTCTGGAGAAATAAGCGACTGTCTGAACAACAATGTAAAAAGTTAGGAACCTGACTCTGCTGTTAGCAGTTTTTAAAAGGAAGGATAGGGAGAAAGGAGGACTTTGGTCCACAGGGGTCAGCTAAAGTGTGGTGTTTGGTAGAGTATTGGATATCTGGTTTAACAGTTTCCAAAAAGCCATTTGAATGATGCAAATTATTCATTATTTGGTTTCCTTAAAAAGCAGGTCACAACAAAGCAATATGAAGAAAGAAATATACTAAAATAATGACAATGGGCAATGATCGAAAACTGGGTGAATTTTGTTTTGTGTATACGTATCACCCACATTTCCTGTGATGGCCAATACATCCTCACTTTTAAAACAATCAAGGGTGCTTTCAGGAATAATGATTACTTTTTCTCTGTCTCCCCAAGTGTGTATGAGGATCTGAACGAGAAACATGATCCACACAGAGGACTAGAATTAAACTGTCCTCTTTCTGTGTACCCTAATCATTTCCCAGTTCCTATCTGGTCCCACTTGTCTGGCCAGAAGACAAAGTTGGATGGTCATCTCAAGGAACAGCAGGTGATCTCAGCTACGTGGTGGGTTCTCTTCTCTCTCCTCATCTGACAGATTTTACCTCAGTTTTGGGTAGGAGGGTCTCTCAGTGTCGCAGCTAGAGAGTCGGGCTGTCTATGTCTAAAGTTGCCTATGGTCCAACTTCTTAAACTGTAATCAAATGGGGGGGGGCGGGCTGGCAGCAGAAAAGGGTTTCTGAGTACTCAGTGACCAAAATTGTATTAAAAAACTAAAGGTACTGAATCCAGAGAGTTTCTGGTGGTGGTTACTGGTAGTACTCTGGGGACATCACTACAGCCTTTGTCCTGAACATGTAACATGTGTACCTTGTTCTGCACATAATTTCACACTATGTTAACTTCCCCAGCAGTGCAGTCCGGGATTTTTATCTGAGACTATCATGTTAGGAAACACAGTGTTTTACACTCTTAGAGAAGTATCATGGCTTAATTATGGAAAAGAAAGACTCGACATTCCCCTCTGTCATTCCTCGGCATCCAAGGACCTATGTCATTTCTGTGTCCTCACTAAAAGTTTGCATGTCTCTGCCGGCCCTAACCTTGCCTTTGAGTTATTTATGCCTCCATCTCTCCCCATGCTCCAGGAAGTCACTACACAGCCTGGGGTGTCTTGCCTTCAAGATTGTAAAGGGGATAGATAGAGCAGATTTCTGCACGCACACACACACAAACACACACACACACACACACACACACACACCCTTCACTGTGGGCTGAACTATCAGGTCCTAATCTTCGCTCTGTAAGTCTTGCCTTAGCAAAATAGTCTTTGTGAGGAGATCAGAATAAATGAAGGGTTCTGAGTCACAGGCTCCTCCTTTCTCTGGAGTGGATGGACCCTAAGGACAGTCACAGTGTTCCCACAAGAGAGTGAGGGATGTTTATCACAGAAAGATTATAGCAATATGACCCCAGGGGCAGAGGAAAGAAACACAAGCCTAGACGTGCTGGCAGTCACCATGGAAGTGGTACAGAAAGATTATCCTAGGACTTTCAGGGGTGCTGGAGAGTAGCCCCAGGCATACTTTTATTTCTAATCAATAAAACCAATTCTGTGTTTCTGGCCTCCAGGACTGTGAGAGAATCCAGAGCTGTTGTCTGAAGCCACCATATCTCTGCTGACTTGTTACAGCAGCCCCAGGAGATAGGTTTGCATGTTGAAGCCCATGTAAACTAAACAAACACTTTCAGCAAAATTTCTACTTAAATGGTATGGAAGGTGTCTCATTTCCTAATCATCTGACAATGAACATGAGCTGCTCCAATGCCAAAGGGCCAGCACAGGGTTCAACACAAGTTCAGTATCCTCAGAGCAGAGCTCCACCACTTCCCAGACCGTCTGCCTGGCACAGCTTAGCTGTAGTCCTTATATATTGGACAATGTGTTTAGATTTTTTAAAAAATATGATTTTAAAAAATGATTTGGCAGACCAAACTTTAAGAAGTTAGCAAAGCTGGGTGGTGGTGGTGCACAATTGTAATCCCACTTGGGAGGCAGAGACAGGTGGATCTCAGAGAAACCCTATCTCAAAAAACCAGAAGGAGGAGGAGGAAGGGTTGGATGATGAGGAGGAGGAGGTGGTTAGCCAAATGAATTGTAAAAACTGCTGGGCTAGTCCAACACCTTTCCTTTAAAAAAAAAAAAAAAAAAAAAAAAAAAAAAAAAAAAAAAAAAAAGCCTTATTTATTATGAATACAGTGTTCCATCTGTATCTATCCCTACAGGCCAAAAGAGGGCGCCAGATCTCACTATAGATGGTTGTGAGCCACCGATGTGGTTTCTAGGAACTGAACTCAGAACCCTAGAGGAACAACCAATACTCCTAACCTCTAAGCCATCTCTCTAGTCTTTTCATCCAGATCAAGGAATCAATGCCCAGGGAGGGCCAGGGACTCATCCAAGGTCATATTGCCAATCGGCAGCTAAGAGGAGGCAACAGTACAGACCTTTCAGCTCCATCCATTCAGATACACACCTGTGCTATAAAGAAGATTCCCAGCACCTTCATCCTTAAGTATCACTGCTTTATGGTTTGCTGTGGCTACAGTAACAAATTGTCACAATCTGCATGACTCACTGCTCCACCATCTGGATAACTAAGATTGAACTGCTAGCCATGTTGTTTTAACTCTAGAGGAAGATCCTCCCCCCCCCCACCCCAGCTTCCAGTTGCTACTGGTTTTATCTCCAGACTCTGCTCCATCTTCACATGGCTTTTCCCTAAACGGTCTCTTTCTCAGGACACCAGTATTTGACCCACTAGTAGGCATCATCTTAACTTCTTATATCTTCCAAGACCCCACATCACAATCACATATTCTAGGTGTATAATTTAGACATAGGGGGAGGTGACATTATTCAACCAAGTACACATGGATTTGGGGTTTTCTCCAAACCAGTGAGTTGAAAGACCCATTAAGATTCAAATAACTAAACATCCAGAAGTTTTCTGTGTCCCTCCACACTCTGTGTCTGGACAGGTGGCCTGTTCTTCCTTTATAACCTCCTGACCTGGCCAGCTTTTTATCAACTGGATACAAATGTGTTATTTGAGAAGAGGAACCTCGATTGAGAAGCCTCCTCCATCATATTAACCTGCAGACAGGGGATAGGAGGCATTTTCTTGACTGGCTATTGATGTGGGAACTCCAGGCCCACTGTGGGAGGTGCCACCCCTGGACAGGTAGTCCTCAGTCGTGTAATACTTGAATAGCAAGCCAGTAAGTGCCATACTTCTGTGGCTTCTGCTTCAGTTCCTGCCTCCAGGCTCCTGCCTTGAGTTTCTACACTGGTTTCCCTCAGCAATGGACCGAGATCCAGCCTTGTAAAACAAACCTCATTTCCAAGTTACTTTGGGTCACAGTGTCTTATTGCAACAGAAAGCAATCTAAGATATCTGTGCATTCCTTAGGAACAAAACTGCCACCACCACCGCCACCCCAGCTGCCCCCCTAGCGGTGGCACAAGGAGGGACCTGGGAACATAGAATGAACAAATGAACTCAATGTGGCATTTGGAAGCACAGCCCTAGACAGACAGGCAGGCAGGCAGGCAGGCAGACTAGAGAGAGAGAGAGAGGCAGGCAGGCAGGCAGGCAGGCAGGCAGGCAGGCAGGCAGGCAGACAGACAGACAGACAGACAGACAGACAGACAGACAGACAGACAGACAGCAGACACCCAAGGGATTGTCCCCACAGAGTCTTGGATGGTTCTGCGGACTTAGGCTGGCGTGTGATCTCCGGCCAGCGGGCAGCACAGCGGTCTCAAGGACAAATGAAAAGTAAGGGAAGCTGGCTTTTGCTCTCGCGTGATCTGAGAAAACGACTAATCATAGTCCTGTTTGTGTGGGTGGAGAAAGTGAGGCTCAAACAGAGGGAAAATCTTGTGCAAGCACATGCCGCCCTTCAGCCACGGCCCCCGGGCAATTCGAGTTCTGCCAACAGGTGTCGCTCTCCTGGGCTCCGTTCCACAGAAAGTGGCTGTACCCTTAAGACTCCTGCTAACCAGAGGGTACCCATTCGACCCAGTGACCTAGTCAGTTCCAGGAAGCACCCCAAGGGTACAGGAGGATGTTCACGCTGGTGAGGTTTATAGGAAAAAATTCAAAACACAAAACTTGGAAACCCATTCAGGGCTGGATTAATAAACGATTAGACATCCATTCATGGACAATTGTACAATTGCTAAAATTTTAGTATTTATAAATATTTATAAAGAAAATATTGTGCTATAAAACAATAAATGACACATATAATATGCTTCTAATATTTTCAAGTTCCACATACATATTTTTATTGTTCCAAAGATACATACTAATTAGCATTAACTAAAAATTAGACCTTGGGACTGGGGAGATGGACTCAGTCATAAGAGCACTTGAGTTTTGATCCCCAGAACCCACCTAGAAACATGAAGTGAATGAGCTAGTATGCTGTACCCCAGCACTTAGGGGGCAGACACCAGAGGATGGCTGGGGCTACTGAATACGCATTTTAAGTTATACATATATGTATACACCATTAGACCTTAGTTCTGAGTGTTCCTCCTGCCTTGACTGCCGCAGTTGAGGATGAAGCTCATTCACACATCCTTCAGAAGAGCTGCTCCTGGTGTTGGGGTGCTCGTGCTGCATCAGAGAATGTCCAAAGTCAGCCCCGGGAAACAGCTCCGGCCCTCTGTCTTTGAGACAAAGGGAAGCAAACCCCAATAACACTGACCTGTGTGGCTTTCACTACTACTGACATCATAGGTGGAGGGCCTTATGTATGCTGGAGGTTTAAGCAATGGACATACTTACGCACAAAAGAGAAACCGCAGCTTACTTTGTGAAGTAGCCCCCATCCAACAGCATGAAGTACTTGTGTTTCCTACACCCCAAAGTTGGGGTGTCCATTTCCTTGCTTTGCTTCAGGCTATAATTTAAAAGCCAAAGTGACTTGTTAATGAGCAGAACACTTGTAACAGCCTCACAGGATGGCTAAAACTGTTTTGCAACAGTAAGCGATTTATTTCACTCTTGTCTACACATAGGTCTAGACATGCACAAGACACAATACTGAAAACTAGTTGGGTCTTAGCAATCACGATGCATAGCTTTAATGTTTAATTGGATTTAATCAAAACTTTTTTAAAACTTTAAGTTCTAATTTTATTGAAATAGTTTAATAAAATATTTAGTATATACTAATTATAACTTGAATTTTTGTCTTTTCATCTCCATAGGTAAGTTTAGCGTGTACGTGTGTGTGTGTGGTATATGATGTGTGTGTGTGTTTGTATGTCTGTGCGTCTGTGTGGTATGTGGATGTGGTGTAAGTGGCTGTGTATGTGGAAGGTGTGTGTGTGAACGTGTGTATATGTGTGTGCTGTGTATTTGGTGTGTGTGGTGTGTAGATGTGGTATGGGTGGGTGTGTATGTGAGGATTGAGGGTGTATATGTGCGTGTGTGTGTGTGTGTGTGTGTGTGTGTGTGTGTGGTGTGAGTGTGTGTATGTATGTATGGTATGTGTGAGTATATGGTGTGTGTGTGGTGAATGTCTATGATGTGTGTGTTGTATGTATATTTTGTGTGTGTGTGTGCATATTTGGGAGAGGTACACTCTTCCATGGAGATACATGTATAGGTCAGAAGTTGATACTGGAAAGTCTTTCCTTCATGGGGTCTCCCCCTTATTTTGGAGTCTCTGACTGAAGCTCATTATTTTGATTTGACAGGCTGGCTTGCAAGCACCTGGACCCACCTTGTCCCAAAACCTGGTGTTAAAGGCATGAGCTCGTGTGCCTGACTTTTGCAAAGATTCTAAGGATCAAACTTTGTTCTCATAATTACACAGCAAGCATTTTACCCACTAAGCCATATCCCCGCCTCCCCCCCCCCCAAGGTCATGCTCTGTAGCCCTGGCTGGCCCCTGCCTCCCAGACTCTGGGATTACACCATCACGCCCAGTTACCTTTAATAATTTTAGAAGGAAAGGAACTCTAATAAAAGGGATTTTAATATTAAATAGTGAAACATGGGGTGAGACCCCAACTTTAGGTATTAAAGGCAAGGTTTTGGGGGCAAAGTATTGGGGAGCATCGTGAGATTGTGGATTTTCACTGTATTTTGTTCCTTTATTTTTCCTTTGTATTTTTCTAGATTTTTGTTCAATGAAAAATAGTATGTAAGAAAGGGGGGAAATTCACCCTTTTTAGCAGTATCTCTTAACAATCATGTTAGCTCTCCAGTCTACCCTATACAAACTGCCTTCCTTCCAGGGACACATTTCCAATTCTGTTCCCAGTCCTCAAATCCACTCAGACTTCCAGCAGTGGGCACCCTGGTTATACAGCCCACACAGATCTGTCCCCTTAGGTGGTTTTCGTGGGCACCCTGGTTATACAGCCCACACAGATCTGTCCCCTTAGGTGGTTTTCGTGGGCACCCTGGTTATACAGCCCACACAGATCCGTCCCCTTAGGTGGTTTCCTGGGCACCCTGGGTTATACAGCCCACACAGATCCGTCCCCTTAGGTGGTTTCCGTGGGCACCCTGGGTTATACAGCCCACACAGATCCGTCCCCTTAGGTGGTTTCCGTGGGCACCCTGGGTTATACAGCCCACACAGATCCGTCCCCTTAGGTGGTATCCTCTAGGCATTTGATGAGTGAATAACCTGGCAAGCTGCTCCTGAATACCTGGTGTCTAGTCTATCGATGAATGGTGCTCTTAGCCTTGCATTCCTCCATGGGTACTTAGCTCCATGCTGCTTCAGCACCCTGGGTAGAAACTACCACTGTGCCTGTGACATCAGTCATGCCCCTCAGAAGTGGAAGCTGCTTGCCACCTCACATTCTAGAGTCCTCTTCAGAGCATGAAGGTTTTCCTGACACTGGAGTTACAGGCAATTGTGAGCATCCAGATTTGAGTTCTGGAGCAAGTGCTCTTAATAGCAGAATCATCTCTCCATCTCCCTCTGTCTCCACAGAAGACAGACAGAGTTCCCTTAAGAGCTGACCTGAGATCACACAGCAATTGTGAAACAAATTTTCTTCTCAGGTCCACCACACAGCCTAAGCTCACACTGTGGCATTTAAAACTGAACACAGAGGTCAGTTTCTTGGTACATGATTATAATCCCAGTTGTTCCAAGAAGGCTGAGACAGGAGATTTAATGTTCAAGACCTGCTTGAGCTATAAAGCAAGACTATGACTCAAAATAAATAAAAGTAAAAGGAAGATCATGGATATAGTATTGTATAACTGACCAGATTTGAGAGGAACTGGAAGCAGCTTTAGTGCTTACTCTGGGAGGAAGGGGCCTAGTGAATCTGGTCAGTTTCAGGGACTTCCTCGGGCTATTTTGATTGTTTACCTTTTTTTCTTAAAGCGCTTAAGGAGCTTCATTCTCAAAGAAACCTGTTATACAACACTTTCCTAGTTGGAATTTGGAAATTTTCTTTAGTAAATCAATACTTGTTCAGCATCATCAATTCAATGAAATCAGCTGACATGTGGCGATAGAGGCCAAGTCATATTTGTCAATGAAATAACTATGCCAACACCATGCTAAGGTTGTACATGTACTATTCTATGGCCTTTCCCCAAATGCCCTCACAGCCCAGAAAGCCAACTCCAAGAGCAGTGAAGACACTGCTGGGGTCACCCAGCAGTGGTGCAGCCAGAATCAACATCCAGCTCTGTGGGTGAAGTTTCAGCTGCACCACAGAGAAATCCATCTTCCCAAGAGACCAACGATAACCTCCTTAGTTACTAGGGACCAACCAACTGGCTTGTCGTGATCTCAGGGGACTGACTATCTGTGCTAAAACTAAGAAAGTTCCTGACAAAACGAGATAGCTAGTCATGCAAGAGTTCCCAACTTCTCCTCACTGGTATGCTTGCTCTTCAACCCCAACGCCACCTCTCCCTGTGCCTCAGCAACCTGGAACCCAGCTGGGATTCCCCAGGGAAGAAGCTGCCAGCATTCCTTCTTCCCTGAATGTGAGCCCTTGATGCAGCTAGAGCCAGTTACTCATTCAAACAGATGTCTTCACTGAACCTGCTGTGAGAACCTGGACCTCTGCCTTCTGGGCATGCATGACAGGTACAGCTACTGTAGGGAGCATTGATCTCACTCCCTCAGCCCATCTTCTTCCCTGTAAGTGAGGCTTCCCACCCACTTTGTTCTAGCCCCCTCCTCTTCCTGCTCCTACTGAGGGCATCACACAGATCCCAGGGCTCAGAGCACAGCTGCCTCCCTTAGAGTCTTTGTCCATTTACATGACTAATAAGAGGACATATGTCACCCTAACCTGACAGAGAAGGGGTATGGACTTTGCCCTCTGCTCAATCTCCAGCACATGGCACAGGGCTCTCCAAACCTTAGAAACGGGGGACTAAAAGAACACAGCAGTAAATCTCCACATGATCTCGTGGCACAGAAGCTATAATTGCCCCATTTTCTCAGTCAAGAAACTGAGGCCCAGAATATTAAGAAATGTACTCCTAGACTCTACTACTAACTGGACGGAAAGAACAGGAACCTGCCCATAGCTGCAGTCCTTGAAAATCCTGGGGTCCCTGCCACTTCCAGGAGTCTGGGATCCTGTAGACTGAGGTCTACCCAGCAGCCGGTTCACGTTATGTCCTGAAACTGCACACTGTGAATTCCCTCTCTGCATTTTGCCCCCAGAGTTCTGTTTCTATCTTGCTTCCCCCCCCCCCCCCATTCTCCCATCTCTGCCTTCCCATGTCTTCGCATGCTCTCCACAGCCTGAGAGACACCCGAAGACCCGGCAAGAATTGGATGAAGAAAGTCTTAGATTTTAGAATAGAGGGAGGCACAAGGGGTCAGAAAAGTGGGGAATCTACCATCATCTCCAGGGGAATTAGAGGCAAAGGGAGAAATAAGAAGTACGCTTTTCTCTTTTTATGTCTGTCTCTAACAGAAAAGGCAACAGAAACTAATGAAAGCTGAAATCAACTGTTCATGAGGAGGAAAATGAATATCTGGAAAACCTGGGAAAATAGATATAATAAGCATCATTTGCAAGTGGCTTCCCCCTTCATAGCAAACCCCATGGAGCAGCTTAAAGTGTAAACAGATTTGAACAATAAACTTACCAGACCATATACAATTATTTCTAGGGAGAAATGGATGAGCGCTTGGTTAGACAAATGGAAGGGTGTGAATGAGTCTTAACACTCTGATCTAGCAAAATGGTCCTTTGAAATTAATGGAACAAAAAATTATACTGGGGAAGAGCAGCAGCCAGGGAGCAGGCACTAAAGTAGGAACCATGAAATGAAAACGCATTCTTATGAGTACGAGCATAATGAAATGAATTTAAGAAAAGGTCAAGTTCAGGAGATTATCGGATGGGCTGTGGCTCTACACACACCCTAATTTACTGTGACATTTGAAGCCCAGGTCTTTGGCATATACAGAATCCATAAGGAATCACCCATTCCATGAGCTTTTTCTATAGCTGAAGGATCTCAGGTCCAGAAAGGGTGAGTGACCTGCCCAAGACCACACAGCTTGGTAGTTATCTGGATTTACGGTGCATTTAAGGCATGTGTTTGGGTGACAGACACTATGCTTCATGGTTCAGAGAGGCAGGACGCTTAAGGCTTTTTCTCATCCTGTAGAGAAAACACATTTTCTGGAGTCAGAAGAGCTGGTTTCAAGTCTGAATCCTTCCAAAGACTATCTGAGACCTGTTGATCACTCCTGAGTAAACTCAGCCAGCATCACACACTTTGCAGAACATAGCGAGATCCCAGAGAAGTACCTAGTGCATAGGAAAAGCTCAAAATAAGTCCCAATACTTAATTACTTCCTCAAAATTCTAATTTTGACCCAGAATGAAGAAAAGTACTGTAGAAAATGAACTCAGGAGGTTGAAGGTTCGAGACCAATCTGAGCTGCAAGCAGTTTCCAGGAGCGGTCCCAAAGAAAGGGATCAGGAGCAAAGGGTGGGTTCTGGGCTCTTGGTCTCCCTTCTGAGAAGTCAAGTACAAACTGAGAATGAAAAATAGACAGTGGCCCCAGCCTGGGACATGCTGGAGCAGCCTCCCAGCATGATCCCAGCCTCCTCTTGAGGGTAAAGGATGTCCTTCCCCAGGCCACATCCCTGGAGAGCTTGAACTAAAACTCTCTCCACAGAATATTCCCCTCCTAAAAATTGGGACATGCGAGGGCAGGGCTGTGGTTCCCTGGACTATTTGACACCTTGCATGTGTTTCAGCAAGGGGCAGAAGGGTCCCGGTAACATGCCTCCATTTCCCACCACAGGTGGCACCAGAGAGGCACTGAGCAGGGAATTTTTGTATTTTATTTCATCTCAGGGTGTTTTGTAATTTTCACAACTGTTCACATCTGAAAGGTTCTGACCCTATGCGTCGGCCCCACCCTCCCACAGAACTTCCAGTCACAAGAGAATCAAGGAGAATGACGTGGATGATCCCAGAAGAAGCCAAAGTGTGTACGGCTAGAATTGTTTTCACACGACAAGCTAATGTCATAAACATCACACTAGTTTATGGCCAGGTAAGTTGTTATTAGTGTCAGAGATCTGAACAGACAGAACCTGGAAGTCCCTGTCAGAACCCAGTCCATGTCCTGTGCTGAGACCCTTTGGTGACCGAACGTACTGGCTGAACTAACTAGCCGGCAGTAACATGCAGGTTCAGATTCCACCAGATTCCATCATGTCTTCCAGATTGTCCCATCAGAACCACCCCAAACTCCCACGGCTCTGTACTGACCATGGCATTGGCTGAGAGTCAGGGACCATCATTTATTTCTCTGCTGTGTGCCTTTAGCAGCACTTTGCTGGGGACCTGACACTTTGCTGGGGATCAAAAGCATGTTTGGAATTAAATTAAAATTATAGGAAATATGGTCTATATCAAATGGGCTCATAGACCAAAATTTCCCCTTATTCTTTCTAGGAAAATCCCAGATGGCTTATGTCAAGTCTTGGACTCTGCGTTCAGTCATGGGCTCAGCTGTGGTACAGGACTATCGAGGGAAAGGAAAGCTTTTCTCTGGCAATGGGTAGGTCCAAGGCCAAACTCTACCTTACAGCTAATTCCCTTGGGCTTCAGTTAACTTATCTGCAACAGGATAATTTCATTCTGATTGTCGGCTGCAGTTGGGATTTAAATGAACAGTGTGCAAAGTGCCTGCACCGGAGTGGGCCCTAAATATAGATGGGCCTTCATGATCTAAAAGGGAGGTGATAGAAAGAAGGGCCTCGGGTGTGGGAGGTTGTGTTGTTTCATTTTAAATAATTGTCCCACCCACTGGTTTAATAAAAAGAGCTGATTGGCCAAAGGCAGGCAGGAAGTATAGGCAGGGCTACCAGACTAGGAAAAATCTCTGAGAGCAGAATGCCAGACAGAGCACCAGAGAGAAGCTGCAGGATACAGAGGACAACCATGCAGCTCTAAAGAAAGGTACCGAGCCTCATGGCTGAACAAGAGACATGGGTTAGATGAAGGGTAGAGAGCTAGTAAGCTATATGCCTGGGCCTGAGGCTGATCAGCTTAAAACTATTGGAAGCATCTGTGTGTCTCTGTGGGACTGCGGGACTGCGGGTCTGTGGGTCTGTCGGCCTAGACCTTGAGGTTAGGCCCAAGGGTCTGGGCCAGAAACCTCATACTGCACTCGGGCTCTCCAGTCAGGCTGAGTTGGCCTGGTTTGGAAGGTTCCCTTCTCCACACACCTGAGTGTGACTTTGAGAAAATAGTTTAATTTCTGATTCCGGTCTTCTGATCTGTGGAATGAAAAAAAAAAAAAACCGAGTCAATTGCCTGGGGACAGGTTAATTAAGTTAGGCAAACACTGAATGTGTTGTTCAGTTTGGTGAGTTCTGTACACATGGGTGCTGTTATGCACTTCCTTAATCTGGAATGATACATCAACCACATCACAGTCAAGGTCTTTGCTTTGTAGTGGGCACTGGGGGTTTGGGCTCCTGGCTCAGAGAGCCCAGACCAAAGGGCAGAGGACCCACTGAATGGTAAAAAAAAAAAAAAAAAAAAAAAAAAAAAAAAAAAGACCCCACTCAATCTGGGGGCCTGGTCAGCACCACGTACAGCTCAGCCAGCACCAGCACTCTGGTGTGCTGCTAACCTTGAGGATCATAGCACGAATACAAGGGGACAGTCTGCTCGGATAGCTGTAAAGGTATCAGCTTCACGGGTCTCAAGTTTCCACAAATCTTGTCTTGAGAAACATTCCCAGGTTTCCTTGTGCAGCTGACCCACGTTTTTTGTCACCTGGACCTTATCATTGCGTGGCCCTGAGTCAGAGCCTCTAGGATCATATAAAAATGACAAATGCGTTCTCAATGTCTTTGTAGTCAAAGAACTACAACCATTACCCACCCACTCACTTCAAGGGCCATCACATGCAGTTACATAGTGTCCACTCAGAAACTCCAGAGGTTGCCATGTACAAAGGGCTCTCCATAGTTTTGTGGTTGTCCTGCATGGCTGCCTGAGACCCTTCCATCTCCATCTATCACACCAGGAGAAACAGTTATGATAAGATTTAGCTGCTTAACTCAAGGGTGGTGGTGCAAGCCTGTTACCGCACCACTTGGAAGAGACAGGAGGATCACCCCCCAAGTTCCAAGCCAGCCAAGACTAGATAGTGAGGCCCTGTCTCCCAGAAAAAGGGGGCACTGGGGTGATATCCCAGTGGGTAAGAACGCTTGCTATGTTAGCATAAGCATCTGAATTTAGATCCCTGGAACCCACACCCTAGCAAAGCTGGACATGGCCACTAATGTACCCCAAGTACCAGGGTGTGAGGTGGAGACATGAGCATTGCTGTGCTTATTGGCTTCCAGCCTACCAGAAAAACACCCAAGCTTCAGATTCCTTGAAATACCCCATTTCAAGGAAATAAGGCAGGAGCAACAGAAAGGGCACCCTTTGTCATCTTTATGTGTGCCCATGTGCATGCCACACACATACAACTCAGAACAAAACAGGACACCAAAAACTTTAATAATTACATATATAATTTTCAGTGCATTTATGTTGCTTTTAAAACTCAAACTCCTATTACTCATATGTAATAAAAATCATTCAATTCAGAAGATTTTTTTTTAATGTAAAGACTCATGGTTGGGAGAAAGTTTTTAAATCCAATTTATATACATCTCTTTGTTGTAGAGAAGTATGATGAGAAAATCAATAAAAAGATTTTCAAGCATAAAAATACATTACATTGGGATAAAAATCTGTGGGGGAAGTGGATTGGAAATGCAATTTCCCACTGTTAAATATAAGCTCATTTGCATTTTTTTTAAAGATGGTGGCATCCAATTGCTCTGGTGTTTGTATTTTACTGGGTACATTTAAAACAGTAATGTCAGAGTTTTGTAAAGTCTATTTTCATAACACACTAGACATTACAGCCTTTTAATTGTTACAAAACATCCTAAGGACTAGTGTTAAGATGTTCAAAAAGGGGCTAAGACTTTTTCAAAATTGTTTTCAGCACCACTGAGCAAAATGGTTCACTTCAATGATGCAGCTCACCCCACTGGGCACACCAGTTTGCTCCAACACGCTAATGCTGGGTCTTCAGAGAAGACGTGTGCCCATGGGAAGTGATTTTTCTTTGCTTCTCTTTGGACCAAGTTCAGGCTCAGGAGTGGGGATTTCAGGGCATGGAAAGAGTGGTCTTTGGCTGCCACATCAGATTGTTCTGGGTATCTGTTGTTGTGCCTTGCCCTGCCAAGGGTTTCCTTCTGTGTGGCCCTGCGTTCATGTCAAATTCCCCTGTCAGGCCAATGAAGGCACTTCATCAGGCTCTTGCCACACCCACCCCTATGGTGTGGATCATTCATTGTCCTTCAGCCAGGATCCCTCACAGTGTATAACATACCTGACACTCAGTAGGTCTACAGAAAACAGGCCTAACCATGTGACAACCCCAAGTACAGATAGCTCTGTCTTTTTACAATTGAATTTCTCCACCGCACCCCCCAAAAGGCTTTAAAAAACTTCTGCATTACAATTATGTATACAGTGTGTGTGATGGGGGTGCATGTATAGAGGTTGAGGACAAATCTGAGAAGTTTATTCTCTCCTCCCATCATATAGGTTCTGGAGTTCTAACCCGGGTCATCAGGATTGGCTATAAGCACCTTTACCTCATGAACCATCTCACCAGCCCTTCCTTCAAAAAAAAGAAAAGAAGAAAAAAATTGTTTTTTAACTTACAGTGTAAGTTTTTCTAGATTATTGATGAGATCATCAGAAGTCTATTCATGATCTTTAACCAACTTAACATCTTTAGTTTTACCCATATTCAAAGTCCTTTATAGAAAATATATTAATTATATCTGCATGGTGGCTATAAACTAATATACCTGAATTATAAAATCTTATTAATATTAGCAGAAAATCTTATACAAATGACAAGCACATTCTGTAGAATTCCTTTTTTTCTACATTCACGTTCATTTCTTCAGCAATTGTTTCTGCTCTTCACAGACGTCTTTGGCACTGGCTTCTTTGTCCCCAGCAAAGCCACTTTGCTATCATCTTACACAGCTTTCCAGAGCACATCCTCTTGGCTTCCATCTAAAATACAGGGCACTTTGTATCCACGGATGATACTGTCACTGGAAATTATACTTCCAGCCCCAAGTACCCATTCTCTATTCATGAGCTCTGCAACGCGGCCATTTAGCATATTGTTTTTTAAGGGATCTTTAAAGGCTTGTTTACTGCATCCAACACTTGCAATTATAAGGGAAAAAAAAATCACTAATCTGAGCTTGGTGATTTTTTTCTCTCTCTCTCCATGTTTGCTCCAATGAGTGACCTTTATCAGCATTTGAAACATAGCACTGATTGAGATTATTTTGGACCAACATGTTGTTCCCAAATGGTACTTTGTGGGTCAAAACTAGGTGATTTCAAGAAAGCCCTGAAACACAAAGGTTCTATCTAGCAACGGCAGAAGCAGAAGCATGCCTCTTTTTTGTGAGATAATAGTTGGGGTCATGGGGCTGCCCTTCAGGGGCTTGTTCCCCACTACAATGAACTCAGCTTGTATAGAAAGAAGCTCCCAGAAGACTGTAACCTACCCAGGCCCAAACCAGAGAAGAAGCCATGGTCATCAGGAGCTTCCTGGGTATGAACACCACAGGGGTCTGTGGAGCCACCACCCTGCTGAGCCTCCCCACCAGCATAGAATTGTTCATTTGGATTCTTCTGGAGCACAGTAAAATTTCAGGCAGCTGAATCTCGACAACATTCTTAGAGACATAAGGGTGAGCACTAGAGAGACGGCTCAGCCGGTAAAATCACTTGACACCAAGCCTGATCATATGAGTTCAGTCTTTGGACCTACTTGGTTAAGAGAGAGAGCTGACTCCCGGGGCAGTTCTCAGACTTCCATATGAATATTGGAGCACATATGGGCCCACAGGCAAACAAGCTCTCTCTCATTCTCTCTCTCTCTCTCATTCTCTCTCTCTCTCTCTCTCTCTCTCTCTCTCTCTCTCTCTCTCTCTCTCTCTCTCACACACACACACACACACACAAAAGTAAAATGTGTTTAACTTATAAAGATATATATACATGGTGCCTAATGCCTGTAATTGCAGCACTTAAGAGGAGAGTGGAAAGATTGGGTGTTCAAGGCCAGCCTCAACTATACAAGTTGAGACGCTGTCTCAAAAATTTATAAAAAAGATACAAACAAACTTAGCAAATAAATAATCACCCATTGGTAGCACACTTCTGCTTGGTGGCCCGCAAGACAGCTTAAGTGTGACAACCCATGTTTAAAGCCTTGTTCTTCCACTTAAGACATAGTATCCTGAGGCAGAAGAACCAAGTTCTAGTCCAGCCTGGGCTAGGTGGTAGAAGCTATCTCAAAAAGAGGCGGGGAGTGTGCAGAGACAGAGAGTGAGAATATATGGTCAGGACAAGCAACAACACCCATCCATAGGGTGACCACGAGAGCTAATGAGAGCCGGACTAGGATGTGAGTCAGTGGAAAGTGCTGAGCATGCGCAAGTCCCTGGCCTTGATCCCCAGCACCACACACAAAATAATTGTGGAAACAACTATCCCTAACCTAAAACTCACATCAACAGTGCTGCCTAGAAGAACCTGGGCTGCTCAGAGGACAGAGAACACCACATAAAAATTGAGTGAGTGTGGTGTTCCCTGGAAGGACACAGCTTTCCTGGACAGTGAGTGACCACAGTGTTTACCTCTGAGCAAGCAAAACAGCAAGAAGGGAGGTGAGCCACCCACTCAGGGCTCTCAGCAGGAAAATGTCTTAAAAATCACATCTGCGGTTTGTTTTTCTTATTACAAAATGATACAATTGATTATACACGGGAGCAGAAAGAAAATTGCAGTCAACTCTAATTCCAGGGAATCCCTTCGGGTTGGACATGCCTCTCCACATCTTTTGACTAGTGTGTTGATGTCTGCACCTGTGTGTGTGCACATTCGGGGGTGGGTACATATGTGCATGAGAAAGTCTGGGATGCCTTGGGTATCGTTCCTAGGGAGCTGTCCACCTTGGTGAGTTTGCTGTTGAATTTTATCTGAGACAGTCTCCTTTCATTGCCGTGGCTGACTTTGAACTTGCTATGTAAACCAAGCTGGCCTTGAATTCACGAAGATCTACCTGTCTCTGCCTTTTGAGGGCCAGGATAAAAGGCACGCAGCACGTTGCCCAGCCTCTCCTTGGTTTTTGAGACAAGGTCTCTCTGTGGCTAAGCTGGCGGGCCAGTGAGTTCCAGGAGCCCTCCCAGCTCTCCAGCATGGCATGTGAGCCTGCTTTTTCATATTTTTCTTTAAATGGGATCAGACCCAAGACCTCACTTCTAAGCTAGTGTGTTGTCAGTGAGCTACATCCGTGTAAACTGAGACAATCTTACTTTGGTCATTGTGATTATTATTACTTAGTTTCTTTGTTTTGCAGTTGACAGAGTCTTTCTACACAGCTCAGGCTGGCTTTGAACTTGCAGAACTCCTCTCAGTAACTTGTCCTTTATGTCGTCAGTGGCAGTGCAGGGGCAGATCTGTACCCGAGAGGTGTGCTCTGCTGTAGTTAATTCAATATCAGCATTAGTGTATATGTGTGTGCACATGTGCGTGTGCGTGTGTGTGTATGTGTGTATGTTGTGTGTATATGCATATGTGTGTATATGTGTGTATACACGCATGTACTATGTTTCTGTGTGTGTACACACACGTGTGGGTGTGTGTGTGTGTTTCTGTGTATTTGTGTGTGCATGTGGGGAGTGTTTCTGTGTTTCTGTGTGTGTTTCTGTGTGTGTGTGTGTGCATGTGTGGGGAGCATTTCTGTGTGGGTGTGTGCATGTGTGTATACATGTGTGTGTGTGAATGTGTGCATGGGGGAGGCAGAAGGGATGCAAATGGCTGTGTGCCACTGCACTAGTGTGGTAGTGAGAAGACAGTATTCAGAAGGCAGCTTCCCCTTCCACGGCAGTCTGATGATCCTCTCTCCCCCATCTAGTAAGCATCTCCTACCCAAGTGCACGGCCACAACCACACTGTGAGTTCCTGGGTCACAAGACTTGAGGAACAACTACTTTCATCCAATGAGTCATGTTGACAGCCTCCAAGACGATATTCTGACTGCCAGAGATTGGGATGTAGAGGAAGGTGGGACTCCCAACATTCTCCACCTCACACCCTCACAGCATTTGAATTTTAGCAATAGGGTCCTACTGGCCTAATCCCTTTGTAGTCACTGAAGCACAGAGCCAACCCTACGGGCAGATGCACACACAGGGTGTGGCTGGTTAAAATCAGAGTAAAACCAACACAGAAGGGGAGCAGTTTTTGGGGAGAGGTTTTTTTGTGTGTGTTTAGATTTCGTGTTTATCATTTTATTTTCTTCACATCATTGCCAGTGACACTGTCCGTGGCGTCCACGTCACCGATGCTACAGTCTGCTCTTGTGTTTTGATTGCTCTATCTTCAAGGTGATTCTATCTCTTAAAGTCCTCACTTCAAAATGTCAACGATAAAGAGAAAGTATCATCAACATTCACCTGGGTATGACTTTCTTTTCTAATTCAAATATTCACTCTAAGGAAGATTAAAACTCTTAATGTTTCACTGTGCTTTCTTATATGATGATAATGAAACTTGTAAATATTGAAGTCCACATTATTTTTATTAAAACTACTTTCTTCTTACTTTTACATTGTGTGGCAGTTAAGATGCTGTATTGATTTTTAAACTGTGTAAATAGAGGATTTATAAATTTAATTTTAAGATACTAAAGGAGAGATTCTTTTTAAAATTACATTGTTGATAGTCTGGTTGTGCTGAGGACTACAGGTTTGGTCCATTTTGGTTAAATATACAATATCCCCAACAAGGCGCCTGGTTTGAATGCTTTTTACCCCGATGGCGACCCTATATTGAGAGGCCTATAGATTTTAGTAGACGTGACGGGATGAGAGGAAACAGGTGTTCTTGATTCCCTGGTGAACCATGATGTGGTCAGCTTCTGCTCCTGTGCCTGCTGCCACAAATATAGCTGCCCTGTCAACTGTCCCTGCTGGAGTGAGCTGAGACCCTCGGAAACTGTGAGCCCAAATCCCTAGATAACAATTACACAAAACAATAGTCTCGGTTTCTGCAGAGGATCAGTCGTGAAGGCAGGTCTTGGTCCATCCAGGGGCCCTGTGTTTCAAATCCTAGATTAAGGGCAGTTGTCTAAGAACAGTGGCTTATCCCAGACACTGTAGTCCAAGTCTGCAGAGGTGGACAGTCACCTGTTTCTTTTGTTTGTCTTGGACAGTGCCTTTTTATGAGGTCCTAGCTGTACCAGATTTTGGTATGTAGACCAAGCTGACTATGAACTCATAGAGATCCTCTTGCCTGTGCCTCTGCCTCTGCCTCTTGAGTACTAGAATTAAAGACCTGCACCACCATGCCCAGCAAGAGACACCATTTCTAAAATTCCTTTTCAAAGGAAAAATCTAGGTAGAACTTGCTGGGCCTGGTGATTGAAAGGATACAAAACCTCAGATATGGAAGCTGTTAGCACAGCTCCTGGCAGAGGAGAAGGCTGAGGAAATAACTGCTAAATTCCTCAGACTGGAAACCCCAAGTTTCCACCACTGTCCCTCTCTGCCCAAAATCAGAGAGCTGTTCTTACCAGACATCTTCCTCTCCTCTCTCAGGTCCTGGTCCAGGGCCACCTTAAATAATTTCACTCTAATTGGAAACTGGGGGTGTCAGCATGACCTCCCTTTCCCATCCCTGAGTCTCACCTTGATCCCCAGCTCTGACAGATGCCAATGTCCCCACAGCTCCAAGTAGTGATGGCATCTGAGGAGGAGACTGTAAGGGGCAGACTCTTGAGGGTGCTATGGACAGGACTGGACCCCAGACTTCAGCTGCCATGCAGGAGGAGTGGACCCAGCTTGGCTAGTGATGAGCCCTGCCACCCCGGGGGAGCCGTCTCCAGCCTTCCACAGTGGCGCGGCTGCAGGTTTATCTCGCTCGCTGAGAGAAGACATAATCAATTCCCCAGCTGGCACTTTGTGCTGAATACCTACTTTTTCAGCTTGATAGCAAGACTAAATTAGTTATTTAGCAACTAGACCCTAATTTAGAGCGAGCGAGGGCCTTGACAAGGATCATTGTTCAAGGCCGTCCCCCCTTTGCCTTCAGATAGGAGGCCCACAAATCCCCAGAAGGTGATAAATAGACAATTAGAAAATAGATATATTTGGTTAGATCTACAAGGCTCCCCAGTGCTGTCAGGCTCACAATGAAGGGGGCCAGGGTAAATTGGTGGCCAATGAACACCAGCTGCATGGCCATCCGTCCTGCAGACACCCAGCCATATGTGGCCATTTATAGACCATCCTGAAGAATAGATCGGACCAATAAGACCAGAGGGAACTAAAAATACTTGACAAAGTTGGCTGCTCTTCATTTAACAAGAATAAAATATCTAATGGGGTGTAATGGAGGCCATCAATCACACACTGCCAGGCCAAAGCGCAACACCACACTTTTAACTATTAATGGAACTTTGTTTCTTTAATAAGTAGGAAGGCACATCAGCTCAGTGCACGAGGTAGGTGTCTGGGTGGGGGAGCTGAGTGGAGATGTTGGAGAGCCATGGCAGAAGATGGAGTCTAGCTTCAAAACAGAAGAAATAAAGGGATGGAAAATGGTGAAGCCACCATGGAAACCACTATGGTGACCCTTTAAAAAGTTACAGTTACAAATGCCAGAGGCTCCAGATGGTCCACTCCTAGGTATAAACTCAAAAGGCTTGGAAGCAAGGACTCAAACTGACACACATATAGCCAGGTTTACAGCAGCAATATTTACAAAGTACAAGGGCCCCAAGTATCCCTTGGGGCTTGGAAACACACAACGGGGGGGGGGGGTGCATGTAGCATGAATCATTTTCCAAGCTTTAAAAAGAAGGATACACTGATTATGGTACAACAAAGATGACCTGGATGGGCATTGTGCTAAGTGAAATAAGCTTGTTGCAAAAAGACAGACATTACCAGAATGGAGACACACTTTGGAAGATTGCCATAAGTTCCAAGCCAGCCTGATCTGCTTACTGTGTTCCAGGCTAGTCTGGGCCACATAAGTAAAGCCTTGTCTCAAAACAAAACAAATGACCAAAGAGAAGAACAAAAGACAGCCATTTATTATGTGAGCCAGCCACAATAGTCACACTTACAGACACAAAGAGAAGGAAGGGTTATTGGCTGCAGCATCAGGAGTACAGGGAGTCACTGTGGGAAGATGTGAAAGTTCTGGAAACAGATGATGGTTGCAAACATTATAAGTATGTATAGTGCCTCTGAATTACACTCAATGGTTCAAACGGTAAATCCTAAATTGTCACAGTGGGGGATAATAGTAAGAAAGAGGAGGCAAGGCTTGCCTCACCTGTTCACACTGTCATGGCCACAGTCAGCTGCTGGGCTGTCTGACTGCATCCCACAAGAGAGTTTTCCAGGCCTGGAAGCAGTCACTGAGCTCTCCTCTGTGGAAAACAAGGAGGAGAATATGGGGTAAATGAGGACATGGGGCCACACCTGTCTTCATAGTATGGTCACACACACTGAACATCACAACTGGGGAGCCTGTGGAACTCACATGGTTGGGAAGGGGCAAGGCAACCTCAGTGTTCCCTTCCCCAGTGAGAGAGAGACAAGCTGACTGGAGGTGCTGGCCTAAGAAAGCAGAAGAGAGAAGACAAATGCGTAGCTCCTGGACTGTACAGTTCACCCCCACAGGGCTGGGGAGGGACAGTACAGGACAGGGAACAGGTGATGTCTTAAGCCATCAAGACAGTGTTCATCTTTGCTTATTCGCTCTGAGAATTAACTATGATATTAAGATTTGCAGAAGAAGGGCTGGAGAGATAGCTCAGTGGATAAGAGTACCTATTTCTCTTGCAGAGGACCTGGGTTCAATTCTCAGCGCCCACAAGGCAGCCGACAAGCATCTACAACTCCAGTTCCAGAGGATCCAATCTCTTCTGGTTTCCACAGTCAATAAGTACACACATAGTGTTCAGACAGACCAACATGCAAACAAACACACTCATACACATAACAAAAATGAATCTAATTTTTAAAAAAAGACTTCAGGATATAAGATTTTTATTGTCATCTCATCGCACGTGTTAGTAAAAGCTTATTTTACTATTAAACCACATTTTTATACTTGGAAAACAAGAAAGCTTTTGTTGATAATTTCCCCTTTTTGGCTTTGAAATATCAGATTTAAGATCGTCTTACAGGATGTCATGCTGTCTTACTGTCTTGAGAAAGAAAGTATGAACTTCTACTTTTAGCCCAGCGAATGGCATCCTCAAGTCCTGTAATGTGGTCACACATGCCAGCAGGGAAGAGCAGAACTGCATGGAGCAGGGAGTTCCGTGGTAAAGAACAGGATGCTGACCCCAGCTGACCACAGCAGAGAAACATACTGGCTCATGTTCAGGAAGCCAGCATTAGACTGGTGGTGGATGCTGAAGATCACCTTCGACAACATACTCTTTAGAGCCTTCTCTCTCTGATGGGGCCTAGAGAACCACTCTACCCAATTCCTGTTGGGTTTTATTTTTCTTTTTGATGGAGTCTCCTGTTTATCAGACTGGCCTCAGATTTGCAAAGTGGCTGTCTTAGTCAGTCTTAGCCCTGGTCTTAGGGTTTCTATGGCTGTGAAGAGACACTATGACCATGGCAACTCTTATAAGGGAATAAGAGCTTTTAAATGAGGCCATATTATAGTTTCAGAGGTTTAGTCTATTGTCATCATGGCGGGAAGCATGGAAGCACACAGGCAGACATGGTACAGGAGAGGTAACTGAGTTCTATTATCCAGATTCACTGGTCTGACTTGAGCATTTGAAACCTCAAAGCCCCCCCCCCCCCCCGCCCCCACACACACACAATGAGACTTCCCCCAACAAGGCCACACCTCCTAATACTGCCACTCCCTGGTGACCAACCATTCAAATCTATGTGCCCATTGGGGCAATTCCTATTCAAAGCACCACAGTAACCAAAAATGACCTTGTGGGGGGTGGGGGTAAATATGCATGTGTGTAGACGCCAGAAGTCAGTGTCAGGTGCCTTCCTGGTCACTTTCACTCTCTTTCTGGAACAGTGTCCAGATCCTGAAGTTGACTGATTGGCTAGGCTCCTGGGATGGACTTATCCCCTGAATAAGTTGCACAATTGCTGCCACACCAAGCTTTTACATGGGTGCTGGGGATGTAAGGAATTTTTGCTTACAAAAATTTTGCTCAGAAAACATGTGGGGATTTAATAAAATGCTCCAGAAGTTTTGGAGATGTAAGAGGGAATCTACGCACAGTCAGTTGAGGAGGATCAGAGAGTGGTGATTCACACCTTTGATCCCAGCACAGGGAGTATCTCAGGAGTGGTGACCTACGCCCTTAATCCCAACTGAGTTCTGAGGTCATTTTAGTTTACAGAGGAGTTCCAGGCTCCCAAGAAGGCAGTGATGGGGCCATGCCTTAATTTACCAAAAGGGTATTTAAGATGAGGAGAGGAAGCCAAGGGAAGCCAGGCTGAGGAAGCTGGAAGACAGCTGGGTAAGATCTGACTGTGGTGTTTACTGTCTGATATCTCCGCCTTTCCCTGAGATCTATCCCTGAGTCTCATTTATTCGTGCAACAGAAACATCTTACACCTCTCCCCAGCTCTAACCATGGTTTTCTCCTCCTCACCTCGCCTCCATATCTAAGAGCTGGTACTACAAATGTGCCACACTGCTGCACATGAGGCTAGGACTTCATGCATACTAAGCACTCTTCCAACTCAGCACATCTCCAGCCTCCGTTTCCTCTTTTGCCAGAGCAGGTAGATAGAGCTCATCTCCCAGCCTCCCATGCATCTGAGCATGTAACTGAGAGTGGACAGCTGATGGTGTGAGCCACCCCAGCCAGCCACACAGAAATTTTCCTATGCATCTACCATGTGCCTTCTCTTGTCCGCTGGCAGGTCACAGGACCCCACCATCCAATGGCATAGCACAAATACCCAGAGGAGAGGCCTCAATACCTCATGTGTTAGTTTTCGAGGGCCACAGAACAAGACCTGATAGTCCAGATAAATCTATTTTTTTCAAATTCTGGAGACCAAAATAAAGGGGCATTAGGAGTTAGAGATGGCTGTCTGGCAAAGGTCTCCACATGGTCTTTTCCTCTGTACATGGTACCCCAGGTGTATCTTCCAATGTCACACCTTCGTCTCTTCATAAGGACATCACATTGGGTAGATCCCGCCCTAACTGAGTCACCTCTTTGAAAATCTTATTCTCCATCCTCACATTCTGAAGTAAGATTGGGGAGCACATATACAGCTCAGTCTGTGACACCATGAAAGGTTGCCCCCCCCCCCCCCCCCGTGGATGTTCATATGACCAAGGAGAAAATAGCCATTGTGTTAAAGAATTGGGATTTGGGAATTAATTAAACAATTAAAGGCAATCACCTTGACTAGTGAATTGCGACTTTTTTTTTTAACTCTGTAGTCAATAGTGAGCTTTATCTAAAAGCTCCTTTATGAGATGTGAGTTTTCTGATTTCATCTGAGAGTTGAGTCATATCCAGGTATGGTAGCTCATACCTATAATCCCAGAACTCAAGATGTTGAGGCAGGAGGATTACTATAAATTCCAGACCAGCTTGATCTATTATACTTCTGGAGGCTTTGTACCAACATGGAATATCAGTCTTTTCTAGAAACCCCTAGTAAGCCCTCCCCCTGCTACATTGATCAATCATATCCCTGGGGGTTGTAGTCACCCCATTTTCCTTATAATCAAAATGACTCCATGTTCTCCAAGGTGGATGGCTACCTGTGGGGAAAGAAAAAGACAGCCTCAAAGCACCAGTGTTTTCAACACAGGGACAAAGAAGGAGAAACGGCAGCTGCTGCTCTGGATGTTTTACTGGAGTTGTTCTTATTCTGGAGTCTTAAGGGCCAGGGGTTTGTTGAGCTCAGTACTTCTGGGGGTGGGGGTTAAGAGACACAGAGAAAGTTGGGCCTACACTGGGATTTGAGGTCACCTATAATGCAAGGTCCAGAGACACGGATCAGCGTGACACCCCAGACTGCAGAGCGAGGGCCTGACCCACCCTTGGTTCCCCCTTATCCACTCAGCAGCCTCCATGCCAAGTTCATGAGGAATTCTTTGGGAGACAGGCCTTGGCCAGACTGAATCATCACCGCCAGAGTGGAGTGCAAGACTATCTTTGAAGTGTCTCTCTAGGTTATTCTGGTTGATGTAGATTTGAGGAACAGATGTCACATTGTTTGCTAGAGAAATCATCTTTATATCCTAAGCTATCTAGAGAAAAAGAATTGTGAATTTAATCAACCTAGGAGCATTTAAAAGACCATCCACCTAAAAGACTGGCCACCCCTTAAGCAATTTGTGCTTTCTTTAGGCCAGTTTCCTTGTCAATAGATGCCAGGTAACTGTCCCTGGTCCCTCTGCCACTCTGAGGGACCCTGTGGCCCATAAGAGATTTAAGAATCTCCGTGCTCTCTTTTTTTTGCCAGCCCATCCCCCTTCCAGCTAGCTAAGAACTACTAAAGAAAAAAAAAACTTGATAAATATCCTTCATCCATATGGACTAAACCATCAGTCTAAAAGATGTCACAATGGGAGAGCCAGGCCTCCACAGATGGAGAGAAGACCCTGTTCTCAACCCACCACCCGCTCAGGGAGGTTCCTGCTTAGCCACCACTGTTCTCATGCATTATTCAGTCACAAGAGTCACCCTATATTGGCCTGAGTGTGTCCTTCACAGTCTGAGAGTGTCTCCAAGTAGGGCAGACCAGGAACTAGAAGCCCGGTGACTTTGAACACACCTCCAGGATGCAGATGGACCAGGTGCTTTGGCAGCATGGGATAAAGCACTCTTCTGGGGAAGGTGCAGGAGAGCCGAGTATTGGGGGGGGGGGGGGCACAGTGACAGCTACAGAAAACAGACCATCAGGATTGTGGTAATGTCTGAGCTCTGGCCTTTCTGTAGTTTCCCTATGCCCTAGAATAAATATTAAACTTGTTATACAATTCTCTTTGCTTCATATCTAAGCCCAATCACAGCTCTTGGCTCATTTGACTCTCAAAATCACCTTAGACATAGAGTGGGTTTTCTTTGTCTTGAACCTGGCATGCCGTGCTGTGTCCCCGTTCACTTTCTCACACCGCTCCTGTGCTCACTACTTATTATTACTGTTCCTATCATTATTTCCATGAACCCAAATGCCTCAGACCTTTGTTCTTTTTCTTCTTGAATTATGATCAATAATTAATACATTTAGTAGATTTTATTAGTTAAGACTCACAAGTGGTAGAAACCAAACTCAAATAAGCTGAAGTAAAAACAGAAAACAGAATGACTTTATTATGAAGATAGAAAGGCTTGGAGGCTCAGGCTTTGCCATGCCTCCTGCATCTCCCTTCTCTGATGGCACAGCTGGGTATTAGCCATGCTCCCTCCCCCTCTCTCCTGGAGCAGTCTTCTCCAGATCTCTGACTCAAAAAGAAAGAAATATGACAACCAAGAGTTCCTGAGCTTCAACGTCTTAGTTTTCTAGCCACAGGGAAGAAGGAAATCTGGCCACCCTTCTACTCAACTCTAAGAGCCCTAGAAGTGAGGCTCACTAATTTAGGTAGCTACTCCTGGACTAATTAGTGGTGGGAGCCCACGTCTGAGTACACAGGAGACTGGGGGGCCAGCCTAAAAAATGAAGTATCTCCATTGGTGAAAGCAAAACAGAAGGTGTCTCTAATGCAAATACTTCTTGAGTCTATCATGTACGAGACAGATTCATTTATTAATGTATAATGGGCAGCTACTGGGGCTTGGTCACTGGCAATGACCATGACATCATACTTGCTGTCACACCATAGTCATCCCCAACTGTTTTTGCAGTCATGGTGTTATAAACCTGAACAGGATGGACCTGAAGTAGTTACTTTTCCCAGGGACGAGGCAGAACATTGGATAGAAGCAACTGAGGGAAAGAGGGGTTTCTTCTGACTCAGTGCCTCTGAGGAACAAGTCTGTCATGGGTGGGAAGGCATTGTGAGCTGTTACTTCTTGGAGACAGGAATGGAAGCAGCTACTAGGCTGACTTGGAAAGGTCTGCCCTCCAGGGACCCACCTCCACCAGGCAGGCTGGGCCACCTAAAGATCCAGAACTCCTTCAGGCAGTGTGGCCCACTGATGCTAGGTGCCTGTGGGGGACAGACATTTCCTCTCAAACCACAAGAGCAGGATCCACACCAAATAAGATCAGGAAAAGAAAGGAGATAAAAACTAAGGGGGAGGGGGGAGTTTGAATAGTAGCATGCTCTTTGAAATGAAGTGAGACTGAGCTGAGGAGGCAGGTGGCAGATGATAGTCCTGAACGGCTGAAGTCACAAAGTTAAAGATTCAGTAAATTTCAGTCTAACAGAGTGGAGTGGCAGAATTAGCTGAAGCATCACACATGGAATCCTTGCTCCACAGCACAGTAACAAGTTTCTAATTAGTCTTTTTTTTTTATTTTAAAGAGAGTTAAGTGCTAGCAAAGCACTTGTTTTGCAAAAGGGAATACTTGAATTCTAAACCCAGACCCCATATAAAAAGCAGAGAATGGGCCCTTCTCTTATAATTCCTGTGCTGAGGAGAGACAATGGGATCCCAGGGCTCCCAGGCCAGCCTCCCAAGCTAATCAGTGAGTTCCAGCACAAAAGGAAACACTTTCTCAAACTGAAGTGAACAGAATTCATTGAAGGTAACACCTGAGACTGCCTTTCAGCCTATGAGTACAAAAATGTGTGCATGCACACAACAGCCCCCCTAACCACACATAGACTTGAACACACATTAATAAAAAGGATTCCATAGCCAGATGCATTTTGGAAGCACTGGGCTGATTTTAAACAAAGTTTATTTTCTTTGCCACAGGATTTGTCATACTCTGGCATGCCACCGAGCCCTGAGAGTCACCAGAGATTCTTCCAGTCAAGCCTGCATGAGTATTTCACCTTGAGTTGCAAGGGAGAGAGCTGTCAGAAGTCCTTATCCGCTTATGGAGGGTATGTATTTCTCTTGGGCATCTGCTTTGTTTTGTTTTTAGACAGGATTTCACTAGGAAGCACAAGCTTCAGCCTCCTGTGTGCTGGGATCTCAGACCTGTACCACTATAGTTGGCAACTTACAGGGACTGCAAGACCTTGATTCCAGGGACATGATGGACTTTAGACTCCAGTGGCCTTCCCAGGGGCCTTTTCTCTCTTGTCCTTGCGTTACGGAAGCAAAAGAAGCAAGGCCACTATTTCCCAACCCCCTTCATAGGTCTGAATGGTGCATGAGCAGTTCCGATAGTGAGATGACAGAATCCTGTTGCAGGTCTTATGAGAAAGAGAGAGAGAGAGAGAGAGAGAGAGAGAGAGAGAGAGAGAGAGAGAGAGACAGACAGAGAGAGAGAGAGAGAGAGAGAGAGAGAGAGAGAGAGAGAGAGAGAGAGAGACAGACTACTCTCTCGCAGCTCCCCAAAGCAGAGATGGTGCTCGGGGCTGCTGCAGCCACTTGTGACAATGAGGAGGCACATCATCAGCACCGTCAGAGAGGTGGAGCAGAAAGTGTGTGACAATGAGGATAGCCTGTGCTAGACCAACTCAGTGCCACCTGAACTTCCTCAGTGAGGACATCCTATTATTCCTCACTCCCACATCCCTCGGGCGCTCTCTCTCTCTCTCTCTCTCTCTCTCTCTCTCTCTCTCTCTCTCTCTCTCTCTCTCTCTCTCTCAATTGTATTTACTTAGAAGCCTTCAGAATGTCAACAAAACAGCTGCACTTTTTTCTTTTTTGCGAATAAGTTAACAGAACAATTATCTTCAAATAGCTGCAACAGAGACAGCTGAAGGTAAATATTTTAAAAACTACTGTAGTTTGTGCTGTGCACCAAGGATCTGCTTTAAATTTCCATACCTATTTACAACCCTCAAACTGTACCAGGCACAGTTAGTGGTTATTGAAAATACCACAGGACAGGGGTCTCTAGAGATACATTCGGTAGTGTATTAACTCTACAAAAAAAAAAAAAAAAAAAAAAAAAGTGATAACTCTTCAAAACAAATCTTACATTTCAACTTTTTTTTTAAATTAAAAGGAGTTGTGTACATGGGGTGTTAAATGCTTTATAGATGAGGGGGAAAACAAGTTAGCTAGAACCAACTTATTCATCATTCACCTTTCTCCTCCTCCTCCTCCTCCTCCTCCTCCTCCTCCTCCTCCTCCTCCTCCTTCTTTCTTCTTGCTCTTTTCAGCCTGGACCGCCCCCTTTTCACTGTCAGGTTTTCCTTTAGCTCTGTAGGCACCAGCATCCTTTCCATATTTTTCCTTCAGCCCGGCTTCTTTTCTCGGGGCTGCTTGTCCTCAGCACCAGAGCTGCTCCACATCTCTCCCAGTTTCGTGGGGAATGGATACACTGGGATGCCCTCTTTTGATGTGGGGCGATACTCAAGAACAAAACAAGGAGGCAGGTGCACTAGGACTCACTAGGGTCCTTGAACTTCTTTTTGATCTACCGTTTGGGGTGTAGGTTTTCATTTCTCCTTCATAACGATTCTTGTCAGCCTTTGCACATCTTCGTTTCTTATTTTCTTCAGCAGACAGGGTTTCTACCCAGATCTCCAAGCACTTCTTAGAGACCTCTGGGGATCTGGCAGGAGGACAGGGGTTTCTGTGCTCCTTCCCTCCAGCTTGCACTAAGAATGCACGTGAGGACTTTCGCCTCTCGGCTTCCCAGACTCTTTACCCGTGTTTAGTTGATTTTCCTTTGCTAGGCAAAGACTTGCCCGGTATCAGTCTGATCTGACCGTCTCTCCCATCTTAGACTCCTAAGGCCTTCCTCTTTAACATCTTTCTGGTGGGACGCCTTAGTTTGAAGATCAAGATTTCAAAGAAATTGTTTATCTTCTAATATATCATTTCAGCCAATATCATGAAGAAAATTTTGTACATATATCATTCAAAAACTTACTGTGACACTATGAACAAAGCAATATATGAGAAAAATCTTTATTAAATCAAAACTCCAATTGTTTGAATGTCTAAATAATATGCAAATTTTAAAGAGTATGTGAAACTGCACTGCAGCCACGCTGCTCAGATAAGGCCAGCACCAGGGAATCCTGGTGCTCTCCACAATGACGGAAGGAACTGAGTCATTTTGCATCTTTTTAATTGTTAACTTTTTAAAATTTGGGTTTTTATTATTTTTAATTGTATATGAGGGGAATGCACATTCAGGAAAGTGCATGTAGGTATTTGCAGATGCCATCAGAGGCCAGAGGTGTTGGATCCCCTGAGACTGGAATTACAGATGGTTGTGAGCCACCCAACCTGAGTGCTAGGAGCCAAACTCTGGAAGAGTGCTTAACAGCTGAGCCATCTCTCCAGCTCATGTTTCTTACTATTTTTTAAAGGATTTATGATGTAAAATATGAAGGTGTGTTACATTTGTTTGTGCTGGGGAACATCTGTTTAATGCTGCAAAGATGTGCTGCGGTTCTTTGATGTTGCATTTATTAACTTTGTGAAGCTGGGGTACTGTGCCTGCCTAAAACACCTGATTGGTCTACTAGAGAGATGACCAGCCAATAGAGAGGCCGGAGAAAGGCTAGGCAAGGCTGGCAACAAAGAGAATAAATAGATGAAATCAGGGGCTAGGGAGATCTAGGAGCAGGATGGGGGAGGGAGGGCAGCCACCCAGCTACACAGCCAGCCACAGAGAAAGAGGTGAAGGAAGACACACAAAAATAAAAAAAAGTAAAAGTCCAGAGGATAAAGTAGACAGGATAAAACCAGCCAAGATAAGACTGGGTATTTATAAGGAGGAATAAGATTTGGGAGCTGGGTAGTGGGCCCCAAAGCACAAAAGAGTAAAGGAGTTAAAACAAAAAAACAAACACCAGTATGAGGCTTGACTACCCTTAGGACCCGAGAAAGCTTTAAAAACAAAACAAAAAACAAAAAAAAAGAAAAGAAAAGAGAGATGGGTTCAGAAACTCTGCCAACATCAGAACACTTAAAAAGCCATTTCCACATTAAATAAAAACAAAAAACTAAAACACACACACACACACACACACACACACACACACATGACCCTCATACAATAGCGCAGGGGACTGGTATTCCATAGCCTGGGGGGGAGGGACATTGAATGCAGTCCCTGGTCCCAGACCTCTGATTGGGCCTCAAGCTTTAGGCTTGGCTCTCGCAGACAGAGAAACAAGGAAACCAGTCACCTGAGCCATGTAGAGGACCCAGGTGTAGCTTAGCAGTTTAAAGTTTGCTCACTCACTCACACACACACACACACACACACACACACACACACACACACACACACACACACACATGACCCTCATACAATAGCGCAGGGGACTGGTATTCCATAGCCTGGGGGGGAGGGACATTGAATGCAGTCCCTGGTCCCAGACCTCTGATTGGGCCTCAAGCTTTAGGCTTGGCTCTCGCAGACAGAGAAACAAGGAAACCAGTCACCTGAGCCATGTAGAGGACCCAGGTGTAGCTTAGCAGTTTAAAGTTTGCTCACTCACTCACACACACACACACACACACACACACACACACACACACAATCACATACACACACACAGAAAAAAAAAAACTTAAAAGACACACAGCAAAGGTCTGGACAAGAAAAACCTCTAAACAGGTTCCGGTATGTTTTACAGTGTGAGTGGGATGAAGAAATAAGAAGGGTATGGATGGTCATAGAAGAAATAGTTTAAAAATAATAAAGGTCTTTCAAAAGAGTAAAGTAAAATATAAAATTACAAATCCATGTAAGATGGGAAATACACAGGGAAGCGGGTATGTTGCTATATTGATTTTGAATTTTTTGATTGTTGATAAGCAAACAACAGCTAATAAGAGGCATGGGATTGTGAAGAGGATTGCAAAATTGTACCAACCTAGACACTTTATGGCTATATTACCTTTAATAAAAAGAAGTGTAGCCAAAGTTTCTGGCCTGGCTTAGCCATAAGGTCTGGACCTACCTGTGGCTGCTTTGTCCCAAATAATGACAAAGGTTTATATTAATTCCAAACTGTTTGCCATTAGCTAGTTACCAACTAGCTCTTACAATGTAACCCACTTTTACTAATCTATGTATTGCCATGTGGCTTACCTGTATGTACTTTGACATCTTGCCTTTTCTGGGTGGAAGCTTCCAGTGGCTCCATTTGATTCTTTCTTCCTTCTCCTTTATCTATACTCGGATTTCCTGCCTGCCTCTAAGATGCCCTGCCATAGGCCAAAGCAGTCCCTTTATTAACCAGTGGTATTCACAACATACAGAAATGCACCTCACATCAAAGAAGTCAAAAAATGTATTCACAAATGGAAGCTTTGGAGATTTTCCTTTCATTTCCTGTGGATTCATTCCAGGTTAGTACAGATCAGGTTTGATCAAGGGAAACCTAAACTTGACAGATGACAGCTATCAAAAAGTTGCAGCTGGTCTTCCCAGGACTTGACCATTATCTCAGATTTTCTCAGGGACCCTTAAGCATGTCTTCAACACAGACAACAGGAAGCAATCTGGAGAACAAGAACATTCCCAAGAGATGAAATGGGTGGTCTTTGGTTATTTGGTGGGTGGTGGGTGCTTGTTATTTAGGGGAATATAAGAATATAGGATAAAAAGCAAACTATTAATCTCATATATATTGCATTGGCATAGATTCTATATATTGATATAAATTTAAAGTTACTTTGTTTTACTGAATATATGTTTCTACTCTTGTTTGGGGTATTATGCTTATACAATTCATTTAAAAATGCAATATATAATTGAGAAATGAGATTGGTAGTTAATGTATAATCAAATTTGTAGTCACATTGGGCATGTTTTCAAGGTTAAACAGGTATATTTTAGAGAGATAGATGATTTTTAAACACTTCAAAGACCTACAGAATATGTCATTTAAGATGTTTAATAACCTAAAGTTTTTTATGACAATGAGACATAGCTGCTCCTGGCAGCCATAATTTACTTCATAAAAGGATGGACATTGAAGAAACTCCATAGGACTTTGCTTTCATTGTAGCAAGGTTAGCCATTTGGGCAAGAAACTGCCTTTGCCTTGACTGCTTGACAGTATGTTGTATAAAATGGTAAACTGGACATACAGGACCCCAGGAAAGTGACTGCTGAACTTTGCCAAAATGAACTGGAATGGTCCTTTAGAGTTCCTGCTTCACTGAAGAGTCTGCCAGACATTCTGCAGGACACAGAGGAATACAATGGATGCCCTATGCAAATACAAGGTGGGACAGCCCTTCAAATTTCCTGCTTCACCAAAGAGTCTGCCAGAGACTCTAGGCCTGTAGGCAGAAGAGGCCCAGCCTTGCAGAGAAACTTTAGGCAGCCAAATGTCTCTGCCATTTCTAGAGTTTGGGAAGCTGCCTGCAATGTACTTCCTATTTACTCAGGTGGCATTACATCCTTCTGGGTTTTTTGATGAAGTTAAAGACTAAATAAATAATTAGAGTTTTGATTTTCCTTAGTTATGATACACAATAAATTAGGTATAAAATTTTGGAGTCACTGAGATGTGATGGATGGTGGAGTGTTTTCCCTGAATTTGCTAAATACAAACGGATTGAATATTGTAAATGTAATTCTCACTTGATAACTATTTTGTTGCACATAGTTTTACTATTTTAAAGTTAAAACCTTTCGTTTTATTTAGACAAAAGAGGGAAAATTTGCAGAGTATTATCTTAAGATGTATTACATTTGTTTATTCTATAGGACATTTATTTAATGATGCAAAGATGTGTTGCATTTTTAATATTGAATTTATTTAACTATTTGAAGCTGTGTTACTTTGCCTGTCTAACATACCTGATTGGTCTACTGAAGAGGTAAACAGCCAATAGAGAGGCAGGAGAAAGGCTAGGCAAGGCTGGCAGGCAGAGAGGATAGGAGAAAGACAGAGGAGCAGGACAAGGGGGACCCTAGGGACCAGCCACCCAGTTACACAGTCAGCCATAGAGAAAGAGGTAAAGGAAGAAATACACAAATAGAGAAAGGTAAAAGCCCAGAGGCAAAATGTAGACATGATAATTTAGGTTAAGAAAAGCTAGCTAGAATGAAGCCAAGCTAAGGCTGGGCATTCTTAAGTAAAAATAAGACTGTATGTGTGATTTATCTGCAAGCGGGTGGCAGATCCTCAAAGAGCAAGAGTTTTTTTTTAAAGATTTATTTTATTTTTAATTGTGTGTGTGTCTGTGTGTCTGTGTGTCTGTGTGTCTGTGTGTCGGTGTGTGTACATGTTGGCATCTGCAGAGGCCTGAAGTCTTAGATCCCCCAGAGCTGGAGTTCACAGGTAGTTGTGAGCTGCCTAATGTAGGTGCTGGGAACTGAACTTGGGTCTTCCACAAGTGTAGCAAGCACTCAGCCCAATAAGCCATGTCTACAGATCTATTTCTGTTTTCGTATTTATTTATATTTATGTTTGAGACAACTTCTCAGTATGTAGCTCTTGCTGGCCTAAAGCTCAGTATGTAGACCAGGCTGGTCTTGAACTCATAGAGATCAGCCTGTCTCCTCTTCCTGGGTGCTGGTATTAAATATGTGCACCACTTTGGCTGGCCTATTTTCTATTATTTTAAATGGAATAAAAATACAACTTATTATATCTCAACCCAAAACCTTACAACAAATTTCCCTAAAATATTAGCTGCAATGTAAAAGAATACCTTTATTTACCTACAGACTAAGATATTAAGATGGCGACTCTGTTTCCAGAAGATTCAATACCCTCTTCTGGCCTAATCTGGAACTGCACACACAGTGCACAGAAAGACACAGGCAGACACCTATGCACATACTTTTTTTTTTTTTTTTTAATTTTTTCAAGACAGGGTGTCTCTGTGTATCCTGGCTGTCTTGGAACCTGCTCTGTAAACCAGGTTGGTCTCAAATTCAGAGATCAGCCTTCCTCTGCCATCTGAGTGCTGAGATTAAAGGTGTGCACCCCCATTATCTGGCTGATTTTTTTAAGTTCAAAAGAAAGCAGTATTTCTGTGTAACTGTAATTATTTTTTTGAGGATAGATTATAAAAATGTAGTGTCTGCCTTCACTGAAATTCTTCTCAGTTCCCCTCTTGTATTAAGAACACTTTGAGTGGGTACTGCAGGGTGTCTGTTAGCCCAGTCTGTGAGGCTTCAAGTGAGAGACCAACCTGAGCTACCCACATACTGAGACCCTGTCCCAAAAAGAAAAAAATCAATATAACTGGCTCTATTAAGAATTTCTTTATCTTAGGCCTGAGAATGACTCTGGGTACAGGCAATGGCTGCGCCTACAGAGGACTTGACAGACTGATTCCCAGAACCATTAGGGCAACATCTATACTTCAGTCCCAGGGGATCCAGCACTTCTGGCCTCCTCAGCACATACATACATGTGCACATCACACACACACTAAAAATTCTAAAACAGAATTTAAATATTTTTAAAGATTTTTCTGTCTTCTACAGAAAAGTTACTAATAGTTTGTCTTTGACAGTAAGTATGCCCACTTGAGAGGTGTGTAACGAACATACACGAACATGTCCTGACCTACTTGACTAAGACACGCAGAGTGTCTAGGGTGAGCCTCAATTGTCATTATTCCACAGATCATTGTTCTTTGCATTCATATTTGAGGATTAATGCTCCAGGAACTCAGAAACATGGAAAATAATTACAAAATCCTCTAATGTCCATTTCAGCTGGTTACCAGGAGGCTCGACCAAATTTAGATTTAGTAAAATCTCTCATTTCTAGTTGTCATTTTACCTCCTTCCTCCAGGCTTCCAAATGTTCCTTGATTTTAACTCACCAGTGTTCATGGGCCTTCCTCCAGCCTGACCAACCACTTACACACACACACACACACACACACACACACACACACACACACACACACACACACACCAAGGTCTGCTTTTTTTTCAAGCTACATTGCTGCTTTTGAAGCCCTCTCCACACTCCTTTAGATGCTGGATTTCCATGAACATGTTCTTCAGTGGTTAAAACCTAGACTGATTCATTTCTATACTCGGAAATATCAAACATTACTATCCACCCAGTTCCTGTGGTTAAAAGCATACTCTACTTTGGAAACAAAATACCTGGCTTCACTTGAGCCTACCAACCCATTGGAATGTTTTGTGTTCTTCCATCAGTTCTGACAAAGTGGGATGGAGTTGGACACCCTGTAAACTGCCTCTATGCTCTAATGTGTGAGCTGCGCTTCACTAGAGGGGATAAGATAATCTGCTGTCATTTCTGTTTTGATCATATTCATTTTGGGCAGAGAATTTATTCTTCCTGTACCCTATCACTATTTATGTGCTGCAGGCTTCTGCTTCTGCATTCCCCAGAGAATGCACCATTAAAACTCTTAAGTGACACCTCATATTTTAGTAGACTAGAAAATAGTTACAATTTTAATTTAAATTGAAATGACTATGTAATGGCTGGACAAATCAGCTTGAGCTCCCCAGAGCTCTTAATTGTGATTCTCCATTGTTTTCTCTGCATAAATGTCTTAGCTCATTCTGAAATACTCTCTCATGTTTCTCAGCTGCTCTAGTTCATTCCAAACTCACTTATTTAATAATTTTCTATGGTGAACAACTTCATGATTAAACTTTAATGTTAAATATAAATGGTAGGAATAATAAGCTTTATTAGAGAATTTAGGGGGGAAGAAGATTCACCATTTAAGGGGTGGCGAGCTTTAGAACGGAGCACATGAAGAGGAGATGGTATTCATCCAAGAACAAAGCAGATTCTGACAGCTTAAATATGTGCATATATAGGATATAAATGGTTGACATAAATGTCTAGATTTCCTCAAGCAGTGGGGAGTGGCACTCAGTGACAGAGCAGCAGTGAGTGTATCAGGTGTAACCTCATTTATGAATGAGGGATACAAGGCTCAGAAAGATTTTTTTTCCCCTCAAGTCAAATGACTTCTTTAGCCAAGAACAATCAGTGGTGAGGCAAAAGAAAGCAGAAAGAATTCTGTAAAGGCCACCACACAGGTACTTCCTAGAGTCCTCTTGCCTGTGCTTCCCCGTCGCCCCCCGTCGCCCCCCGTCGCCCCCCCTCCCCCCCCCCCCCCCCCCCCGTGCTCAGGTGCCAGACTGAGCAGTAAAGTGTATCACAGCATCCCACGGAAGCTGTTCTGTGCTGAGGCATTTGGTGCTTATCTTAAAAACAGAAGTACAGCTAGGGATGCCTGGCATGCACAGAGCCCTGGCTTCAGTCCCCAGGACTACATACTCTGAGTGTGGTGGAGACTCAGAGTGGTTCAAGGTCATCCCAGGCTACACAGTGAGTTAAGGCATTGGATACACAAGACTCAGTTCAAAAATTATTAAAACCTGAGATACTAAGACATGACTATTAATCTTGCCAGGAGTTAAGATGTAAGATGTGCTTGATACATCTACTCACGTTGGAGTATGATAGAATCAGCCTGGACTCTACACAAGGGTGACGTGCTAATCCATTTTGAGGAGCAGGAGAAAGATGCCTCCTAGAGAAAATTGGTGGAATGACTATCAAAAATCAACTTAGCTCTCTAGAATCATGCTGGAGGTCTGGGGAGATGGAGAAAGCCCTGTTGCCGAGGTATGAAGACCTGATTCAGATTCCCATGATGCACATATCTAAACACTCAGGAGGCAGAAGAGGAGATCCGGTGGGCAAGCTGCCTATCTAGATTAGCTGGAATCAGTGGGTCATGGCTTCAACAAGGGAGCTACCTAAATAAATAAGGTGGAAAGTGATCAGGAAAGACAACCAATGTTCACCTTGGCCATCCACACACACACACACCTGATACACAGACATGCAACCACACACATGTAAACGCACACAATTTCTAATATTGTATAAGCTAAGTATGAGATACCACGGAAGCCCTCATGGCACACTTCATGGGAGGTTTTGAAGAATTTTGTTGCTAAATTTAAACCCAAGATAGAAAGGTAGATCAGTAGTTAGGAGCACTGGCTGTCCTTCCAGAGGACCAGGTTTGACTCCCAGTTTCCACATGATAGCTCACAACTGTGAGTAAGTCCAGTTCTAGGGGATCTGATGCCTTCTTCTGGCCTTGTGGATGCCAGCATGTGGTACACAAAGCAGGCCAAACACCCATACATAAAGTGAAATGAATTTAAAAAGGAAAAAACAAACTTTTTTATTAAAGAACCACAATTACTGACTCTCAGGGTTCAAAGGAAACCTCAATATTCATGGCCAGATCCCTAAGCTTCCTGCCTATAGTCCCAGGAAATCCACTTCTGCCTAAGTACCCAGGCACAGGAAATTCATTTGTCATTTTCAGGACAAGCATTTTTTTCCTTCCAGAAACTAAAGGTTACGTCCTTCAGATGGAACCAAACCCGGCCTCTTACACATGCATTTGATATGCTGCACCCCACAGTCCACCTAGAGAAGGTCAACCCCCCTCTCCCACACTCCCTCCATTCCTCACACCACACAGATCCATGTCCCTGTACAGCCTACCCCACTTCCCCAGGTGTAACCATTTCCAGTAGTGAAGTGTGTGTTCAATGCACAAAGGGAATTTCTTTTAGTTTTCTTTTAAGTAGTTCATTTTTGCAAACATCAGGGAACAATTTTCTGGGAGGCAGTATGACATATGGTGACATAAGGACAAGGTTATCCAGAGCCCAGCACATCAGACCGTCCGGGAGACCCTTAAGTGAAGAATGCTTGTCTCCATGAAACCTTTGTAATTTAAAGGGGACAATGACTATCTGAAGCAGTCAAGGTCCCTGTTAAATCTGGAAAGGCTGGGTAACTGGAAGCAGGGGTGTCTCATGCAAGGGGACCCTTTGGTCTTTAGCGACATCATTATCTGTGGGTTATTATCATTACTACAAATACTAATACAGTTTATTAAGCACTGGCAATGACCCAGGGCAAGTGAGTTTAAGTTCATATTAGATCCATTTTCATTATTTAAGGGAGAGGATGAACAAAGGACTATAATGTGAAAATCTAAAGTAGAAAAAATGAAAAAAAGGTTAATTAAAAAAAAGTGTAAAGAGAAGGGCTCCAACTGTTCATAGTCAGAAGCCATGATGGATGGTGCATCTTGTCACCCTGGACTTGTCCCCTATGATTTCTTTCCACCTTTCTCTCTCTTAAAAAAAAAAAAAAAAAAAAAAAAACCTCTCAGTTAAGGACATGGCAGGGTCAGGACAGAGTAAGGAAGGAAATGTATCTATGTCAAGGGCCCCCTGTCCCTGAAATCCTGAGAATCATTGTTTCCTATTTCTAACAGCTAACCCCACACAAAACCAAATTTATCATTAAGCAGATTTAAGATGTAAAAATAAAATTAGGATATTAAACTCAGTGGACAGCTCCTTCTTTAAATACCTCCTCCTTCTTCTTCTATTTCTTTAAACCTCAGACACAAGCACATTCAGATATAGCATGCCCATGGCCTTCCAGCAGTTCATATATCTCAGAACAAATCCAAGACCTGTTCTAGTAAAGTCACGCTTCTTTTGAAAGTCTCCTATGAAGTTTCGCCGTTCTGTCTGTGACTGTATCTAATCACTCAGCTGGCTTTCTATGCAAGTTATTTTTCTCCATGAAGGGAACGGCTGGGGTTTCTTAAAGTGTAAAATCCAACGCTATTTCAGAACATCAAGAAAATCAGCAGAAGGGTACCAGCTGGAGGCACAGATACACAGGCCTGGGCTGGGCCCTTGGAAGGAATCATGAATTTGAGTCTGAACTATGTATGGCACACAGTGAAGAATTTCAAGATGCCCTGGTGAAGCCACTTGCCTAACTTGGCTGAATCTATTCTGTCATTCCAAATTACAGAGGCATATAGATCTGTAGTATCTGCTTGGAAGGACTCCAAAACAGGGATCTGTGTGAGGCATCTGTGTAAGTACACTCAGAAATAGGCAGTGGCTTATCCAAGGCCACAAAGCAGGAACAGGTCTAGAGTCCCCAAATCCAGTGGTCTTTCTGCTGATTTGCAGAGTTAAAGCTCGCACTTAAGAACACCACAGCTGTCCTTAGGGTATTCTTCACATCCAGGACTGCCGACTTAATCAAGAACAATATCCATCTAGGAGTGGTGGCTCACACCTATAATTCTAGCACCTAGGAGGCTGAAACAGGATGACCATGAGACTAGCCAACCTTGGTCACACAGTAAATAGCAGGACAGCCCGGACTACAGATTAAGGACTTGTCATATCTACCCCACAAAGAATGAATATTCAGTAAGGGGTATGGGGTGAGCTGACTGATCATCATGGGATTTGGATAGCTAAGCTGCTGGTGGAGAGGTTGGGAGTTGGGATAGGAGCACACTCATGTAGTCAGGGTGTTGGCTTCTTGCTCTCACTCTGGGCAAACCCTCTGCTGTGAGTCGAACATATGTCTTGTTCTGTTGTGAGTCTCACTATGCTTGGAAGAAGGCACAGTTTTGTGGGAAGCCCAGTTACTCAACATCAGGACATAACAGAACTTCTAGCATACCTGCCATTTCATACACCTTAAAAATCCAAACCCCACCAAATGCCACATGTTCTCTTCATTCATGACATACACCTGGAAATGTAGTTTTTAGCCATTCTAATATTTCAGGCTTAGTTTGTGTATTCTGGCTATGTCTACTCACTCATTTATCCAATCAGCCCTGGTTCTTTTTACTAGAGAGTTGAGTGTGGTGGCACTGGCCTGTAATTCCAGAACTCACAAGGTGGAAACAGAAATATCAAGAGTTCAAGGTCAACCTGGGTTAGATGAAACCCTGTGTCAATAAAAATAAACACTGCTGGGTATGGTAGAACATGCCTCAATCTCAGTACTCAGAGGGCAGTGGCAGGTGGGGCTTAACACAGCAAGTATTGGGCCAGCCAGGGCTACATAGTGAAACCCTATCTCAAATAAATGGCTGGGTGGGTGGGTGGGTGGGTGGGTGGATGGATGGATGGATGGATGGATGGATGGATGGATGGATGGATGGATGTACGGATGGATAGATAGATAGATAGATAGATAGATAGATAGATAGATAGATAGATAGATAGATAATTCCATTTGTGACTATATTAAGCTGCACATGGTCCTACCACAGTCCCTCACCAGGTGGATCATTTTAGCTCCTGCCCTTGCTTATCAGTAAATTCCCACTCTGGCCATGAGAAACCTGGACTTGACTATCTGCCAATCTTTACTTCAGTGTTCAGTTCTAGCACACACAATTAAAAAATTCTTCATACCCAGGAACTGCTCACTAGGCCAGTTCTCAGTCTGTGTGTCTCAACCCCCTTAGGGTCACACATATCAAATATCCTGCACTTCAGATATTACATTACAATAACATAATGCAACATAGCAAACAATAGCAAAATTACAGTTCTAAAGTAGCAACAAAATAATGTTATGACTGGGGTCACCACAACACAGAGAACTGCTTTAAAGGTCACAGCATTAGGAAGGTTGAGAACCGCTGCTCTAGGGGAAGAACAAGGAAGTGTCTCTACCCAGAGCCTAGAGAAAAGACAGAAGCTTTGTCCAGGTCTTAATGTGAACCTAGTAAGACCTATGGTGGGCTGGGAGGGAGGCTCTGTTGTAGAATATTATTTAAAGATAAGTTAATGTAGAATACTATTTACAGATGTATTACAACTGTTTATGCTGTGGAACATTTGTTTTAATGATGCAGAGATGTTGCTTTTTTTTTTTTTATATTAAATTTGTTTAACTCTGTTAAAGCTGTGTTACTTCACCTGTCTAAAATGCCTGATTGGCCTGATAAAAAAAGCTGAACAGCCAATAGCAAGGCAGAAGAAAGGATAGGCAGGGCTGGTAGGCAAGGAGAATAAATAGGAGGAGAAATCAAGAGAGGAAGAAAGAGCAAGAAAAGGAAAAGAGACCATTGGGGCCAGCCACACAGCCTCACAGCCACACAGCCTCACAGCCACACAGCCACACAGCCACACAGCCACACAGCCACACAGCCTCACAGCCACACAGCCACACAGCCACACAGCCTCACAGCCACACAGCCTCACAGCCACACAGCCACACAGCCACACAGCCACACAGCCACACAGCCTCACAGCCACACAGCCACACAGCCACACAGCCACACAGCCACACAGCCACACAGCCTCACAGCCACACAGCCACACAGCCACACAGCCATCTAGCCTCACAGCCACACAGCCACACAGCCACACAGCCACACAGCCTCACAGCCACACAGCCACACAGCCACACAGCCACACAGCCACACAGCCACACAGCCATCTAGCCACACAGCCTCACAGCCACACAGCCACACAGCCTCACAGCCACACAGCCACACAGCCACACAGCCACACAGCCACACAGCCACACAGCCACACAGCCTCACAGCCACACAGCCTCACAGCCACACAGCCACACAGCCTCACAGCCACACAGCCTCACAGCCACACAGCCACACAGCCTCACAGCCACACAGCCACACAGCCACACAGCCATCTAGCCTCACAGCCACACAGCCACACAGCCACACAGCCACACAGCCTCACAGCCACACAGCCACACAGCCACACAGCCACACAGCCACACAGCCACACAGCCATCTAGCCACACAGCCTCACAGCCACACAGCCTCACAGCCACACAGTCTCACAGCCACACAGCCACACAGCCTCACAGCCACACAGCCACACAGCCACACAGCCTCACAGCCACACAGACACACAGCCACACAGCCTCACAGCCACACAGCCTCACAGCCACACAGACACACAGCCAGCCACATGGCCACCTGGCCACCCAGTCAGCCACCCGGCCACTCAGCCCACCTAGCTACACAGCCACACAGCCTCACAGCCACCCAGCCATACAGCAAGCCATGGAATAAGAAGGAAAGGAAAGGTATACAGAAATAGAGAAAGGTAAAAGCCCGGAGGCAAAAGGTAGACAGGATAACAAGCCAACCTAAGGCTGGGCATTCACAAGTAAGAATAAGTCTCTATGTGATTTATTTGGGAGCTGGGTGGCAGCCCCCCCACCAAGAACAAAGAGTAAAAACAACCAATTACAGGGTTAGGCAATGAATCTGTGATGGCAGGATTAGAAAACTAATAAAATAATAAGTGTGCTCATTTTTTAACTGCTCTGTGACCCACATTTATAGCCTCGCACCATACTGACAGCACCGTCTTGGTTCCTGAAGCTCTGACACATGTTTTGAGAGAAGTGTGAATCCTCCAACTCTGCTCTTCTCAAGGCTGTTTCGGCTTTCTCCATGCCATACACATTTACATGAATCTTAGAAACAGCTTGTCAGTTTCTGAAAAGAAGAACCTTAGAATTAGATGGATGCATGGCCAGGAGATCACCCAGGGGGCACTGCGGTCTCAGGAACACCAAGTCCACCTATCTATGAACATGGGATATTACTTTATAGTTTTAAGAGTACAAATCTCCCATTGTTTTTTCCTAAGAATTTTCTTCTATTTAAAGTTGTCTGTTATTGCACCTTCAGATTGATTTGCTTCCATAACTGGTTTCACATATTAGCTTCTGCGCATGTAGCGTTTTCTATACACGGGTCATATCAGCTACAATCGTACTTCTTACTCCTCTGCTCCCAACACTATCTTTCTTCTCATAGCCTAACCGCTCTGGCCATATCTTCTAGCACAATTTACAAGTGACAAGAGCAGACCCTCTTGCATTATACCTGGTCTTCAGGTCTTCATCAAGTATCTCACCACGAAGACCCCAACTCAAAGTAAAATAAGATCTGGTAGAGGGATATGACATAGAGGCATGTGTAGCAAATTCCCAATGCAAAATAAAATGATAAAAATGTTAAGGTATTTGTAAATGTTGAAACTGTATAAGGTTAAAAGCTAAAATAAATAAGCCAACAGCTGTTACAAAGTAGTTCCTGACTCAGCAGTTAAGAGCACTGGCTGTTCTTCCAGAGAGGTCCTGAGTTCAATTCCCAGCAATGACATGGTGGCTCACAACCATCTGTAATGAGATCCGGTGCCCTGTAGGCCTGCATGACCACAGGCAGAACATTGTATGCATAATAAATAAATAAATCTTTTAAAAAAAAAAAAAAGTAGTTCCTCCTGCCTTCTAGGGTTGAGAAGGGAAAATGTAGACTTCAGGAAGGTCTGCTTTTGTACCTACTGAGTATACTGAGCAGTCAAAAGCACCGGCTCACTGAAAGCCTCACTTCAAGCTAGGGAGAATAAGGCGATTGCCGTTGGCACTCTTCCTAAGATGATAATAAATCTACAATTCTGACACCTTCATATACAACATCTATCTTTCATAATAATTACTAAGAAAAAACCAAAATAAAGACGGGTATGGTGGCATAAGCCTATAATCCCAGTATTTGACAGGACAATCAGGGTTCAAGTTCATCCTTGGCTATATATGGACGGAGTTCAAGGCCCACCTGGGCTACAGGACACTTTGTCTTAAAGGAAAAAAAAAACTACAAGAAAATAAAAAGAAGCACTAGATACATCAAGATACTTGGTTTTTAAACGGGGGGGGGGGGGGGGGGGAGCCAGACCTAGTCATGTAGCCTCTAATCCTAGATACTCAGGAGGCTAACAAATTCAAGTATAGCCTGAGCTCTGAAGTAAGTTTAAAGCCAGCGGACAACTCAGTGAGGACATCTCTCAAGATGAAGGTGTGGGCTTCAAGTCCAAGGTAGACTGCTTGCCTGGCATATGTTAGGCCCTGGGCTCAGTTTTCAGAAAAGGGGGATTAAAAAGAAAAAAGAAGAAAAAATATGGGATGAAGATAAAGCTTAGGAAGAGTGCTTGCCTGGCACTGGACCATCACCACCAGGAAACCAAAACTAAACTACCCTTCTCGGCGAAGACTTTAGATTTACGTCATGTTTTTTAAATAAATAAGTTTAACGGCAAAAAATATAATTTCTCCATTTAAGAAGCAACAGATCAATGTGGCTGGAAATTAGAATAAGGCAAAATCAGCAAATAGGAGGACAGGCCAGCAAAGTGATCCACGCAGAGGAAACCAGGAGAAAACACAAAGGAATGTAAGAGATGTAAGAGATGCGACTAAAGGTTTATACGGGAACTGAGGAGAGTAGCTGTAATCCAGAAAAGACGGACAGTGGGGAGGGGAAAGTAAAACCAGGATTTGAAAGGTAACATCTAAAAAAAAAAAAAATTAAAAATAAATAAAAGATAACAGAAAAGTCTCAACAAAGCTCAGACAACATAAATTTCAAGGAAAAACAAAACAATTAACATCATCAACCTACTGAAAAAATCTAAAGACAAGAAAGATTTCAGCGAGTACAGAAATGCAGCAGCAACTCTTCAAACAAGAATTTGGCTAATGTCCCCCAAAATGATGGATCCAGGTGACAATGAGGCACATTTTTAACATGCTGCTAACAGAGGTAACAGTCAAGTGTGTGGAACTTAAAATGAGGCAATAGTAAAACAAAAGGCAAGAGGGGGTAACATAATTAAATAATTAGGTTTTCATTATTTCAGGTCCTATGGGAACTGTAACACACTAATCTGACGTGCTCACTAAAAAGAGAGTTAACAGAGCTGGAGCTCAGCGGTTAAAAGCACTGGCTGCTTTGGCAGAACACCCTGGGTTCAGTTCCCAGCACCCACATGGCAACTCACAGAGATCTGTAACTCCAGTTCTAGAGAATATGATGCCCCTTCTGGCCTCTCAGGACACAAGGCATACTCACGGTACACAAGACAACCATGCAGGCAAAACACCCCCACATCAAAAATAAAACGAACCTTTTTAAAGATTTCTTTAATTATGTATGCACAGGCCAGAGCATCAGATCTCATTACAGATGGTTGTGAGCCACCATGTGGGTGCTGGGAATTGAACTCAAGACCTCTGGAAGAACAGCCAGTGCTCTTAAGCGCTGAGCCATCTCTCCAGGCCCTAAAATAAAACAAATCTTAAAAAAGAGAATTAACAAGTGTACAACAGGTACATGAAATCATGCAACTGTGAAATAAAAGCAAACCTGAACATAAAAAGTGGGAAAATTAAAGAAAAATAATGGCTACAAATCCAACTATGTTAGTAATTGTATTAAAAGCAAATTCCTGGTGGGTATGTGATACAAGCCTCTAATCCCAGCAGCTGTGACACAGAGGCTGGAAACTAATCTACAAAGTGAGGTCTAGGACAGCTAGGGCTGAATCATGTGAGACTTTGTCATGAGGGAGGGAGGGAGGGAGGGAGGGAGGGAGGGAGGGAGGGAGGGAGGGAGGGAGGGAGGGAGGGAGGGAGGGAGGGAGGGAGGGACGGACTGACGAACGGACGGAGGGAGGGAGGGATATAGGTCTAGCAGAGTGCTTACTCAGCAATGGGAAACGCTAGGTTGAGTTTCAAGAAAGGCTGGAAGAAGTACTGTTATTATTGCCCCGTCCCTTACATCATATGCAGCAAGCCTCTTTAAGTGATTGTTTTAATTCATATGCTCACATCTAAGAGAAAATCCATACATATAATTCCCTCAGTTTATGCAGAAGGATATCTTCTAAAGTCTTTTTTATCACAACATTATCCTGATGTCTTTGATTCTTTTCCTGTCGCTGTGGTGAAACCCTTAGGGGAGACAGGGATTATTGTTGCTGAGGTGACAGTCCATCACTGCAGGGAAATCAAAGCAGCAGAGCTCAAGGTATCTGATCACACACAATCCAGTCACAAAGCAGAGAGCAACAACTCAGCTCATTCTCATTTTTACCCAGTCCAGGACTAGAGAGTCACCCACAGTTAGGGTGGGCCTTTCCACACCATCAACACAATGAAAGCAATACCCCATAGCATGCTCAGAGGCCCATCTCCTGTCAATTCTAGATTTTGTTGGGTTGACATTTGATACTAATCATCACCCCAGCTTTCCACTCCCACTCAGACCCAAGCATGCTTGTCTTGAAGTGTCCTCCACAGCTTGTCTGGGGGTGGACTGGTTTCCCTATCTATGACAGGAGTCAAAAGCATTGTGTGTCCTTGAGAACATCTAGAAAGCAAAACATTTCTCACAGAGATTCTATTATTTATCCCATGATATAAAATCCCTACAGTGAAAACAGGGAGCTGGAACCTCAGGCATTCAATGAAAGCGCAATAGAGAATTCCGGCCAGCTGCCTCAGCTTCCCCAGTTGTGTCTAGCAGAGGATTATCTGATCCGATGTTATCTTCCTGCACCTATTTGGTCTTACTCAGAAACCTCAGCCATGGAGACACTGCTGTGCTCAGGACTCAATGGGTCAGGACTCCCATTTGGCTGCTTCTGTGCTTCCCAAGTTGATTTCTGCTGTTTGTAAGTCCCTGATCTGGCCTTTAGTGTGCTCTCAGGACATGGCTTATTCCAGTTGTCTCTGTGGGCTGTTTTGAGCACTGGCTTGGATCTGCTGTCTATCTACTGCTCCTCTCTACAGGCTAGTCACTATCCTTTTACTTGTCACTCACTTAATATTACATTTACTAATCCAAAACTGAAAATGTTCATCACAGCTCATTCTCCATACTGTCCAGAACAGATAACGATGTGATTGGAGAAATGCAATTAAAACCATACAAAAATAAGATCTCACTGTGGTTTTGTGTTTAAGTCAGTAGATCTAGCTCAGCCTCAGCTAGAGTGAGATGTGCCTCAAAACCCTTCCCTCAAAATCCCCAAGTGAAGCTGGGCAGCAAGCAGTGGCACAAGCCTTTAATCCCAGCATACAGGAGGCAGAGGCAGATGGATCTCCGAGTTCAAGGCCACACTGGTCTACAGAACAGCTAGAGCTACAAAGAGAAACCTTGTCTCAAAAAAAACCAACCAAACAAAAATCAAAATTTCCCAAATGATAATTACTAATGTATAAGGGCTTACATTATATAAATTTACTGTGGTTTTGGTAAACATATTAATACTACGGTTCTCTTCCTAGATGTCATTTCCCATAGAGGAAGAAGAATGAACACTTCTGCCTTTTAAGAGCAGATAAACTGGACTTCAGAAAACTAAAACTTTTGTTCCTCAAAATTTACCATCAAGTTAGAAAACCCATAAACATAAAAAAGCTAAACAAACAACAGAATAAGGTGCTGGCAAGACTCGGCAGTTTATAGAATGCTTATTGCTCCTATGGACAACCTGAGCTGGATTCCCAGGACCCACATCAGGCAAACCGTACATGGTAAGAGACACCTACTAAGACGGCTAAAATAATAAGTCTTGTAGAGTGTGGAAAGTTTAGAGCCTTCCTACATCACTGATGAGAATGTAAAATGGTATATAATGTCTTTGAAAACAGTTTGGTGGTGCCTCAAAATGTTAGTCAGCATTTCACTCCTAGGTATACACACAAGAAACCTGTAAACTACGTTCACACAAACCTATACACAAATGTTAACATTGGCATTATCTAAGATTTAAAGGTACAAATATTCAAATGCCTTTTATCAGCTGATCAGATAGACTATACTCACACAATGGAGTGTTATTCAGCTATAAATTAGAATAAAGTACTAGTACAGAAATCATAAATCTTGAAAATGTTAAGAGAAATTAGATCCCAAAGGCAAATGTGATCCCATTTTGTCCAGGTTAGCTTTGTTTTGTTGTTTTCAAAAAAGGTTTATTTGTATGCATGTGTGTATGCATGCCTGCTGTGAGGCTCTTTGGAGGTGGAGTTATAGATGTCTGTGAGCTAACTGAAGGAGATGCTAGGATCTGAACCCCAGTCCTGAGTAAGCAAGTGCTCTTAACCTGGAGCCATCTCTCTAGCCCTATCTTGTCCTAAATCACCTTGCCAATCTGACACAGTCTAAAATCATCTAAAGTCTCGACTAAGCAACTGCCTAGACCAGAATAGCCTGTGGACATTCCTGAGAGGTTGTCTTAATTATTAATTGATGTAGGAGGGCTTAGTCCACTTTTCCTTGGACAGGTGGCTCTAAGCCATATAAGAAAGCGATCTGGAGCTGAAGAGATGGTTGAGTGCAGCAGACCTCAACCTTCCTAACGCTGCCACCCTTTAACTGTTTCTCATGTTATGGGTCCCCCAACCATAAAATGATTTCATTGCTACTTCATATGAATCATAACATAAGTATCCAACACATCTATATGATCCTAAAGGGGTCACAATCCATAGGTTCAAAATCACTGACTTAGTGGTTAAGAGTACATACTGTTCTTTCAGAGGATCCAAGATCAATTTCCAGCACCCACATTGGATGGCTCACAACTGCCCTTAAACCTGCCTCTAAGGAATCTAATACCGTCTTCTGACCTCTAAGGATACCTGTATTAACATCTACAAGCCAACACACATATAATTAGTTTTTAATTTTTAAAATAGGTAAACATGGGTCTGCAAGAGAGCCTATGGTCTATGCATTGAGTGCCTGCCCTGATTTCCCAATGATGAACTGTGACCCGGAAGTGCAATCCAAACCAACCCTTTCCTTCCTCAAGTTGCTTTTTCATCCTGATATTTGTCAGAGCAATACCATAAAGTGGGACATATTTATATGAATTGTGCAGAATCAGTAAAGACAAAGTAAACAGATATCCATTGGGGCTCTGGGCTGAGGGGATGAAGAGTGAGTCTTTCCAGTGGCAGTTTCTGTCAGGATGAAAATCTTACAAAATTAGATTGTAGAAATAGCTGCCTGATTTTCCCTCCGTTTTTATGTGTGCATACGTGTGTGCACAGGTATGGGTGCATCTATCACGTACATGCTGAGCCTGTGGTTGGTGCTAGTGAACATCCTTCATCAGTCTTCTGACATTTTCCCCAGGCAAGGTATCTCAATCAGACTTAGAGCCCAAAGCTTGTTTGGGATTTCCACGTCCACCTCCACCTGGAGGCTGAAGGCATCTGTAAGGGCTCCAGGAATCCTACCTCTGGTTTTCATACTTGGATGGCAGATGCTTTTACCACTGTACCGTCCCCCAGCCCTTATTTATTTGATTAAAAAAAAAAAGTCTACACTTATTTGTCATGGGAGAGGATAGTTTGCAAGAGTCAGTTTTCTCTACCATGTGGGGTCTGGGTATCCTTGGTAACAGGTACCTTTACCTGCTGAATTACTTCACTGGCCCATAAATATGCTTTTAAAAATCTCTGAATTATAAAAGGTGGATCCTGTAAAATGTGACGTATATGTCAATAAAGTTGTCACCAAACAGTGTAAAATCTTGTGACAGTTGGTTTTCCTTACCCCAGGCTCTCTCTTCAGTGGGCCACCAAGTACCACCTCTCATCTATTCTCTCTTAATACTTAATGTCATTTCCTTTTCCCCTTAAAATTTCTATTCAGCACCACCTGAAAATGCTTTGCCTTTGCATATATTTTGTTAAGAACCTGATACTTCCCACTGCTGCCTAGTGTATCCCTGTGGATTTGTCAAGAATAAATGCCATTTTTCCCCAAGACATCATTTCTACCTTCAGATCATGTGTGAATACTGAAAACATCTGGCTCTCATGACAGATTCTGAACTCCCTGGTTGCTAGACAGTACCAGCTTCAGCTCCAGAAGCAAGTGCTTGGAAGCACTCCTCAGTAAATGTTTATTGAATAAATGAATGACAAAATACTCCCTCACTACTGACCAAAAACAGTGTTATTTTTTTTCTCCAACTAGTTTAATTGGTAAAATCCATACAAATGTAACTTGAGTTCTGGCCTTTAGAGACCAATAAAATGAAATAAAAATACAAATTTGGGGCCAAGGTTGAGATTTAGGGAGATTACCATAAAGTAACATTTCATGGGGCCTGCAGTTCGGATACTTATCATTGTTGACTGGACATACTTACTGAAGTCAATATGCTTTTATACCACATATTAAATGTGTTGTTTAACTCTAGTAACCACAGCTGTGACTTAGTTAACGATCTCAATAAATCCTACTTAAATCAGAGACAGGAAAAAATTATGCAAATGAATTCTTATCTGTTTTTCTGCCCAAGGCATATTTGATAACAGATAAAACACACTCCAAATAGTCTCTATTTAACAGTCAGAAAGCCATTTGAGGTTTTATTTGAATCAAAATCAGATGCAAAGAAAAGCCTGGTATATTCACAAATGGTTTTAGTTCAGAAAGAAATTGTGCATCAAAATGACTCACAGGAAGAGCTGCCATCCCCTATGGAAGCAAACATAGAAAAATCAACAGTTACCAATATGCCCAGCCACATGATTAAAAGAGAATAATAGAAAATGACAGAAAGGTTAGTTGCCTTAAACTCAGCCACAAAATCAAAGTTTTTGTTGAAAAGGCAAAAAGGTCTTGGTCTTGAAGATGTCTATTTAGAAACGAGCTTGTAGTTCCAATGGGCTTGAAGAATCCAACCAATCACATATGTCTTCTTGTGCACAGCATGACATCCACATTCACCCAGATGGAATGGAAGCCATCCATCAGTTACATCTTGCAGCTGGACAGGATATCTTCCACCAATCTCTTGTAAACCCAGGCGTCACCCTTGAGCCGCTGTCTCCGGATGCCCACCACATCAGGTCTCTGGAGCTGGCACACTTCTAGTTCAAACTGCATGGTCACTTTGCCAAAATCAGACTGTGTTTGGCACTTTAGTGTGTAACTGTGAAAACAGTAAGATAACAGGAGTTAGGGAGCAATAAGTATTCTGGATAACACAAGAGGTTTCTAGGTTTCTAAGAGCTAGTGGGGAAACTGGCCATTATTTCACTCTAAACAATACATTCTCCATGCAGGTTCCAACTGGCCTCGCTATGCTGTAGTGATGGGTTGTGACTGGTGTTTTCCCAGAAGCTGAGCAATGATGTGAAAGCTTGAGCAGAATTCTCCCTCTAACCACAGAAAAGCCCTTTTTAAATAGCTGTACATGCCACACATACCTGGAAACCTGGCCATTTTTTATGTGGCCTTTTCAACAGTATAATACAGGAACAGTAATTTCTACAATGTTCTCAACAAAGGAAAACAAGGGAGATTAGAACATTCTTACTTCTGAAACTTGTAACTTTCACTTAAATGAGGCTGAAGCAATTAACCTTCTAGAAGGAGATCTGCCTCGAGATTGTCCTGTACAAGCTTAGAGGTTATAATCGCTAGCACACTTTTATGGTAAAAAGAAGGGCAGAACAAAGACCAGGAAACGGTGCATCCCCACACTGAAAGTCTAAGGTGCACGCACTCAAAGCTGCCAGCTTCCCTTCCCAGGCAAGGGAAGGGAAGGCTTTGACTATGAAACTGGCATAGGCTGAATTCATAGAAACAAAATTAATTACTCTACATGTTAAATATTAGAGCAATGTCTTGCCAATCTTCAAAAAAATGTTCAAGAAACACTAAGGTTTCTTTGTTCTATTCTGTGTGTGTTTTTTTGAGACAGGGCCTTGCAGCCATGAGCTCCAGAACATGGAAGACAGAGGAAGTAGGAGCATGAGGCCAAGGTTATCCCTGTTACATAGCAGGTCTCAGAAATAAACAAACACCAAACACAGAGGCCAGACCAGCCTGGAACTGCTATGAAGTTTAGGCTGGCCTCAAACTCAGTCATGCACGAGCCACCAGGCACAAATACAACTGTTTCTATTGATTACAATGACATTTCACAAAACATCATTTTTGTCTTACTTGGTTACACTGAGTTTGGGGAAAAGGATATAATATCTTAGAAATAAGCAGCCAGTATCAGAAACGCCAAAAGGGACATCCTAGGGTACAGAAACTACACAGGAAGGTGAAAAATAGTTCTGCAGAAATTAATCCATCCTTACTATAGAACGAGAATCACCATACACACCACTGCGAAGCTAAAGCTGCCTATTGCATTCCACATGGTAAAAGCGAATAGAAAGGAACAGAGCGAGAGGGTCACCTCAAGAGCACTCTGGTTGGCTCAGGGCGTCAGGAGGTGAAAGCATTGGTTATATTTCTGCTCGAGTCCATCACAGGCCTATGAGATTCAGCTAGAGCTCTTCTGGGACCAGAGAAACCACCACACATAAGAGGGACTAAAAACATATTCTAATGAGCCTAAAAGAAAATGGCAAGAGTGTACATAGGCAGCACACCTGCAGAAGATGAATATGATACATTCTTTAAAATATCACTCTAGAATGCCCACAGCGGCACAAGCCTGTAATCTCAGTGTTTCCCAGGTGACCATAGGAAAATCACAAGCTCAAAGCAACCCTGGACAAGTCAACTGCATTCCAGGTCAGCCAGAGATAACCTAGAACTTGGTGCAAAGGCAGGAGGATCCAGAGATAACCTAGAACTTGGTGCAAAGGCAGGAGGATCCAGAGATAACCTAGAACTTGGTGCAAAGGCAGGAGGATCCAGAGATAACCTAGAACTTGGTGCAAAGGCAGGAGGATCCAAAGTTGAGGCCAGCTGGGTTCTGTCTCAAAAAAGTAAGCAAACAAACAAACAAACTAACAAACAAACAAACAAAAATCAAACTCTATATAGTTGGTCCTGTCTGCATGCTTTTGGTAAATTTAATAAACAGTTGTACATAACTGTTTAGTAAATGCATTTTAGAAGCTGGTATGATGCTGAAGCCACCCATGCCAGCCTGAGATACACAGAAGGTTCTTTTTTCAAATAAATGAATAGGGGTGAAGAGATGGCTCAGTGTTTAGGGGCACTGGCTGCTCTTTCAGAGGACCCAAGTTCAATTTTCAGCACCCACCTGGCTGCTGACAATGATCTAGAACTCTAGTTCCAGGGAAATCTGATGCCCTCTTCTGGCCTCTGCAGGCACCAAGCATGCACGTGATTCACACATACAGATGCAGGCAAAACATCAATACACAAATAAAAACTAAAATTAAAATAAATAAGTTAAAGACATAATTAGTGAAACTCTTAGGAATAGGAACAATTTGCATGCTCAGAAGAGACCTAACTACTCAGACCTGAGATCACACTACAGAGCCTGATAGTTCATTCAGCAAGGACATTTCAGCTGAATTAACTTTCTTAACCTGCCCAAAACTAACTCCATAAGGTAGCTGGTCACAGAGAAGCAATCTACAAACCTCCATTTGTCCAAAGTGTCTCACTGATTAAGATTACAACTGACAAATAGTATAACAAAGCAGAAAACTAAAGGACCTAGAGGCCTGTCCTTAGATAAAGGAAGTCCAGATTTCCCAACTCCGAGATGAAAATCTAATCTTTAAAATGGTGACCATGAGTGCTGTCAGCTCAAAAGAAAATCAATCACAATGATGGCACGGCCACTGCATCTTTCCAGAGAGTGTTGGGAGGTGAGATCACAGCACACTGACAGCAAAGTGAAGAACAGTGGCAGCCAGTGAAGTCCTTACCCTTTCTGCACGAAGTCCACATGCTTCTTTGGAAGAACAGCCATTATTTCATTCAAGAGCTGGTCAGGGTTCACCAGCCTGGTTGTAGTCACATTATAGTGCAGCTTAGAAAGAGAAAAGGGTTGCAGAATCAAACTTCATGTTGACACAAAAACTCCTGAAAACACTGGAAGACCAGACAGCTGAATCACCAGCTACAGTAGGGGAGTCAGGGGAGACTGTCTTCATCAGAAACTACTATATTATCCCCAATTTAAAAAAAAAAAAAAAAAAAGTGCATGGTGGTGCTGCCTTTAATCCCAGAACACAGGAGGCAGACAGATCTCTATGAGTTCAAGGACAGCCTAGTGTTCAAAGCAAGTTTTAGGACATCCAGAGCTACACAGAAAAACTGTTTTGGAGGGGAAAATTGTGTGTGTATAGATATGATATATGTGAGTGTGAGTTAAGAACTGTGTGTGTGAAGGTCCAAACATGACAGTATGAAGCTGCTTCCCTTCTTTCAACTTTATGTGAGTTCCAGGAATTGAACTCAGACCATCAGGCTTCCATAGTGACAACTTTACCCACTGAGCTATCTCATCAACCTTGGGTCAATTTTGTATGTTCATCTTCCTTTCTTGCCAATTTTTAAACTTTTAAAATCATATTTCAGCATGTGGATGTGTGTGCATGTGTACACAGTTCTGGCTTTAGAGTCAATGGTACACTAAAGGGGCTGTAGAATCTCCCTCTAGGGCTAAGGAAAGCTGCTGTCTTTTCTATGTCCGCCCTAAATACTCTCTTGGTAAATTAAGGTGTGGTCCCACCACTACCTGCCTAGGAGCCTGGAACTCTTTAACTAAAATTACCTCTAACTCAGTTTGGATTAAGGGTGTAGGTCACCAATCCCAGGGATACTCCCTGTGTGAATCACCACTCTCTGATCCTCCTAGACTGACAGTGGGTAGTTCCCTCTTATATCTCCTTCGGAGCTTTTATTAAATCCCCACAGTACAGGTGAAGCCTGGCTTCTGTTAGAGACCCCAATATGTTGAAGATGCCAGAGGGGTGGGATACCTGCCAAGGACAGCTGCTAACAGGGTGTGGAGCCAGATCAAGAGAAGAGTGCTATAGTTAACAAAGCCAAGAAGAACTGGAGTTCTGAAGCCCACTTGGCATCGGACATGCAAATACAGAATTTGGAGTGTGCCCTCTGGTTTCTGGTCTTTGGTCCAGAGTTTCCTCACTCTGCTCTCTTTCCTTCCTTTTGGAATAGTAGTGTACATTCTATGACATTGTATGTTATAAGTATGTGATCTGCTTTTTAAGGTTGATTTTACCTGTGATTAATAGTTAAGAGATTGCATGAGTCTCAGAAGAGACTTTAAACTTTTAAATAGTGTTGGGACTGTGAAAAACTATGAAGACTTCTGAAGTTGAACTGAGTACATTTTTTTCATTATGATACGGTTACAAGCCTCTGGGGGCCAGGGGAGTAGAATGGGGTGGTCTGAAAAAGAATGGGCCCACATAGGCTCTTATATCTGAATGTTTAGTCACCAGGAAGCAGATCTATTTGAAATAGATTAAGAGGTACAGCCTTGTTGGAGAGCGTTGTGTTACTAAGGTTTCAAAGGCCCATAGCTCTCTTCTTCCTGCGGCCTGCAGAACAGGGTATAGCTCACAGCTACTTCTCCAGTATCTGACCACTATACCTGCCATTATTCCCACCATGAGGACAATGGACCAACTCTGAAACTGTAAACCAGCCCCCAGTTAAATGTTTCCTTTTATAAGAGTTGCCTTGGTCATGGTGTCTCTTCACAGCAATAGAACAGTAACTGAGACACTGTTAATAGCTTTTATTTTTTTTCCTTCCCCATCAAGTATATTGTCTACACCATTTAAAAGTATAATAAGGTTATGAAATAAGATGCAAAGCTCTTAGCCAGGCCCTTAATGTCCTTCTGTAACAAGAGGCTTCTGGCCCTCCAGCGGGGACCCAGACTCCGAGTCCTGCAGGCTGGGATGGAGCAGAGCCGGAGCTGCAGAAGTAGGCGAGATCGGAGCACAGATAGGGGAAGGAGGCTGGAGTCAGAAACTTGATCCAGCTGCCCAAGAGGCATCATGTAAAGAAATAGGTGAGCCATGGGCCAGATTAACGGAGATGGGTTAAACTGAATTAAGATGAAAGAGCTAGATAGCAATATGCCTGAGCCATTGCCAAGTAGCATGAAATGAGTGTAAGTGTTTGAGCCATTTTGGGGGGCCCTAAGCAGCAGCGGGTGGCTAGGTGCTCTGGGACCGCAGGTCTGTGGGTCTGGACCTCTTTCTGGACGAGGCCAGAAACCTCATGTTACAGCCTTCCAGCCTGTCTTCCCAACCCATCATTCACTATTCTCCTTACACATACTATAACTCAAAGTTTAAATTAGGGCTTCAAAGATGGCTCAGTAAGCAAAAGAACTTATCCCCAAGCTGGATGGCCTGAATTCGATCCCCAGGGCTCACATGGTGTAGAGAGCAGGCTCCTGCAGGCTGTCCTCTGGCCTCTACATGGAGTGCACGTGCACACAATGAACAGTTGTTTTTAAAAAGTTCAAACTCATTTTCCATTCATGCAAATATTTCATGAGAACCTATACAAGTATCTATGTGCCAGGGACTGAACTCGGGCCCTCTATAAGACAACAAATGTTAACCACTGAGCCTCTCCGGCCCACCTCTGCATTCTCTCTTTAAAAAATAATTTATTTGTATTTTATGTTCATTAGTCTTTTGCCTGCATATATGTCTGTTGAGGGTGCTGGATCCCCTGAAAGAGGAGTTACAGACAGTTGTGAGTTGCCATGTGGGGTGCTGTTTCTCTGGAAGAGCAACCAGTGCTCTTAACTGCTGAGCCATCCCCCCCAACACCCCCCCCCCCCCCCGCATTCTTAAAACTCACCACAGAACATGAATGTATCAACTATTCAAAAAAATGTGTATAGATGCATAAGCAATTTAAAATGGGTAATTTTAAAAAACAGTAAATTTATTTGATATATTTCTTTTTATTTATTTATTTTCTCTGTTTTTCAAGACAAGAGTTTCTGTGTGTCCCTGACTGTCCTGGAGCTCACTTTGTAGACCAGGCTGGTCTCAAACTCAAGAGGTCCACCTGCCTCGGCCTCCTGAATGCTGAGACTAAAGGCCTGATCCACTACCGCCATCCAGCAACACATTTCTTTTTAAAAAGCGAAAGGATGGACTGGTAAGATGGCTCCGCAGGCAAGAGCTCCTGACATGTAAACATGACACCCTGAGTTAATCCTACACCAGATGGATGAGCAGTGATATGGGGAGTGTGTGTGTGGGGGAGGGAGGAAAAACATAAGCACCAGTACACTAGGCAAGGTGGCACCTGCCTGTAATTCTGGTGCTTGGGAGGCTAAGGAAAGAAGACTGCCCTGGTTTAAGAACAGGAGGCTGGGGTTAAAGAGGCAGTTAGATTCTTAGAGTCTGGTCCACTTACCTTCCGCCTTCTGGGCCCATCTCTGGCAGAGCCCTTCTTCTTGCTCCTAGTGAGTGCGGTGAGAACTTTATCTAGTCCTCTCTCCAGGCTTCCAAACACATTGGCTCCTTTCCTTTTAGGGGTGTCCTCCATATGTGCCTGGTTGAGATTCACTTCCATTGAGCGGCACCTTAAAGAGCAGCAGAGTGCTAGCCATACTGTGCTGCTGCACTCACAGCTCCTGTGTCTGTCCCTCTACATGTACCAAGGGTTAGAGGCAGCTGGGCCAGATCCACATAATCTCACTCCTCCTCTGGGGAGGGGCGATAAAGCCGTCTATGATAAGAAGAAAGTTTCCCCTCCCCAGAAAACTACTTGTCCTTCCACTGTTCGTTTATTTGGGAGACAGCAGTGACTAAACCTAGGTCCTCACTTACACTAGGGAGCTATGCCACACCCTTCTTTTCACCTTTCACCTTTTTCACAGGGTCTTCACTAAGTTACCGGGGCTGGCTTTGAACATGAAATCTTCCTACCTCAGTCTCCCAAGTCCTAGGACTCCAGGTCTATGTCAAGGCTCAGCCCTTCACTTTTTTTCTTAACTCAGATATAAGAATATCAGTACAACAGACATCCACCTGTCCTCCGAGACCACAACTACTAATATGTACTAGAAAACAATCCACAGATTAAACACGTGCATGCTTGCTCAGCCACCTGAAGGCATCACAATATGTTACTCCATAACACTTCTGTGTACACCTCCAATGAAGACCATCTTCTTACCCAACCATAATACCAAAGACATTAAAAACAAAAACTGCAGCAAAGTCTATTAGTTGATATTCTACTCCTCCCAAATAAATCATGCATCTAAAAACACCTGTGCCTTGGGATTGTTCATCTAAGAGAAGCGAGCTGGTTTTCTTTGTAACCTAAATTAGTATTGTTACCATTTTGGGGATGCTGACTCTCCTGGCAGAGAAGCAGTCATGGGCCGTGCGGAAGAAACTGCATGACCATGGGCAGGGCCTATCTCCTCAGCTACACTCTAAGGTATCAACTGCAGTGACCATGCTCAGCCACAGGAGTCTCGTAGTGAAGAGTAATCCCATGACCTACACAAAAACATGGAGTCTGAAAAGCGACACTTACCGCCTCTCAGGGCTAATGACACTTGTCATTAACGTGTCTGCTCCTGCAGAATTCCCTGATGTTCTAACTGGAGCTTCTCTTGGGCAATGGTTTCCAGCTATTAAAAAACAACAAACACAGCTGTGAGTAGCTAACATGTCAATCAATGATATATATATCCTTCTCTGACTCCAAGTATTGCTACCACTTGGCCAGTAAAATTGCTGGCTATAATTATTGAGAAAAAATGTTTCCAGATGATCTTTGTTATGAACAAAATCACCTTGTGGTGGAAGGCACACCTGTGATCCCAGTGCTCAGGAGGTGAAGGCAAGATGCTCCAGAGTTCAAAGCCCATTTCTGTTACATAGCAAGTTTGAGGCTAGCCTAAGGTATATAACATTCTGTCTTCGTACAACTGCAGTTTACCAAGCCAAGTGCAGACAGCCATACACAAACACCTCACCATACCAAACTGGCCTCACACTGGAGAAGACTGAGTGGAAGAAATAAACAATCCCACTAACACAGTAATGGAACTCTAGCAAATATTTAAGCAAAATCTCCCACAATGCCTTCATGGATATGATGTCAGCCCATTAGCAATCTAGAAGAACAATGGGAGGAGGGACTTAACAGAGTTTACGTGGCAACCATCAGAGTTGGGATTCATTAGGATCTCAGCACAGCACAAGGGAAGGGCACAATTGCTGGAGGAAAGCTGATAAATTAGCTGCTGCTATTAAAAGGACACAGACAACAGGTAAAGGTAAATAAAACTGCTTCCAGCTCTAGTTTATCTCTTCACTCAGCAGATATGACCTTACTACAAAGCACAAGTCTGCAGTAAATACAACAAAGCTCTGCTGCATACATGGATTGGGCCAATCTGTCTCTGACTCTGCCCTTCCTTTCCTATGTATTCTGATTCCCCACCTACTTTCTTCTATGGTGCCTGTCATTGGCCAAAACAGCTCCTTTATTTAAAGATTGATATTCACAGCATACAGAAAGATATTCCCATGTCATCTCCCCATTTCTGTCTAATCAAAACGGAAGGTTTCAATTTTAGCATAGCAAAACTACATATAACAAAATAGTTATTAAGCAAGAATTATAGTTACAATATCTAGTGTATTTGTATTTAACAAAATTAAAGAAAATACTCTACCATCTACCTTATCTTTGTAAATCTAAAGTTTTATATCCAATATACTTTTTAATATAACTAAGAAAAACATCTATAACTAATCTTCAGCTACATCAAAGACCACAGAAGGATATATTTACCCAAGTAAACAGGAAGTACAATCAACTTCTAAAATCTAGAAAGGACAGAGATGACACCTATCTGCCTGGACAGTTACCCAAAGTTCCTTTATAAAGTTGGGGCATCCATCTTCAGCCTCCGGGCCCAGAGTCTCTCTTCATTCCAGTGAAGCAGGAAATCTGCTCTGCCCATTTGGTACCGTTCATCAGTTACTTCTCCTAGACATTCCCACATCAATGGATCTCTTGTCTTAGAGAGACCTGATCCTAGCAAAGTGGCCTTACACTGATACAGGAGAATGTGTCCAGATGAGACAGCAACCAGCGGACCACATGCCCTGGAGGGACAGTTGCTGGTGCAGATTACACTGAAGAGGAGACCAAGGGAAAGAAGAAGGCTCAAAGGGAGTCACAGACCCACCGCCTCCTGGACTCCAGTGGACAGGACAGGACAGGACAGGACAGGACCAGGTTATCAAGATGGAGACCCAGATAGAAAGAGGGCTCAGCAGAAAGCCCAGACTCAGGCATCCTGAGTGGGAGTGAAGAGGCTAAGGCTGGACATATGAGCTTGGCACAGCATCTCACTCCTCTGAGCCTCGGGCTCTTCCATTGTGGAAACATGACAAGCTCTATGTTGCTATCCTATGGCGTTATGATGCTATGACACAGATGCGAGAGAAGGGCTGGAGAGATGGCAGGCACAGCAGCTCAGTGTGCCTGCTCTGCTTCCAGAGAGGACCCAGGTTCCCATCACCTACATCAGGTGGCTGACAAACACTTGTAACTGCAGCTTTAGGGGATCCACCATCCTCTTTAAGCCTCCTCAGGTACAACCCCCCTCCACACACACACAAACACAGCATATATACACACAGCCATTAGTGTAAGTTAAATTATTTTTTTAAAATCTTTAAATGTAGAGAATAAAGTAACACCACCATCTGAGAATTACAAGTTAAGCACTGTCTCTATTTCTACCAATGCCAGTACATATATAAAGGTGGGTGACCCACTCTGGAAGCCAAAGAACAAACTAGTTACTTTCAGAAGTCCATGTGTTCATTTACAAGGGAAGAATTACATCTGAACCTTTAAATCTCTGCTTAGTTCTCTCAGCAAATACCTTTTGCAGGTGTCATATAACGGTTTGGTGAGTTGAGTATCTCTCTCTTATAATGGTTCTTACTAACAGGAGTCTTTGGTTCAGGAAACACAAAGTGTTCTTCATTCTTCACAGATGACTTGGGAGTACACACATTCTCTTTGTCTTTTAATTTATTTGCCAATGCTCTGCATACTACTGGAGTTGGTGATTTAGATGCCACATCATTTGATTCTGCCCAATGTTTCGTAGCCTGGAGGAAAAAGTACTGAATAAGGCACCCTAAGAAAGAAAAGCCAATTTCTTCACATTATACTTTAATAATCAGCAAATCGCCTTGTACTGTACTTATTAAAATTAAGTGCTACCAAGAGGACCCTGCTGGTAACAGCAGGACACTCCGTAGTGCTATCCGTTCTCCTGAGCACAGGCAGATAACATGTCAAAATGGCTGCTAAGCACACTTGGCATCCCAGGCACCGCTGAGGATGCCCACACTGCCATGGCTTGAGCCATCAAGTTCCAGAATAGCCAGGCTGTTACATAAAAAACCCAACCCTGACTCAAAAAACAAAATGAGAGAGAGAACACAAGACTATAAAATATTCAGCTAGATTATACAGAATTAGCTCCAGAAATTTAAAAAAAAAAAAAAAATTAAAAACTTGTTTAGAAGACCAAGCAGAAATGAAAATAGAATTCTCAAGTGAAAAGGTAAATTTAAGGAGATGACGACCAAGAACAAGCTTAACTCATAGCAAATCTCAAATCTGAGCCAAGGCATTCAAACAATATCCATGGCCGGCTGCATAACCCCTGTGGCATTTGTGACACACAGTGTACACACTGAGTGCTCAGGATGGAGGCTGCAGTGAAATCACAATGCAATAAGGCAAAGATAACCAAAAACACCTCAAGCTCATCACATGCTGAAGTTAAATTAATCTCTAATCCTTTTATACTCAGGTATGGCTATTGCCAAATTTTTCTCAGCTCCAATATTCAACACAACCTCATGAGGTTGGGACTCATGGTTAAGAAGCCAGATTCTAAAGAACTAGAGTATAAAGACAACACCACAATTATTAGAGAATTAATGGAGATAGAATTATATACAGCAACTTCCAGAAATTCTAGAATTGAAAAGTATAGTAATTTTAAGAAATTAGTTGGGCAGGAACCAGGAGGCAGGAACATGAGGAGGTCCCCACTGTCTGGGAGCTAGCTGCACTGCACAGTGGTAGCAAAGCCCTGTCAAGACAGACAGACACAGAGGGAAAATGAGGATGAGTGACAGGGTGACACAGAGACAGAGGGAGGAGAGAGATGACCAACTCATTAGGATAATTTACAGCAATTTCAGGAGCCATTAGAAAGGGAATCGGCAAACTGGAAACAGGTAGATCAAATTACTCTAAGGAACAGAAAGACAGAGAATGATGGAATAATAATGTGGCAAAAGTAGGATTTGGGAAAAAATGGTCCTAAAATCTCAGACTTGGTGAAAAACTGAACCACACATCTAAGAAGTTCAACAAACTTAAAGTAGAATTTAAAATTATCAGAGGAGGAGAAAGCATGTGCTGCTGCCCTGAGTTGAGAGGAGAAAACGCTGGCACAGGGTAAGGGCCTGGGAGAGGGATCGTGGATTACTGTGCCACGATTCCTGGGGCCCATGTTGTCAAACACATGCACATTATACTTCATTCAAAGAGGGAGGGCACTGAAGAGCTCCAGGTGGATTTTGGTTTTCTTAACTTTGAAATCACTGGCTTCTCTTTCATTAATATTCCAATAATCTCTATTAATGTCTTCAGTGGCTTAAAGATTCAAGAAATTTACAAGCACAGACTTGATTTCCTGTTAGACTAGATGTGTTTATAATTAAGACACACATTCTATGTTAAGTAGTAATAAAACTACCCACCTGTGGTGTCTGGGGAGCTAATAAATTATCTTGACACAGTTCAGAGTCTATTAATCCAGCCACACGGCTATCATCGTTTGTGGTCATATCTTCCAGGCTCAGATTCTTTGACTATTAATTTAAAATGCAAAAGAAGTTAGCAAAACAACCCCATAACTCAAATTTTACAACGGCACATAGCAGACCCAAGGAGAAACCCTGGGAGCAGGAACAAAGAAACAAGCTAGATGCTGGATTATAATTTACTTAGCTTATCAGTACCACACAGTAATAGTAGACAACTCATTTGAAAATTTACAGATGAGGCAGAAACTGGGAAAGACATGACTCTCAGCACTGAGTTCTCTTTTAGGAACATTTAAAGGAGCCAGCCCAATGGCTCAGCAGTGGTGGCAATGTGAGTGTGATCCCTAGAACTCACACACAGCTCTCCTCTGACCTCCAAGCTCATGCCAGCGCACGTACACCTACTGTGGACCATGGGAGGCCGGCTCTGTCAATCAGCTCCAGAGTAATAAAAGGAATACCACAGGGTATCGAGGGACAGAGGACTTTTGATCTGAGGGATAATAAGAAAGCACACGTGCTTTCTGATGATTTTTCTTTTACTTTATCTTAAAAATGGTCTCAACTCTGTCTCCACAGCCAAGTTACATTAAAGTTACTAGATGTTTCTCTCTCTCATACACACACACACACACTCACTCCTCCTCACAGTTCTTTCGCACACCTACCTCAGCACAGCCCACACACATCATTCTCACCCTCCGCAGCCCTTTCACATCAGTTCTCTCCATAGCTGTTCACTTTTCTCTCTGGCCATGACTGCATCCCTCACTCAGCACATCCCCATCCACACACAATCACCCACACACTGTCGCCCACACACTCTTGCACACACTCTTGCACACACACACTCTCTCACCCACACAAACTCACACATTCACCCCCACACACTAACCCACGCTCACTCACTCTCACCCACACTCACACTAACCCACACTCACTCATCCACACACACACTCACTTACATACTCACACACACCCACACTCACTCACAACCACACACATTCACACTCACCCCACACACACACTAACCCACACTCTCACCCACACTCACCCACACACATTCACACTCACCCCCCCACACACTAACCCACACTCACTCATTCTCACCCACACACACTCACTTACTCTCACCCACACTCACTCACTCTCACCCACACACACCCACCCACTCTCACCCACAATCACTTACTCTCACCCCCCCACACACTAACTCACACACAGTCCCTCTCACCCACACACACTCACTTACTCTCACCCACACTCACACCCACACACTCACTCTCACCCACACACCCACCCACTCTCACCCACAATCACTTACTCTCACCCCCCCACACACACTAACTCACACACACTCCCTCTCACCCACACACGCTCACACATACACCCACTCACTCACACCCACACACACTAACCCACTCACTCTCACCCACACTCCCCCACACCCACACACTCACTTACTCTCACCCACACTCACCTACACCCACACACTCCCCCACACACTCCCCCACACACTCTTACCCACACCCTCACTCACCCCCCTCTTCTCCTCTGAGTTACCGCTGCTTCTCTCTTAGCCTAAAATCTGGACAATTATAAGCTACACTTTCAGGGTCCAATCCAATCTTATAACAAGATAAGTCACATAGCTTTTCTCAGGCCCGTAAGGTCACAAAGACTAGTCAGTGAGTAAATGTTTGGCCGTGACATAACTCTTCCCCAGACAGACATAACAATAACTGAAGCAGGCTGAACCTTGGGCGGTCAGGGGATGTGCAGAAGCAGAACTTCTGCAAGGAGCTGTGTCTCAAAGCGAACAGCCTGGCCATGACTTAGCAGCTAACACCACCTGGGAATTCTCTGTGTACTCTATGTAGAGGAATACAAGGGAAAAGAAAGTCTGTTTTGAATTTGTTCTAAGGTCTTTGCAAAATGTGTAAAAGGCTGTCTTTGAGACTAAGAATATTGTTACTTTTCCTGTGTCAGTAAAGAAGAATATTCTGGTATTATTTCTCTACATGAGAATTAGACAACTTAAACAGAAATTATTTTCCTGACCATCCACAACTCTAAGTGTGCCCAAAGATGTAAAACACACTTCCAGTGGAACTGTGGAAGGAACCCCACAGTTGTTCTTACTAGGGAGGTATAGCTGTGGCATCTGAGAAAGTTACAGACAGAAAACTGTTCACCAACAGTCAGTGACTCCATGGCTTTGCCAGGTGGGCTCCCCATCAGAGAATTATACATCAAATTTTAAGTAATTGGGGGGTGGGGGGAGGCATGGGAAACAGACAAACAGCTGAGCTTTGAGTAAACGTGCTTGCCCTCAAGTCTGAGGGCCTGAATTCAATCCCCAGAAAGAATCAATTATCAAAATCTATCCTCTGATCACATGTATGCTGTGGCGTATGTATACATACACACACACACACACAAAATACAGAATAAATTTTAACTGTGAGAGATAGAATCAAATGAGAACAGATATTGAGTGTCTAGGAGGAATGAGATATTGCTTTGCATTTCTGTAAATGTTCACAACAGAGAAAACAAAAAAAGAATCACAACTTGTTTAAAACCAATTCTCACAGAATGAATTTACATGGCACAAGCTACAGCAACTGCAGAAACCTGAATCCCAACAGTAGTATAAACAGGAAAGTGTTTATATTAAAATGTCATGTCATATGAGATGTAATGTATTATGTGTTCATAAGTCTGATCCCCTTTAAAAGCCTTGTATGTACAAGGGCAGGAAGAGACTGTAAAGACACATTAAAGATTAACTAAATCTGGGGCTCCAGAGATGGCTCTGTGAGTAACTGCCTGCTCTTGCAGAGGATGCAGGTTCAACTCCCAGCGCCTTCAACGTGACTGACAACTGTCTGAAACTCCAATTCTAGTGGCTCTGACACCCTCTTCTGGCCTCCTTCAGCACCAGGCACACACAATGGCACACACAAACACATGCAGACAAACACTCATACATATAGAAAACAGTAAATCTTTTTTTAAAAAGATTAACTATATCATCTATAGCTAGTAGGTTTACAAGTAAATCCTGTATTTTCTTTTACTTTATATACTATAAAAATCAGGATGTACTTTTATGAAGAAAAAAAAGACAAAGGAAGAGGGTTTTTTTGGTTTTGTTTGTGATTTTGGTTGGGTTTGTTTGCTTGTTTGTTGCCTTTTTTTGAAGACAGGGTTTCTCTGTGTAGCCCTGGCTGTACTGGCACTCACTCCATAGAGCAGGCTGGCCTCACTCCCACCTGCCTCTGCCTCCCCAGCACTAGGAGTAAAGGCATGCACAACCACTGCCAGGCTAGAGGAAATGTTTTTAAAATGTTATATTAATTTCAAACTTTGAGAACTCCCATTTTTCTCGAGAATGTTGAAATCAGTGTAAAAGCTCAGGTTGTACAGTACATGCCCCAGTGAATAAGGCCCAGGGTTGATCCCAGGGTGCTAGAAAAGAACAAGTTTCCTGTCTTCCTGACACCTGTCCACAGGATCAGCAGTATGCACACAAGGCTTCCAGGACTTGCCTTTGGAGTGGTGCTGGAGGTTCCACAGGAGAAAGAGGGAAGCTGTAAACGAGCTGCTTTCCCTCGAGACTTCTTGGCTAGAAGCAGCAGGTAGGTGGCTGTGAGATCATCATACTGCCACTAAAGGAAAGCAAAGTAGGCCGTTAAGATACTTGCAGTATATGAGTACAGTATTTTATTCTATTTAAAATTATTTTTTTCAACCCAATAGGCATTCTGAATTTTAAGTTAATAACTTTGCAGAGACACTGTACTTAACAGACCTCCATACCTAAAACTGCCCAGAACAAAAAGAACTTCTTGTGTTTCTTTGGGACCTTGGGAATGCTGGACCAGATCTTGGGGCTAGTCCAGGCCAGAAACTTCATATTACAAATGGTGTACCAACGTGGGTCACATACATCCACATAAGGCCTTAGAAAGCTTAAGCGTTCTAAAGCACAGAAACAGAGCCAAAAACAGCTTGAGAGTTGTGTCTCTCAAGTGAGCTACGGTACAGACCCTGGCATGGTGTTCAAGCTTGAGCTACAAAATGTCAGGCTTTTGGAGTGTAGTTTAAGATACAACAAGGCCAATTTCTGAAGTCTCATAGGAGCCTCGATGTAAGCAACAAGCTGCATATGATGAATTTAAGGTTTCTGTTTATATGGACAAAAAGGGAACACAAGACGGCTTCTTAGAAGCAGCATTTTCTTGGGAAAGCTGTTTGCAGATAGCAAGCAGAGGGGCGGCGCATTTAATAGATGCTTCCGGACTCAGTGTTAGCAGCAAAACACTTGTGAATCTTTTAAGAGGCCCTGCTGCCAAATACTTAAAATGGAGTTCATGAGCAGTAGGCGGTAGTGCTCTACTTGGTGGCAATGTGAACCCTAAAATTCCCAGAGTGGTAACTGTAGCTCCTGCCAGTACCTCTGCTATAAAAAGCTAAACCCTCTATGAAGTTAGACTAGGAGCTGGGTGGAGCCAGCCACCCTAAACAAGCCTTTAATCCTAGCCACACTTTGGCAGATTAAAGGTGTGGTCAGAAAAAAAAAAAAAAAAGATATGAGATAAGAGAATATAGTAAAGACAGATTCCAAAAAAGAGAGGTTAAAAAAAAAACAAAAACAAAACCTGTAAATGATTTACAGTGTTTTAAAAAATATACATAGGCTTGAGAAAGAAAAGAAAAAGAAAAAAGATAATGTCCTTAAAAAGAGAAATAGAGAAAAAATAATAAGCCACGTAAAGATGGAAAATACAAAGAGTGTCTAGATACTGTATGTTATTGTCATAAATAAAGTAGTAAAAGCTGCTAAAAGACATTTGATTATAAATGCTCCTGAATTAATCCAACCTATGTATCTTGTAAATAAGTTGACTTTAAAATTAAAATAAGAACATATGCTACTTTGGAGAAGAGGCTTTCCTTTTATTCAAAAGGAATTTATTTCCTACCATTCAGAAAATGAGAGGCTGTAGATTTATTCCCAGTTAAAGAAAATAAGGCTTGATCGAGGAAGACCCCTGAAAAGTTCTCCAATGAAAAGAGATGGCCCGGATGATCCCTCTGCTGCATTTTCTTCTGAGCTCTGTGTGTGTGTGTGTGTGTGTGTGTGTGTGTTTACTCTTTGAGAATTCATACAGGTATCCAATAAATTTTAGCTGTTCTCACTCCCCAACCCCTTTTCCATCACCCCTCTCCCTCTTCCCAACAAGTCTTCCTCTCTCCTGCTCCTTTGGTGTAACCCACTGAGTGAATGGGAGCCACCTTCAAGAGCATGGGGAGAGGTTATGACTGGAGTGTGGGCAACTTATCAGTGACTACAGCACTGAAGAAAATGGCATCTTCCCCTAGAAACCATGAGCCGCCAACAGTCCCATCCATGAGAACGCTGTGTAGATCACCATAGCTACAGGGAGTTCCTCACTGCAACTGCCATGCCATATCCAGAAGACATCTTTTTGCAGCACATCTCTCCACCCTCTGGCTCACACATTCTTTCTGTCCACTTCCCAGACCGCTGCAGAGGGTGTCGGCTCATTTAGGGTCAGGCATTCCAACATCACTTACTTAGCATTTAACCCAGTATAGGTTTCTGCATTAATTCCCTCCCATGCAATAAAAAGCTTCCTTGAAGCCAAGTGCAGCACTAATCTTAGATGGTGGCCAGGAGCTGGGCTTTTGTTCATCTTTTGAGTCAGGATCTCAGAATGCAGCACAGGCTTGCCCAAATTAGCATCAAATTCCTCATCTCAACTTCCCAAGTACTGGAATTACAGGCAGGAGCTAGCATGTCAGGGAACTGGCTGGCTGGCCTCTGAAATGGTCTCACACAGCAGTAGCACCTTCCAGACTCCACCTCCAGAGGGCTGGGATTACAGGTGTGAACACTAGGCCTGGCATTAACTATAAAGTTTAATTAAAGATCATCCCAAAGCAGAAGCATGTAAGAATTTCAGATTTGTACTGTTAAAGACTAAGGAGCGGTCACATCCTATAAACATCCTCCAGAGCTACTGCCTAGCCACACTCAAAGGAGTTCCTCTACATCTCACCACAGGGCAGTAAAGCTCTGTCTCAAAACAAACTGTGAGAGGTTTCTACCCTACAGGGTGGGAAAGAGAGCAAACACAAAGCAGGGTGATATGGTTTGGGGTTCTGAATGCCTCAAGAAAAGGAACAGGCTCAGCCTAGATATCAAGGGCCTAAAAAGCAAAAACTGATGCAATATTAGAAATCTTGCCAGTGATTTCACAGCATCCATTTCACATGCTGATGAACAGTATGATGCAGTACTGTTTTTAGGGAAGAAAACTACAGCATGGGCTGGGCAGTAGCAGATGCCTGCAATCCCAGAGCTAGGAAGGCAGAAGCGGGAAAACTGAGTAGAAGGCTAGCCTGAGTTACACACAGAGCTCCAGGCTAAGGCCAGCCTGAGGCTACAGCGTGTGCGTGCGTGCGTGCGTGCGTGCGTGCGTGCGTGCGTGTGTGTGTGTGTGTGTGTGTGTGTGTGTGTGTGTGTGTGTGTGTGTAAGACAGACGGCAGACAGAAAGACAGATGGTGGAGAATGTTACCTGGGGCCTGCTACCTGGCTACATCCAAGCCACTACTTGAAAACAAAACGTTTTGTTCCTCTTTTGTTCTAGTGCTAGAAAAAGAGTCTAGGGCTTCAAGCACTCGTAAGTGCTCTATACTGGCTAGATGCCAGCCTTTGAAAACAGATGTGTAGTGTATTGTCTTTGTCATGTTTACAGCAGAACCAGATTTCTGTGTGAGAAGTAAACAGTAAAAGTCAGAACTAACTCCTCTGTGGATTCATTTGCTCTGATTCTCAGTTACTATTAGTTACACTTTTCTAATCAATGTCCAAAGTGCAGTGTTCACATTTAAAGAGGCCACCCAAGGTTGGTGAGAGGGCTTAGCTGGTAAAGGAGCTTGTCATCAAGACTGACAACTGAGTTCCATCCTTGAAACCCAAGGGTAGAAGGAGAAAACCAACTCCTCCAAGCTGTCCTCCAAGATCTACACATTTACTGTAGGCATATGCTCCCCACACACATACACACAGAGAAAGCAAATAAACAAATGTAGAAACCCAGACAAGCAAAGAAAAGCATACATGAATATAAAGTCAGTACCTCACTTAAATTTATGATGGTCCCACGGGTCTTATAAACACTCCATGACTGTCAACCACTAGCAAACAGGAGAACGATGAATGAAAGCTTCCACCTTCAAGTTCATGCTGTCCCAGCACTTACCAATGAGATTAAATCCTCCATTGTTTGTCTGCTATTGTGGTGATGTACAGAAAGCTCTGTTATGCAATCATCATCAAGGTGAATCAACTATAAAACATGATTTCATAAACGTTAACCTTACAAATACGTTCTTTTGAAACTTAAAATCAACATATTCATTTCAAAAACATCCAACAGCAACCTGTGGGAATAACATGAGGTTGTAAAACTTTTGGTCTACATCATTATGCGCGATTTTTTTTCTTTTTGTAATGCTGACTGGAACCCACAGTCTCACAGCAGACGGGTGCTCTCCCGCTGAGCTACGTTCTCATTTGTCCACAGGCAGAGGTCAACAACCATTACAAGATGAGTTCTTTCCAGGCTTCCATATCCCATCACCCGACTGCCTGTTACAATGTTTCCATTCTTCCCCCTTGTCCACTGCAAGCCCAGCCTGGCATTTACCTCAAAGTGCAACCATGTTTAGAAATCAGCTTGGACACCCATGGGAAATGGGTGGTTCTGACTTGTACCATGTGGCACTTTGGGTCATGTTTAGGTCTGTGTAATCCCAGGAAGCCCTGTGACAGAATGACAAATGCAACACCACCATCATACCAAAGGTACAGCACACCATAATGCCGAAACACCCTGAAACTCTCTGCTTAAACTCAATTTGTGTAAGGGCAGCAATTACAAGTCCTCAGATCCCTGCATGATGGGACCTTGCTAAGAACAAAAAGACAGGAATGGCCTTGTCTGAGCTGGAAAGCACTCAGAAAACGGAATGTGAAGAGAATCACAAGGAACATGATTTCCAAAGTAAGGCATTCTCTTCAGAACAGCTCCATGTCTTCCTTTCTGCTTCAAGTCCTCCTCTGCGGGGAGGTCGGAACAGCTTGGTGCTCAGCCTTGTCCTGCCACCTAAGTCTGTCCCCCATGGGCTCTCCAGCCACTGAGTCAGTGCAGCCTGACAGCTTAGGCTTTGAGACAGAACACATTTAGTTTTAACTGTGACATCATTTTTAATCATGTGACCTTGACTAGGCCGCTATACATTCCTGAACTTGTTTTATAACTGTAAAAGAGAGATAGTACATGTCTTGCCATATATGTAACACAACAGGAATATTCAAGTATAGCATCTAACAAGCCCCCTGAAAATGGTAAACTATTTATTAATATACAAAATCCTATTTCTTCTTTAACTCAATAACCCGTAAGAAATTTGAATATTCCACTTAAATACAGGCTACTTTCCCATCTAAATGAACTAACTACTAGGTTAAATACAGCAGTATCATGACCGTCATGCAGAACATCATCACACTGGAGAACTCCAAAATGCTAAGATGTGTCATCGATGTTCTGCTTTAACCTTTATGACTCTCAGAGTACAGACTCCTCATTTGGAATGAGCTCAACCTCAAAAGCACAAACACTTCAGCACCCAATTGGACATGTTCTTATTGCTATCCCATAAGAAGGGATTTCTGAGTTCTGTCCAGATCCTAGCTATCCCCAACAGGAAACACTTCTTGGTATAGTGCGCCTGTAATTCTAACACACTGCAGGGTCATCAAGGTGGTGATGGCACATACCTTTAATCCCAGCACTCACAAGGCAGAGACCAAAGGATCTCTGAGGCCAGCCTGGTCTAAAGAGTGAGCTCCAGGACAACCAGGGCTACACAGAGAAACCAAGTCTTGAAAACAAAACAAAACAAAAAAAGCAAACAATGGCAGGAGGATCAAGAGTTCAAGGCCAGACTGGGATATGGAGCAAATTCAAGGCTAGCATAGACTACAAAAGAAGACCCTATTTTTATTTTATATTTTAAATATTTACTTATTTTAACTTTATATGTTTGTGTGTGCACCACCTGTGTCCCAGAATCCAAAGAAGTCAGATCCTTTGGAATTGGAGTTAAAGATGGTTATAGATGCTTGGAACTGAACCCAGTCCTCTACAAAAGCATTGAGTGCTATTAACTGCTGAGCCATCTCTCCAGCTTTGAAAGACCCTATTTAAAAAAACAAAAGCACAACAACAAAAAACCAAAAACCACAACCAGGGGCTGGCATGATGGCATAGTAAGGCTCCTGCCACCAAGCTCAATGGCCTGAGATTGACTGCAGAACCCCACATGATAGAAAGTAAAGAACCAACTCCTCTGGCCTATTCGGTCTTGTCTGTCTGTCTCTCTTCACACACACACACACCCTTTTTCAGAGGAAAAGACAGCCACCCTGTCTCTTACCTCCCACCCTGTGCATCTACCATGTCATGTGCAGAAGCAGGACAGGCATGAAGGAAGCACTTTGCTCACTTTGCTCTCTGCTGGACTCCTGAACTAGAATAAAAAGGATGGGTGACAAAGGTCTGAGAAAGACACTCATTTTAAGCTGAGTCATCCAAAGGAACTTGATACTTAGATGGTGCTCTGAATTCTCAGCTATGCACACTCAGGATAAGGACAAAAAAAAAAAAAAAAAAGCATGTCCAAAAGTAGCTAATTATTTTGGATTATCCGTGCCTGCTACATTTCCTGTTCACTAGGGCAGAAAATGGAACTGAATATAACTTCTATTTGATACAATACTTGGGTACTAGAGCTGTGCATAAAAATAGCATGAGGAGACCATGCGTAGAACTATTACAGCATCTATGCCTTAAATATCCACGTAAATCAGAATCATTCTTACAGTTCATTCTTGATAACACACAACACCAAAAGAATAAAGCAAATACTTCAAAAAGTGACAACAACCCTTAAACCTTCTATTTACAACTATTTGCCCTGCAAAAGCTCTGTAAGGAGGCCGAAGAGATGAGCAAGCTGATGGTTAAGAGGTCTTCTACACAGACGAGACACTAACAGAAATGCCCCATTAGGGATGATGAAATGAAGATTTAAAAAGTCAGTTACCTGCCCCCAAGACTGGCATTTTTGCGTCCTAGCCCAGACTTTTCTACCACACCATGATGTTGCCTACCTATTCATGGTTCTGCTCCTGTCCCAGACTTCTCTATCATGCCATGGTGCTACATATCTGTTTCTGTTCCAGCAGGCAGGCAGACAAGAAATGTTTGCCACAAAGGTTGCAGACAGGCAGGATACAGGCCCTGGGCTTAATCAAGATGACTCCCCAGGTCCTTTCCATGTTACAGCCCACCTCTTGATTCAAATACTGGGTTTCTACTCTATACATACTAGTCACTCAACTGTGGGCAAGTTACTTCATGAAAACATACATCATTTGTTCTACCTGCAATAGAGCAATAACAGCCCCTGCTTCAAGGAGCTAGTACAAAGCCTGAACAAGTTAGCAAAGCCTATGGAAGAATGCTTGACCTAAAAGTACTATCCAGAATTCTACCCATATCATTCCACAGTAAAATATAAAACCTGAATCTTGTAATAGCATATTAGTGTAGTACTCAATAAATACTAGCAGTTTTTAAAGATTTATTTTTATTACTGTGTGATGTGTCTAGGTGTGTGAGGGGTTGGGTGTCACGCACCCTGGAGCTGTAGTTCCAGGAGCACCTGCTATGGGTGCTGGGATGCAAACTTGAGTCCTCTGCCAGCACAGTAAATACATGACTGTAACCTCTGAGTCATAGTTTTCTGTTTCTAAGACAAGGTCTCACACCATAGCTATGGCCGGCCTAGAGCTCATTACATAGCCCCTACTGGCCTCAAATTCCTTCAGTCTTCCTGCTTCGGTTTCCCAAGACTGTGGAGTACAAGTATGTGCCACCACATCCACATGAGCAGTTCTGTTTTCCTTTCTTCTTTTCAAGATTCAGTCTCAGTGTTTCCAAGATCACTCTCAAATTTGTAATCCTCCTGCCCAGCCTCCCAAAAAGCTTGGATTATAGATATGTGATACTACAGCTGACTAGCAATTCTAATAAGATGTTAATAAAAATGTATGCCCTGGGAACACTCAAAATAATGTTTTATACTATGCCCCAAATTAAAAAAAAAAAAGAAAGAAAGAAAGAAAAAGAAAAAGAAAAAACAAGAACATAAAATTTCTAAAGTTGAAATCAGAGACTGTCCTAAGGAACACAGTTAGGAGGATCTGAAGTTCCAAGCCAGTTTTGGCTACACAGCAAGTCTGACGCCAACCTGGGCTACACGAGACTGTGTTTCAAAATCAAACAAGCATTGAGAGAGACTTACTTCATTTTGGTACCTTTCCTAATATGAACAGTAGTGTATTCTATCCTATTAGACATGGCTCAAAGCCTTCTACATGTGGAGAAATGATGACCCCCAATGGTTGAACACAGGCATTTGTACCCCCCAATCTCTACCTCACAAAGGGCACATCAGTTTTCCTCTTCCTTCTGCTAAACTGCTCAGACATTCACACTCTTGGGCTCTCTCTCAGCACTGGTAATCACTAGATTAAGCTGCACTTACTCAATAGATATCCACTACATCATGGAGAGCCACGGATAATATGGATAAGAAAGTGAGTAGGAGTTAACAATCAAAGCACAACCTGAAGGGGTCTTAGTTTGGCCTGTATGACCAGAACAGTGAGGAAAAGAGCAGAGGCTTGAAACAAAATCTACTTTTCTAAGACTAACTAGCTACTGGGAAGAATAATTATACTCACTGATGTGATTATTCCAAAAGCAAACACCCCATTTGTCTACATGTGACATGTCTGAGACATACATACATCCCCAAGCTATTCCAATCTATGTGCATGTCATACACCACAGAAGAAGTGGAGAAAAGTCTCAATTATCTGCAAAGGTTACAAAAACACTCTGCCATTTTATAGCTAATTTATGGTGAGGCTGTGTGTGTGTGTGTGTGTGTGTGTGTGTGTGTGCGCGCGCGCGCGCATTACATGTATTGTGAGAACTCAGAGAGCAAGTATATTAGACCAGTTTTTAAAGTGTGATCTGCAGTCTCCTGGGGCCTCCAGGAGCAACACTTTCTGTAATACTACCACTTCCCACATTTCACAACGCTGACTTTTGAACTATCACACAAGGAGTGAAGCTGGAGCTTCTGTAGAAATCAGACTGTTCCGAGACCATGTCCCGTCATGCACTCACAATTCCCCAGTCACTATTATGCCCTTGATGAAGCAAAGAAAAGAATTCTATTATATGTCAACACTGAACATGTATGTTTTTACTATAAGATGGAAATGTCAGATGCAAAACCATATTGTGTGGAGCAAAAAAGCTATGTGACCTGTCACAGAATACCACTTCTTACTGGTTATTCATATTGGGTTATTTGGAAAATACTTTGTCAAAGCTGAATTCACAAAGTGAATTAATTGATGTTATTTGTTGCCAATGATGCAATTCTATCTTTTAAGGAAAAATTAAGAATTTTAGAAAACTCATGTCTGTCACACAAGCTTGACAGCTTTCTGACACTAAAATAGTCTTTTCTGATGAGATCAGAAGTGGCTTTAGGGAACACAGTTCTTCTTAATGCTATGTTGAAAAACGTGTCAGCATTGGAAAATCTGTACCACTCGGTGCAAAAGTATTTTCCAAATGACCAATACGAATGGTACATGGAGAAAAGAACCCCCGAACAGAATGATGGCTTTTATGGGAGAGTCCAAAATGCTCACTGCTTTGGACTTCAGATTTCACCTGCAACTAATCTTTAGGAAACTACCAAACTTGGGCTGGAGAGAGTTGGTCCTCAGTACTCTTGCTCGGGACCAGCATTCAGCTCCTAGCACCCACACGGTGGCTCACAACCATCTGCACTCCAGTTCCATGGGTCAAGTCCCCTTCTGTCCTCCTTGGTCACGTGGTACACATATACATATAGGCAAGCACTAGACGCATAAGTTAAAATAAACATTTTTTTTTAAAAAAAAGAATGACTACACTTTAAGGAATTATCAGAAACTATCTGCAAGGACTGTTAAAGTATTCTCTGTTCTCTGTCTGGGTGAGGTTGCATTTTATAAATGCAGGAACAGGAAAACTATACAGATATCTCCTATTATGCTAGATCTCACAGAAACTTACAAAGATGTCAACATGCCACTCCTTTGTCAAATTTATTTTTCAATTTATTTTTCACGAAAATATTTATTCATATGTAACAGACTTAATGACTGCTTATTTCTTTTGAGACAGTCTCAGTATCTAAGCCAGGCTGTCCTTAAACTTGTAATTCTCCTGACTCAACTTCTCAAGTGCTGGGATTACAAGTATGTGTCACTACACTCAATTCTTCTGTACTTTTAATGAATTCATAAATAAATATTAAGGGTACAAAAAAAATTCCTCAAACTCAAATATCCAAAAACTGATGTGATTTCATTACTACTCTGGAAAGCAGAACCAGTGGAATCTATTTCTACAGATGAACAAAGAAGTTAAGCAGAGTTAACTCCTTCAAGACTCCCAGAGCATTGTTCACAATCCTGACTGCATGTGGAAAACACTTGGAGCTTTTCAAAGCACTCATTAAGTATTTTGGGATGAAAAGCAGGAGTTGCTGGTGGCAGTGTATACTGAACTCCTGATCCTTCTGCTCTCATCTCCTACATACTAGAACCAGAGACACATCACTATTTCAGTCAGGCCCTGCTTTCTTTTATGTTTCAGGTGATTCTCATACTTAATACAGGTTAAGCAACCACTCACTGGCCCAAAGACTGACCTATATATAAGACTGGGCTATAAGTCTCCCAGAAGCAATCCTGGTAATACATTTTCTTTCATCTTTAGAACATGTCACTGTAGGTCCTGAAGTCACACAAGCTTCTGAAAACAAACTACTGGGTTTCATTATACTTACAGGAGTCTTGCTTTGCCACTCCACTGGACAGTTGTAATCTTGCATGATCCAGGGATGGTTCAAGAGATTTTTCATAGAAATCCGTTTCTTTGGGTCCACCTAGTGGCCATTGAAGTACATTTCAAACAGAGATAACAACACCTTTCCTCCTGAGAACTCAAAATGCACCAGAACAGATGTAAATGTTATCATCACAAACAACGCTGTCAAAGACCTTAAAATGGCCTTGGAATGAATTCTTTTAAAAAGGCAATTGAGGCAAGAAAACTATAACAACCAACATAGGCCTACAAGATAAATGTTTAACAAACACGAACTTCATTGGTATGGACATTATTCATGAAGTTCAGTCAATCTATTGTATGATGTAATAGTCTTTTTGCTGGAAAACCTATTCACGAGAAATATTCACCAGTTTAGTATTCAAGCAAGTGCAATGCAGGGCATTCATACTGAATATGCAATCTCTACTTCCGATTCACTCACAATCACACAGAACAAGCTGAAAAGCACACCTTTCGTTTCCATTTGTGATGTTCAAATGTGAGGAGAGAAAAATTAATCAACAAAGATTAAGTTTGGGAGTCTGGAAGAAAGACTGAGACATTCTTCAATCTCACTATGGAGATTTGGTGGTCTAGTTCTACTTCATCAAGGTTGGTGAGCCTGAGGTACATTTTATATTAAAAGTAACATAATGCAGAGATGACTTAATCGATGGAAAACTGCAAGAGGTTCAGGGAACATAGTAAATAAAATAATTCACTATTTTCCAACAATTTCCAATTTATTATATCCAAAATGCATGACAGAGCAGTGAAGTAGGCTCGGATATACCCCCTCCATTTTCTAGATCACCATGTAGAAGGTAGGCTTACTGACTGGTTAACAAGGTGACCTAGAGTTCAGCACTCTGCTTTTCACCATCATTCCATCAAAGAGTCATTTTCAACGTGGCCCCAAAACTATCAGCATCAGCACCAGATAGGAGCTTTTGGAAATGCAAATCCTTAGTCCTGCCTGAGACCTATTATATCAGACAATTGGGATGGGGCCTAGTAAACTGTGTTTTAACAGGCCCTCCTGGCAATTCTGACACATGCTGAAGCTTGAAAGGCATACTATATCATAGGACCCACAGACTACACAGCAGTTCATCTGAACATTTGTTCAACGGTTTCTATATGCCTAATATGTGAGCAGAACAAGAAAATGAAGAGAACAAGAGCTAGAAAAAACAGAATGATTATTAAACAAATGTTATTAAAGCACATTACCAAAGACAGACAACGTCTAAAGCAACTTTGTTTACAACATAATTAGCAGAGGTTCTCAAAGAGGATATTTACAAGACACATGATGGATGGAATCCTTTATAAGCTAATAAATAATAATAAATGCACAAGTACCACAGATTCATTAAAAGTTGAATCAAACGGTTACAATGGGTTTTGTTATTTAAAAATAAATAACAAACTTTACCTGAAGCATCTGTTGGAGAAGCAGAATGCTACTGGGGGAGAGCCACTTAGGAACATCATATTTCCCCCTCTACAAAAAAAAAAAAATTGAAGACTTAGGTCCAGCCTGCCTTGCCTTGCTGATATTCTATGGTAGTTAGATGCTAAAATTTCCTTCCATAATTTTCAACACTGTCAATATGAACAACTCCCAGTTCATGCTAGGGGGAAAAAAAAAACAGTAAATTAAATACTATCATTTCATTTTTCACATGTCAGAAAAGGACTGAGAATATAATTAAAATTAGCAGTGAAAGAGAAGAAGTGAAATCCACACTATGATCCCATGAACAGAAAAAAGAATATTACACTCACTTTGTATTGCCAAAGCAAACAAGAGCTGACACAGTGAGGCAATAGCAAAACATATTTGATAGCAGGACATGTGGTTAAAAATAGGTCACAATGGACAGGGGATGAACTCGGTGGGTAGTGTTTGCCTAGCAAGTGTAAGGCTTCGGTTTGGTATCCAGACTCCCTCCCCACCAAAAAAAAAAAACAGGTCACCAACACACCTGGTGCACAGGGCAGAATTGGATAAATGTCCATTTCTTTCTTTTTAAAAACATTATTATTGTGTGAATGTGTATGCCATGATCTGTCCTTCCACCTTTGCATGGTTCTGAGGACTGAGCTCAGTCATCAAGGCTGTGACGCAAGTGTTTTTACTCAACTCAGCCCTCTAAAAGCATTTCCTAAGATAGACACCTTCTGAGGGAATGAAGGAGACTAAGGAGAGAAACACTTACAACCGGGCTAACTAGGACATCATGGTCACTATATCATTAATCAGAGACTAAGCCTTTTGATAGAGCCTGCCACAAACATCCTCTTTCTCAATTCTGGGGAAATGATACAGTAATTTCTTGTAGCAGAAACCAAGTTTCTTAATGATGCTAGAATACCAAGATAATTATTTAAGAAAAACCTAAATAAGTTGAATGTTTAATTCACAGCATGCATGAAAATTAACTTCACCCAAATTAAATGCAAATAACAAATCCTAAGAGTACTTAAAGAAGACAGCGAAGGTTGTTTTTAGAATTTTTTCCAGACACAACAGTAAAACCAAAAACTCTAGGACTATTATAACAAAACAAACATTTGACATTTCTGAACGGCAAACACACTGTGAAGATTAGCAGGCACTGGGGAGAAGACCCGCGTGAAAAGGCAGGCAGTCAGTCTGCTCTTCCCCGCCTCCCTGTTCCCGTGCCAGTGAGTAGGGAAGCACTCTGCCAGCTGCTGGACTCCAGCCTCTCTTCTGGCCACACCCACATTCAACTCATCAGCATCTGGGTTGTGCTCAAACACACCCAGCAACCTCTACACCATCTTGAGCCTCTGTGGCACATCAGCAGACAGCGCTCTCTCTGTGCCTGTGCTAGGGGCCAACAGTGTGCTTCAGGGAAGACAGCCTTGACCCGCTGGTGTTCACCACAGCACCCCACCCCAGCCGTTCCTACTTTCTTTACAGCCCTTATTAGCACCATCAATTTCTATTGTACGCCTCACTACATTTAAAAAAAAAAAACAAAAAACAAAAACAAAAAAACAAGCTCCTTAATACAGAATTTGCCATTCTGTTGACCTAGAATAGTGTCTGGCCTTAGTGTGTATAAGGTGCTCAATTAATATTTTTTTGAATAAAGGAAGGAATTAGGCAAAAGCTTACATTTTAAAAGAAAACAGGCAAGAAATACTGACAGGATATTTAAATGGCAAATAAGCATGAAATTATGTTCAGCATATTTAACAAAATTTTAACTTAAGGGCTAGAGGTATGGCCCAGTTGGCAGAATGATTGTGTAACATGTACAAGACCCTGCGTTCAGTCTCCAGCACTTTATAAAAGCAGGTGTTGTGTTAGTCATTATAAGCAGAATTTTCTGTCCCACCAGCCAGCTCCTAAATAACTACATAGGGTCTTATTAATTATAAATGCTCAGCCAATAGCTTAGGCTTGCTACTAACTAGCTCTTACAACTTAAATTAACCCATATTTTTTATCTACATTTTAATAATTTTTTTATCTACATACATTGCATGATCTTTCCTCAGTAGACATGTTCATCTTGCTTCTTCCCAACCTCCTGGCAGCTCCACTCTTCTTCATCCTAAAGCTCTCTCTCCCTGTTCTCAAATCTCACCTAATTTTTTCTGCCTAGCTATTGGCCATTTAGTTTTTTATTAAACTAATGAGAGCAATGCATCTTCACAGTGTACAAAGAGACTATTCCACAACAATTCACCTGTAATCCTAGCACTTGAAACATAAGGGCAGGAGTTCAAAGTCTTCCTGGGCTACATGCAAGTCTAAGGTCTGCTTGGACTACATGAGACCAGTCTCAAAAAACAAGTCGGAGTAGGGGAGATGGCACACTGGGTAAAGGCACTAGCCACTCAAACTGAGCAACCAGAATTTAATCCCAGAAACCCAAATTAGTAAATCCTTACATGGAGCTACACCTATAATCCCAGCACTCCTACAAGGAGACAGGAAGCAGAGACAGAATCACCTAGAAGATAGCTAGCCAGAATTACACAGTACAACAGCAGAAACAATGAGAGACCCTGTCTCAGCAAGGGGGGAGGTGTGAACTTAAAGTTGTCCTCTGACCTCCACAGATACACCTTCATATACTCATACATACATTCATGCACACACACACAAAATAAAGAGACAGGAGTGGTCCCGTTTCAAGGGAGAAGGGCCTGGAGAGACGGCCAGCAATGAAGAGCACTGACTGTTCTTATAAAGGATTCAAATTCAGTTCCCGGCACCTTCAAGGCAGCTCACAACCATCTATAACATTAGTGCCAAGGAATCCAACACCCTCTTCTCACCTCTATGCGCACCACGCACACACAAGGTATATATATATATATATGAAGGCAAAACTATCCTACACATAAAATAAAAACCTTTTTAAAAGTTTAAGATATTGCTTTATAACACTAACAAATTTTTCTTGTTTTTCTAAGATGAGTATCACTATATGACCTAGAATAGCCAAGGTTCAAGCTATCTTCCTGCCTGAACCCGAGTAACTAAGACTAGAAGCCACATAAACTGATAAACTTAGAGAAATATATACTTAAATATGCACACTGTTACTAGAAAGAGCTGAGATCAGGAGTATTTATCTAATCAGCTAGAGTGTAAGTCATTCCGAGTAACTACAAATGTGTACTGACACTCAAAACTGTATATCCTTGACTCAGCAGCTTCATTCACTTAATCTAAGCAAATAACCTGGTGAACAAAAATGTAAGAAAGGTGGCATTTCCAACACAACTGTGTGTAATGCCACCAAAGGGCCTCCCAAACCACAGAAAGCCACGGTAAAATAAATTCTGAGTTAGAAATGTAGCTCGGGGAGATATAGGCAGGCATAGAAAAGAAGCCAAAGCCAGTTCCAAAGCCAGCTGTAATGGAGACTGTAAGAACCCATCCACTAATACACCACTAAGTGTATAACAGAAGGCAGTCCAGTCTGCAAGTCAGGGACAAGTTAGGGGTCATGCAAAGTCATAAACTATATGGTAGATGTGGTGGCTCAGGCTTTTAATCTCAGCACTCGGGAAGCAGAGGCAAGCAGATCTCTGTAAATTCAAGGCTAGCCTGGAGTACATACTGAGTTCCTGATCAGCAAGGGCTACATAGTGAGACCCTATCTTGAAGAGAGGGAGGGAGGGAGGAAGGGAGGGAGGGAGGGAGGGAGGGAGGGAGGGAGGGAGGGAGGGAGGGAGGGAGGGAGGGAGGGAGGGAGGGAGGGAGGGAAGAAGGAACAAAGGAAAAAGAAATAAAGAGACAAACTATGTAACAGGCTGGTTTTTCATTTTGTTAAAGAGGTAAGCAAAGTTTTAGCTATTTCTCCCCTTTCTCTTTGGTTTCAATATGACACCTTGCTAGGGTGTCTTAAGGCTTGCCTGAGTCAGAAACTGGCCCAGTCTGTTTCTGGACTACAGTAATAAAGCTCCTAATTTATTTCTCCCTCCTGGCCTTTACCTATAGCCAACCAGACCCCAATGTGAAGTCTCAGTGCTAGCTGGCCCCAATTCTTATCCCAAGGAAGAGGGATTTAGATGCTGCAGCCAACTCTCCAGTAATTCAGGGCTGGACCTCCCGCTGGCCCCTCCCACAGCAGAGTATTCCATAACTTCTGACACAAAGGCTCCTGGGAACAGGATTTGTTCTCATTCTCAGCAAACTGCCCATCTGCCTGTCTCATAAGCTTCAGCTTGCTTCTGTCGAGGACCCACAGAAAGAACAGCTGGACATGCCTACCTGCTTATCAAATGCCACAGGCCACCTGAGTTTCTGATCAGAACTTGTTCTTCTTCATGTCACTTACTAGTCAGACCCCATGGGCTCTGGGTGACCTTCCCCCATGCCAACTGCTGCAGACTTTGGTGCTGAATCCCTAACTCCCAGTATATGGGGCTGATGCTCAGCCCCAACTGTGGGAGAGTAAATCAGTTGTGTTAAGTTCTTGACTACTCACCCTAGAGTTCAATTAGTGTCTGACCTCCTCAGATGCTCACTCTCCCACCAGCCTCCCAAGGAGAAGTCTAGCTCCAGGTTTCCAGTTTTCTGATACCCCAAAGCAGACTCATAACTACCAAAGTAAAAGAAATGGTATGCCCTTAAACTAACATCCAGTCCACATCACATGGACCATTACACCCAGCATGAGGAACTTTTTAGTAGATGCCCTGTGCCCTGCTAGAGTGTGCAGGGTCTGGGAATCCTCCTGGCCTCTAATAAGTACAGGCCATTAATGTGCTATACACTCAGTGCTACAGCACTCCCCCACCTACAGCAAAGAATAATCTGGTCAAAAATATCAGCAACAGAGCCATGGTTGAAAAACACTGCCTCAGAGCAAACTGTTAACAGTTTTTTAAGACAGGGTTTCCTTGTGTAGCCCAGGCTGGCCATGAACTCAGAGATCCCCCTGCTTCTGCCTCCCAAGTGCTGGGATTAAAGGCGTGCACCAGCACCACCAGGCCCAGAGCAAAAATAGTGGCTAGACGAGGACCAGAGAGAGAGGTAGTGCTTCTTCCTTCCTCCCTGCTGTGCCATAAGGTCCCAGGAAGCCTACAAGGACAGTGTGATGATTACATGCTAAGATATACATCTAAAGACCAAACAAAAAAGACCTCAGGGAACAATGCACTGGGGAGGGGTTGTGTCCCTTAACCCTGCTTCTTTATTTAAAGGATGATTACCTTGCAAATGAGAACAAGAGCAATAGCGATGGAAGCCAAGTGGAAGGAGGAGTCAGATCTACCGGCTAAGAATAATCCTGGGGATTCTAGCAGCCTTGAGACTGTTCATTTTGCACATGGTACGAAAAGGGCAGACAGTTTCTCCAAAACACAATGACAGCACCATAGTCAACTCTATAAAAATTACAAAAGCATAATCTAATAAAGAGGCAAGTTATTCATCTCCTTTGGATTTGAAAGGAACAACTGATAAGTCTTTTGCCTCCAGGCTATCCAACTTTGACTTCTAAATAACACAGACTACTCTAATATTTGTGTACCAGAACTGAAGTATAGTCACGCTTGTCTTCAAATACAGTAACAGAAAATGAACAGGTGGCTTTAATAAGATTAATACATAATCTCTAAGTAATCATGCTGAAAATTGCAGCTAAGCATTTTGGTTAAAATAGCCAACAAATGCAAAAGATAAACGAAGCCTGCCTCTTAAGTTCAGCTACACAGTGTGCCGAATATTGCTGGGCTTTCCTTTCAGTCAAGCAAAGAACTGAAGACTGTAATAGTCCCAAGTGAGAATTTTAGGAACATTCTAGGCAGATATATACTGTATGCAAGTGATACGGCACCTTAATTAGATTCAACCAACAGACTGTATTACTGCGACTCGGAACAATAGTTCTGAGCCAAGATTACAATAAATTTCAAAATCTATAATGTGTGAAATTAAATTCCACAATAATGCATAAAAATCCTAATTTGAATCAATTTTCATCTTGCAAATACATGAAAAACTAAAAAATGAAATTCAGAGTAGGAGAAACAAAGAATACACAGAACTAGTAAATAATATTAATTAGGAAAGCCAACTTCTACCAAATAAAAATTAGACATTTCTACCACACCCATACCACTGCAAAGGCATTCAATTTGCCAAAAATAAAACCTTGAATTTTACTATTAGGGCAGAACACTTTCATTTACTGTAAGGTAAGTTTCAGCCCCTAAAAGATTTATTTAAAGGGCTAGAGAGATGGCTCAGAGGTTAAGAGCACTGGCTGTTCTTCCAGAAGTCCCGAGTTCAATTCCCAGCAACCACATGGCAGCTCACAACCGTCTATAATAGTATCTGGTGCCCTCTTCTGGTGTTCAGGCATATATGCAGGCAGAACACTGTATACATAATAAATAAATAAATAAATAAATAGATTTATTTAATATCTATCCATTAGTGCATGCAAATAAATAAATATACCGATTAAACAATATTAATAAATAGCATTAATGCCTTATAAATTTTTTAAATAGCAAAGAAAAGCAAACAACATAGTAATTTAAGGTTCAGACAGACAAAAATACAGCATAACTCACAGTCAAGTTGGTGAATTAGGAACATCATGAACCTAGTGTAACTCGGTTTCCACAGACTATGAGCAATCACTCATTTTATAAAAATCTTGGTAGTTTGGATAGGATTCAGCCAACAACAGAATAAGCCTGAAGGTTCGGTATACTTTTCCTGCTATCAAGTGTGCAAATGAGCTATTTGTCTGTCTCCCTGTGAGCCTAGCACCAGGACTGCTGGTTCTGACGGCCCACTGAACTGCTCTTTCTACAGTGGATTTGAGGCTCCTGGAGGAACCTCGGCACACACTGGACAACATGTGGTTTGTTAAGGCCTCCTCATTGTTGCCAGTGCTGCTTGGTTTCCAGCAGGTGTGCTTCATTTCACCACTGTCGCCTGCCTGGTGCTGGATGAACATTTTGGTCTTCTCTTTGACAGTCTTGGCTTCACAAGAGGTCTGAGGACAGCCATGACTCTGAGTAAGAGATAGATGGCACCTCCAAAAACAAAGTGCTGCCCGCTCAGGATTTAAACAATTGAGAAGTATTAATGCCAACTGGCAGTGCGATTATTATTACAGGACAGAAGAATCAGCTTCAAAATTGCAACGTAACAGTAAGAAAAACACAAAATAAGAGTCAAACAATTCAGAGCTGGGATTTGGGGGAAAGGTGAGGGGGTGGGAAGAGGATTGAGAGGGGATCTGTGATTGGTATGTAAAATGAATTTAAGACTTCCTTAAATTTAAAAACAAAAAGAATTCAAAGCTAAAGTGAATTGGAATGAGCCCTAGAAATCACTGATTACTGGAATGCTGTAGTAATACTGATGAACAAAATCAGAAGTAGTCAGGAGGCAACGCCAGCCCGTTATCGGGAAAGCTGATACACAGCAATACCTAATGTGAGCTAGGGCAGTGAACCTGTAACCATGGTAAACCTGAAGAAGGGATGCCTGGGAACATTCCAGTCAATAGGTGCAGACAAAAGCTTGAAGTGGATGTTGCCTCCTCTCAACACCTGTGATTTTTGCAGTGCAGCAACTACAGAGCTGAGAAATCATGACTCGGCTCTGGGCTTGGGTTGCTGGAAGAAGTCTCTACCTTTTCTGAACGCCTACAGAGACTCACAGCTGGCCAACATAATCACCTCCCCACTGGCCACAGCAGCTCACTAAAAATGTGCCAGCCTATCTATAAAGTACCAATCCTCGAGAAACAAATTCAACAAACAGCACATTCAGAGGATTATATACACCATGACTATACAGTCTATTACAAGGTCTGAGGTTTGTTCGACATACCAAAATCACATTAACAAAATACAAGGGAGAAAAAGACATTATCATCTAAATTGATACAGAAAAGCACATGGCAAAATTTAACCACTCCATAAATGCACCTGGCACAGTAAGAATAAGCAAGAACTCCCTCAACATAATGAAAACCTTAGGAGAACCCTGAAGCTTTCCCTCTAAAAGTAACAAAGAAAGCTGAGCACAGTGACTGCCTATAATCTCAGCGCCCAGAACTGAGTGAGGCAGAAGGGCTGCAGGCATTAAGACCAGCCTGGGCTACAGAGTGAACTCCAGGACAACCTGGGGTATAGTATGAAACACCACCTAAAAAATACAAATCTCAACTGGATATGGTGATGTATGCCTCTAAGCCTAGCATACTGGAGGAAGAGGCAGGCAGACAAAGCTCTGTAAATCTGAGGCAAGCCTAGACTACATACAATAGCCAAGGTTACATACTGAAACCTTTTCCCTCAAACAAAAAACATAAAGCGTGTACACACACTTAGACAAAACGCTAGCCAAACTCAGAAATTTGTTAATAGTAACAGCTGATGTTTAGTGCACGCTACTCAATGCTTCTCATAAACTAATTCACTAAATCCTTAGAGCCCTATGCAGTAGATATATTATACCCATTTTACAGAAGAAGCTAAGATATAAGTTAATTTGTCAAAGCCCACAGCCAGAGTAGTCTTTAATTTTAAAAATGCCAACTGGTTCAGATAGATGTCCTAAGGGCTGAAATCAACATTTCCTCAAGTGTCCTAGGTGACTGACACGGAGCCAGCATCATCAACTGCTCTTCTTCAAAGTGTATTTCCAAAGGCTCCTTCCACCATAAGGAGATCACACCATGTATCCAAGGAGTTAAAAAGTATCAAGACAAAGTTCCCAAGAGTCTTTGCACAAGTATAACTCCTATGATTATACAGACCTATACTGTCTTTCTGGAACTTTTGGGAGGTGAGAGCTGGGGTGGAACTCAGAAAAACACTCACCTAGAATTTTGGGAGTGTAAGATTCTTCACTATACCAGTCATCATATTTAGTCAGCCCATCTTTGGAAATATCAGTTTACTACTTTGGCATCAAGTTCTCAAAAGAAGCATACACTATAATAAAATAGCAGCTTATAATACGAGACCTTTTTTTCAGAACAAGAAGCATAGATGTACTTTGCAGAAAAGACCAGTAGAGGAAAGAGTTCAAGACAATCTAGTGTTTATTAAAACCTCAACTGGAAAATGTTCTTGAACTACCAAGACCAAGGCTGCACTCTGTCAACTAACAACAAAGCTCCAGAGTGACCCAACCCTATTCTGGGTAACACAGAGTGCTGCCACATTCAACAAATGGAAGCAACAGGCACAGCTGACAGCCCACAAAACATAAAGAAAGCTTAATGAGGGGCAGGAGGAAATCCAGACTGTGCTGGCAACACCAGCAGGCTCCGGGAAGCTGGCTTCAGCTCTGTCTATTTCTCTTCTTTACCATGCTGCCAAGGCAGTGGTAATGGCTACCGCCATCATTCTACTTATCAGCAAGCCTGCAGGATTAGAGCTGTTCAGCCTTCAAAGAGTCAAATCCCTACAACTGCATCTCTTCCTAAAATTACTCTTAGTAATGTAGGCATCAATTCTCAAGAGTTTTTTACAACTTAGGAGAGAAGACAAACTACTGATCTTTTTAAAATGTAGATCCTTAGATGTGGCATTCCACATTTCAATCTGTTGACTTAGGGTCTCTCCTTAAATAAAGGTGCAAAAAGATTCCATGGTCCAACCAAAAACTTCACAACATTCGTCCCCACATTTCTCCCACTGCTATGCACTTGCTTTACTGACTGCTCTACCAAAACCACTTTTTATAAACACCCTGTCCAATTCTTACTCTAGGATTGCTACTGAATTCTTTATCGGCTGCTGCTGTCTTACTTACACCCTGGTTATTATATGACATTCTTCACCCTCTCCTCCTTTAGACAGTCAAGAAAAGACTCTAGCAGACAGCTTCATGCTCTGTCCAAATCTTGCCTCCATATGCTGACAGACGAACAAACACACACATAAACACACACAGGTATTCGCATACACATCGATACACACAGCTCTTACCAGGAAAAGAATCTTTACATACTTATTTCATTTTGCAGCAGTCTAAAATAGAGAACACTTTTCAGCTTGTGTTTTGTTAAACTTTTTATTGAGTGAGTATGGGAGGAGTGTAGAAGTGTGCATGCATGTGTGATATGTGTGTGTATGTGTGTGTGCATGTGTATGTGTGGGGATATGTTTTAAATATAATAAAAACAGTCGGATGATGTGGGAATGTCTTTCTGTATGCTGTGTGTATCAATCTTTAAATAAAGGACTGTTTTGGCCATGGCAGGCACCGTAGAAGAAGTAGGTGGGGAATCAGAATAGTTAGGAGAAGGAGGGCGGAGTCAGATCAGATCAGATCAGATGGAGCCAGCTGCCAAAGAAGAAACATGTAAGGAACACAGGTGAGCCATGGACTACAAGGCAGACAGATTAATGAGAATGGGTTGAGCTAAGATGAAGGAGCAAGCTAGCAATGTGCCTAAGCCATAGGCCAAACAGCACGAACTTAAAAATAAGTGTCTGAATCATTTTGGGGGGCCTAAGCAGCAGCGGGCAACTAAGCGGTCTGGAACCACAGGTCTGTGGTCTGTGGGTCTGTGGACCTCTGGCAGCCCAGGGACAGAAACCTTATTGTAACAGTAGGAGATATCAGGACAGATCCACCTCCTCCAGTCTTTGTTTTTTTGTTTTATGTGTATGTGTGTGTGTGTGTGTGTGTACATATACATGTGTGTGAGTGAGCGCGCGCGCGCGCATGTGCGTGTAAAATAAACATGTACCTTGGTAAGTTTTTAAAAACTGAATACAAAAGTGTGACTGGAATCCAGATCAAGAAAAAGCAGACATGCTAGGCAGTGATATTGCACACCTTTAGTCTCAGCACTCAGGAGGCAGAGACAGGAGAATCTCTGAGTTCAAACCTAGCCTGGCCTACAGAGTGAGTTCCAGGACAGCCAGGGATATACAGAGAAACCCTGTCTTGAAAAAAATACAAAAAAAAAAAAGAATGAAAAAATAAAAGAAGGAAAAAAAACCAGCCACCAACTCCATTCCTTTTAAGCCATGGCCAAACAATACCTATAGGCTTAACTTCTAACAGCCCAGAACATATTTGCCTTTTGTACTTTTATCCATGGAAGCATACAATACACAGAACAGCATTTTTTCTGAAATTCTGTACCCATAATACTTACCATAATCTTCTTGTACAAAGTCATGACATTATCATCATCAAATGGTAGAAATCCACACATAAGCACATATAAGAGAATGCCCATGCTCCAAACATCTGCCTAAGAGGGGAAAAAAATAGCATTAAAACACATTTCAAAAAGGCAAGACACAAAGAGAATCACAGAATCTTCACAAAGCTGGAAGAGAACAAAGAAGCCAGCTAATTCAACTTGCTCATTCTACAGTGAACACGAAGTCCAGAAAGGAATATTTGTCCAAAGTCATCGGCTCAATGGAAGACCTCCTGACTTTCAATTCAGTGTACTCCTCTAGCTACATACTAACACGGAACAGAAAATAATTCCCAACTGGCTGGAAACTGAGCCATGATAAGGAAATAAAGCCAGGTCTCTGATTCTCAAAGACATTTTTAAAGCTACGGAGACTAAGGTTACATATGCGGATAGAGGGATGTCAAAAAACTTCCTGGTCCTCTGCAAATGTAAATAAGCTGTGCTGTAAAGTCCTTTGTATATAGTTAGGTCTTTATAAAATCCAATGGTTGACTTCTCAAATATTTAGGTTAGAAATCAGACTGTCACACAATAGCACTATAAATCCTAAAGTCCAGAAAGTTTCTGTCTTTCTGAGATATTCTGAGTCTCTTGAGTACTGAGAAGTAACTATCAATTTGAGCAGTACTTGGCTTTGATCAATAATAATGCCACATTATTAGTCACGACTCTTGTGGTAGCTGATTTTGGTTGTCAACTTGACTACATCTGGAATCAACTAAAACCAAGTTGCTGCTGCATTAGATACTGAGGTGGAAAGGCCCTGCCCTAAGTCTGGGCCACATCATCTAGTGGCATCCTACATCAAAGGGCATGGAAGAATGAAGCTTTTGGGTTTGCTGCTCACCCCATTCTTGCTGGCAAATGTGTCTATCTTGTTGCTGTGACTGGCATTCTATCTAGTACTGTCAGAATTCCAATGCAGATCCTGTCACGCCAACTAGACTGGGACTGCAAAGACACCCAGCCCCACAGACTACACAACTATTAGATTCTTGGCCTTGCTGTTATGAGACAGCCATTTTCTGATTACGTGGACTACAATCTATAAACCAGTCTAATAAATTCGTATTGTTCCCCATTCTGTCAGCTCTACTCCTTTAGAGAAGTCTACCACAGCCCACTTGCTGGGGAAGTAATCCTACAGAGTGCCTACTGTAAGTCACACCTTACACTCTCATTTGGTTCGTGAGAAATTTATAAGAAAGGACTGCATTTTTTACATAGAAAAATAAGAGGAAACAGTTAAAACTTCCTAGGGCCATGGGACTGTATGGCAGATGATAACTAGTGTTTGACAAGTTGACCCACCATATATATAATTCCATAATAGGGAGCCTCACCTGACAGAGTTGTGGGGTCTCTGACTGTTGGTGATCAGTTCTTTTCTGTCTGTAACTTTCTTGGGTGTCACTCCCATACCTCCCTAGTAAGATCAGCTGTGGGGTTCCTTCCATAGCCCACTGGTAGTGTATTTTACATCTTTGGGCACACTTAGAGTTGTGGATGGTCAGAAAGTTGATTTCTGCTTAATCTGTACAATTCTGATGTATAAGAATAATACCAGAATATTTCTCTTTACACAGGAAAGTAACAGTATTTTCAGTCTTAAAGACAACTAATTTTAGACTTCAGAACAAGTTTAAACAGACTAAACTGCCCCCGCAGGAGACACACAGAGACTAATTCCCAGGTGTTTATCCCTAAATCGAGGGAGGCTGGTTTGAGGGATCCCCTGCCGGCAATAGTTGACTTTCCACACATATCCTGACCACTCAAGGTTCAACCTGCTACTGTTATTGTTAAGTCCTGAATTCCAATGTCATTCTCCATCTGGGAGAAAGTTATGTGCTAGTCCACACACATATCACTGGCCAGTCTTTGTGACCTTACTAGCCTGAGAAAAACCGTGTGACTTCATGTGTTAGGAGATTGGGTTGGGCCCTGAAAATGTAACATATAATGGTCCAGAGTCTGGGTAAGGATGCAGGGAGCAGCAGCAATGTAGGGGGAGAGAGAAGGAGGTGTGACTGTGGATGAATGAGAGTGTGTCAGAGCAGCAGCAGTGTAGGGGTGAAGCTGTGCAGAGTGTGAGTGTGTGTGCTGAGTGAGGGATGAAGAGGAGGCCTAAGGAGAGGGTGAGAGATGTGAGAGAATGAATGGATGAGGGAGGGAGCAAAGAGTGATGTAGACGCACATGTGTGTGAATGAGTGTGTGTGAGATAGAGCTGTGAGAAAGAGCTGCTGCTCTGTATGGAAATGTGTAGATCTGGAGGAGAGCTACCAGAGCCTACTGGTAAGAAAGAGGATTTCCAATTAAATCAATCAGGCATCTCACATCCCTGTTTCAAATTAGATAAGAGAACACACTAGTTAACCAAAATCATAAGCCAAAGCAAATACAAATAAACCTATCAATTGACAACTAAGATCAAAATAGCTGAAAGAAGAAGAAAATCTGAACCATTTCCCATGAGATGTATGAGAGCCTTAGAGAGCCTAGCGTGTCCTAGGCAGAGTAAATACAAGAAGTACCTCAACTGCTTACTTGAAAATGAAGCACCATTCTTAAACAATCAAACCAAATCTCCAAAGAGTCCAGGCCTGAGTTCTGCATCTTTCAAGTATGCTAAAGGACTCCTTGGTACAGTTAAGACATTATGTTACATGACAGAAAGTCAAACTCACATGGACAGGATACTTAAGGTCACATAAGAGGGCTACAGAGATGGTTAAATAATTAAGTGTCCACTACCCAGCTACCAGGACCAGAGTTAGAATCCCAGGACCATGTAAGCAGTGGGGCATCCTGCACATGCCTATGAAGCCCAGCTCCAAGAAGAGCAGGGACACAGGGTTGACTGGACCTCTGGCTTCTAGCCAAGTTCAGGGAAAGTCCTCACATACACAACACAGCAATTTCTTCTTTAAAGACACATGTTGTAACACAGATAAACCTTGACGACATGGTTAAGTAAAATAAGATAGTCAGAAAAAAGTATTAAAATTTTATGTGACATAGAATAACCAAATTCAGAGACCTGGAGACTAGGACAGAAGCCAGAAGGGTCATCAGGGATGGGGGGTATTGTTCAGTGAGCACAGTTTTAGCATGCACAGTAAAAAGAACTGTAGAGTTTTCGTGGCTATACTTGACAAACTCAACTGCAAATCAGTTACCATGGTAGACTTTATGTTATGAACATTTTTCCAAAGTTAAAAAAAGGGGGTTGGGGGATGTAGTTCAGCTGGTAAAACACTTGCCTAGAATGCATGAAGCCTTGGTTGATCCCCAGCACCATATAAACTGAATGTGATGGCACATGTATATCATCTCCACACTTGAAAGTAAAGACAAGATCAGAAGTTCAAGGTCAGCCTTGGCTATATAGCAAATTCATAGCCTGAGCTATATAAAACCCTATTCCACAAACAAGCCAGATATTGTGGTGCACACCTTTACTCCCAGCAATCAGGAGGCAGAAGCAGGGGCTCTGTGAGTCCAGCCCTATTTACATAGTGAGTTTCAGCCAACTAGAGATATACTGTGATACCATCTTGGGGAAAGGAAGTAAGAAAAACGAAGAATGCCTAAGATTTCCGGATTTAAAAAGCGCTCCAGGGACAGCAAGATGGATCAGCAGGTAAAGAAGCATGGTGCCAAGGATAACATCATAAATTCAATCCCCAGGACACTTATAGTGGAAGAAGAAAAAGAAAACCAACTCCCATAACCTGTTCTGTGGCCTTCACCTGCATGCACAGTATGTACATACATACATACATGCATACATACATACATAAATACATGCATACATACATGTAAACAAAACTAAAGAAATACCGTAACCAACGCAATAAAGATATAGAGCACTGTAAGTACAGGCAAACCAGTGAGAGGGGTCTGTAGCATGATGGCTGAAATCTGTAATTCCAGCACTGGTGAGGGAAGGGTAAGGCAACACCCGAAGATTCAAGTTCAGTCTGACTTCCACAGTGAGTTCCGGACCAGCTTAGGATGCAAAATGAGTTTGGCTCTGTGAATAAACACCTTTCATATAGACATGAGGATAGGAGTTTAGATCCCAAATCCACATAAAAGCTAGGCGGTGTGACTTCCAAACCTAGCACTGGGAAATCAGAGACAAGGACTCCCTTGTCACGCTGGCTGCAGGGTTCAGTAAGAGACCCTGCCTCAATGATGTAGAAGCTATCAACCTGATGCCAACTTCAGATTTATGCACACAAATGCATGTACACCTATAAACACACATACACAAACCAAAAAGAAAAAGTCCTTCTCAGGAGGCTGAGGCAGGAAGACTTTTCAGCCTTAAATTGAAAATGGAAGACCCTGTCTCAAATTTTAAAAAACACAAACAACAATAACTAAAGGGTTTTTCAAGGCCCGAATTCATTCTCCTGCACACTATAAAAGAAAGGTCCTTCCTGGCTTACAGAAAATATCCACACATATCCATAGGCTCCATAGGCAATACATATATACACATAGTACTAGAGACAGCACTCCAGTTACTGCCCTCTTGAGGCATAATCAATAAACTATTCTTCCAAATAAATAAATAAGTATTTTCCCTGCCACTGCCAAGTCTCCCAGAGGCAGGGACTCAGGTGAATTCAAGATTCAGTTTCATCCTCCCCCACTGCCATGGCCAAAAAAGGCACTGCTGCTGCAGGTGTAATGGATGGCTTTCCAGGAGGTGTTTAAGGCCACGCTCATTCATGAAAGCCTAGCACATGAATTCACAGAACTGTCAAAGCTTAGACAAGCTCCACGCTCATCTCTGTTTCCAACTGTGATGTGCCTATGTATGGTCAAGATGATGAAGGCCCTTTATGCTGAGCACCAAATCAACATAAAAGTTACCAAAATCAAGAAACTACATCAATAGGTAGGCCTCTGCAGCTAGCACAGAAGACAAGTCATCAAGGGGACGGTGTATGTGGTAAGGACTGTGACGAAGAATCTCAGGCCAAGAGGTCATGGAGAGTGCTCCAAAGGCAAGAAATGAAGAAACTAAGGAGTGGGCTCATTTAAATAAAAGAACAACCAAAATCAGGGCTGGAAAGGTGGCTGCCACTGCTACCAAGGCCAACAAACTGAGGCAGTGTCTGTAACCCTAACGGTGGGGACAGAACTAACTCCTGACCGTTATCCTCTGACCTCTGTATCTACACTGCGGCAATCACTGCCCCAATATACACACAAAATAAAGATATAGTAAAGAATTTTTTTTAAAAAAGAAACAATGTATTAAAACATAATAAAATGCACATACAGTTATAAAAGGATTATGATGTTCAGTTTACATTCATGATTTTAAAGTGATCTGCATAATATGTATGTTCCAAGAAAAAAAGCAAATAGAAAAAAATGTAAACAATTACAAATTTAAATAAAAATGTATCAAGGTCTATTTTTGTACAGTGCTTTAGGATCTAAATGAAGTCACTAAAAATATACAAATTCCTATGTGCTCTTGTTCCAAATTAAGTAAGCTGGTATTTCCAAAGTTCCCCCACATAGCACTTCTCCCCAGAGATGGTCCACAGCAAAGTGGATCTGCAGGTAAAGAAAGCTGGGATCAGCTGCCACTGCGCTGTTTCCCCTCCAAAGGCCCCACCAGACAAGAGCACATGCCAGACAGGAGACATTCGGCCCAGCAACTCCTAAGCTTCTAACAAGTCCTGCTGTATTTCTTTACGACACTAACGCCAGCAACACCTGAACACCCTCCAGTGAATAAGAGAGGCAAAGGAGGCAAAGCCAGGCCTTCTGAGCACGGACAGTAGACAGGATCACTGGCTAGGCCTGTCAGCTACACATGAAGGATCATTTATTTCTGTGCTAACAAACACCTCTGAAAACTGGGTGTGCCATCGTAGTATTGGGTCACACCTCACTATCTAAACAGTTGAAACACTTTATACAAAAGCAACTACCAGGATGGCAGAAACATACCCCCAAACTAACCAGTAACAATTACCTCTGATCCAAGATAGGAGTTGCCTTGTATTAGCTCAGGTGCCGCATAAGCAAGACTCCCACAGCATGTCTGTAGTTGGTAGTCCTTGTTGCCCTACCACAACATAAAAATGAAACACTAATTAGTATGAGCCCATAAGAACAGAAAATCTCAAGTTAGGCATGGTGTGTACATTTGTAATTTCAGCACTTGGGCAGCAGAACCAAGAGGACCAGAAGTTCAAGGCCACACTCAACTACAGAGAAAGCTTGAGAGTAGTGTGGACTATAATGAGACCTGTCTCAAAAAAGAAAAATAAACATTAAAACTTGGGGCTGGAGGATGATTCAGAAGTCAAGAGCATTGACTACTCTTCCAAAGGTCCTGAGTTCAATTCCCAGCAACTACTCACTCCCACCTGTAATGAGATCTGGTACCCTCTTCTGACATGCAGACAGAAGATGTATACATAATAAATAAGTAAATCTTAAAAAAAAAGAAAGAAAGAAAGAAAGAAAGAAAGAAAGAAAGAAAGAAAGAAAGAAAGAAAGAAAGAAAGAAAGAAAGAAAGAAAAAAGAAAAACTTTAAAATATATATATTAAACTTTGGTAAACTCTCCACTTTGAACTAAAAAGTAAAAGGTAGATGAACTATCCCATGCCAGGCATGGTGGCACTCTCCAATCTCAGAATAGAGGCAAGCAGATCTTTGAGTTCCAGGCCAGTTTGGACTTGGTCCACAAAGTGAGTTCCAGGACAGTCAAGGATACAGAGATGTTGCACAAATAAAGGAAACTCAGAGCTAAATCTCAGGGAAAGGCTGAGATATCAAAGAGAGGAAACACCACAACACAGTTAGATCTCACCCAGCTGTCTTCCAGCTTCCTCAGCCTCGCTCCTCCTGGCTTCTACTGTCTGCTCTGTCTTTCTATGCCTGCCTTAAATACCCTCTTCACCCAGTTGTTTCACATCCAGGTTAAGATTAAGGGCATGGCACCACCACTGCCTGCCTGGGAGCCTGGAACTCCTTCTGTAAACCCAGCTCAAACTCAGATTTTCTGGGATTAAGGGCATAGGTCACCACTCCTGGATATTCCCTGTGCTGGGATTAAAGGTGTGAGTTACCACTGTCTGATCCTCCTAGAATGACTATGAGTAGATCCCTCTGATATCTCAGACTGGTTTTTATTAAATTTGAAACATATCCCCACACAGAGAAATTCTGTCTGAAAGAACAAAACAAAGAAACAAACAAAAAACTCAAGAGATTTCTGCAAATGTTCTTTGCATTTTTGCATACACACATATGCCGATTTTGATTCTCTGGATTTCCAATACCACTCAACCTCACATGAACAAGATCATTTTCCCCTTAGTTAAGTTAAATCAAGTCCATCCTTCCCTAGATACCCATTTGCACAGTAATCAACCTCACAGCCATCTAGGCCCTCATGACTTCCTACCCCCAAGTATTCAATAAATAGCCACACAATTCAAGTCCCTATCTTTAACATAAAATCTTTACAAATACAATAGAATGTCCTTTTGGTTCACAGGAAGAGCAACTGGTAAGTATGAGATGCACTGCTCATCTATGGTCCAGACTCTGTGGTAAGCAAATCACCATCTTAACTGGCGATCTGCCAACCACCTCTGCTCTCCCACAGAAATAGGCCTTATGAAAACGAAGGTACCACTGCATTCCTATGCTGAGCCCAACCGAGACAAATGACATAGAAACCTTAAGATTTTGTTTACTAATGAAACATGCCAGAAGTGAGAGCCCCATAAAGGCTGAGACCATCTTTCCCAAGTCACCTCCATTTTCTTAGATGGTTTGTCTATGTGAGTTGAATCTCTGGCAGCCATAAAAAATAAAAATAAAAACAAAAACTAATGAAATCTTCCACAAACATCCCCACCTACTCCTATGGAGAATATAACTTATCTGTCAAAAGATAATTTTTATATGCTTTATGTCTGTAAGAAATTTTAAACTGCTTCTGAATCATCTGCTCCCCAGACATATGCCTCCACTGATAAGCTCAGAATAGACATCAGTGGGAGAAGAATCAGAAAGTACCAGACACTCAAAACTGAAGAGGCAAAACCTGCTTCCCCTCTGCACCTTGCTAATTCTTAGGGGCAAGAAATAATCATAAGACTACAAAGGGCTGAGAGGAGTCTGCAAATTCAACATTCCTAATGAGTATAGACAGCTCATTTTAGCAATGAAGTGGCATCACTAAAGAACCCGGAAGGAAACCTCCAACAAGCAGCCACACAGGAGACCTGCTGCAGACAGCAGAGCTGAGAAGTTCAAAGTCATCTCAAAGAGAAGTTATGCTAGAGAACACCAGGACTTGCCTGAGGAATACAAATTAGGGGAATTCCAAGCCCTATAAATAGAGAAGCTCATGGCCATCCATTCCCCTCTTCTTTCACAAGGATAGGGGAATCACCTCAGAGTGTAACTAATTCTTAGTCACATAACCACCTGGGTAATAAAAACTAGATACACATCAAATTCCCAGCTTCTACACAAATGAACAAAGCAGCGCCCAGTGGTGACATACTCAAAGTACAAACACATGATTTAGTATCCATAGTATAACAGCTTCAGGTTCCCTGGCATTACAGATTCTTATAGCTTACCTGTGGGGACAAATCCTAGCCCTACAGTGGTGGCTCCCAATCTGGACTCCATCTTAGAATTATCTAGCAAGCTTCTAAAATATCTATGTCAAAGATAAAACTCAACATTTTTCTGAGATAGAGGTAACTAAGCTCAATAAAGATTAAGTGAAAGTCAGTGCAAAATAACAGACCAACAGGTATGCTTATAGATATATATATATTTCTATTTCCACACTTACCTTGGGCTTTGCACACAGACCAAAGTCAATCAGCTTTAGTTTGTGATATTCATCAAACAATAAATTTTCCTGGAAAAACAAAAGATATTTTGATAAAGGTACTCTAATTTCCTTATATCACATTCCACCTTTAACCATTTCTAAAACTGATTTAGAGCTGTTTCCACTGGAAGCTGAGATCCAATGTAAGCCTAAGGGAAAGATAAGAAAAACAGAGCTGAGGGTAAGTGCACGCCCATCCCGTATTCAGAAGGCAGAAGTAAGTGGATCCATTGGAGACCAGCCTGGTTCATGTAGTGAGTTCCAGGCCAGCCAGGGCTACACAGTGAAACCCTGTCTCCCCCACTACCACCACCAAGAGAGAGAGAGAAAAGAAGAGTGGGAACTGGAGATGTAGCTCGGAGGAAGAACACTTTCCCAGCATGTCTGAAGCCCTAGGTTTATTCCCTAGAACCACAAAAAAGAAAGAAAAAGAGTGAATAAAATGCTTACTGTGCAAACATGAGAAAGCTAAGTTCAGACCCTGCACCCATGGAAAAAGCAATCTGACAACAACACCTCTAACCCAGCACCAGGGAGGTGAAGATATGAGTATCCCTGAGGCTCACTGTGCAGACTGCCTAGCCAAAATAGCAAGCTCTGCTTTAGGCTCAGTAAGAGATGGTTTCAAACAATAAGCAAAGGAGGAAAAACCATTCCTCCTTGGTGCCCTGAGGGCCAACTACAAGTGAAGACAGCACAGAGCTCACACTCAAGAGTGAGGTATAAAAACATGAAAAGGAGATAACACTACCACAGAACTACTCTAGGTCTCTGACCCCACTTTACAAAGTTACATTTACATATATCAGTCTCGCCCACATTAGAGCCTAAAACTGAAAGATTGTTCACATTTTTTTTTATCAGTCCTTTAAAATTAGAATCTGTCAGTTCTACGGAACTGCTCCCCTCCCCGCTGGGGAGCAATGGTTTGAAATTAAAGGAATGTGGTTAAGACAGTAAGACAGGTCTATCTCAAGTTGGGGCCAGCCTAGGCTACATATGTAAACATTATCTCAAACAAAAACAGAACACCAGTGGAAAATATTCGATGGCACATCTTTCCCAAGGATAAAACCTTGATTCCAAGGGCATCCAATGTCACATACAACTGACAGGTAATGAGAATGTTGAGAAAGAAAAATGAATGTGACAGATTCTGACTAAAACAAAAACTAAGGAGTAAAACCGGTAGGTTTTTAAACAGAACACATGGATACTGGAAAATAGAGGCAAACCACACTCAACTCTCAGACGAGCATCTGTGACAGGGTCACTTACTGGTTTGAGGTCCCTGTGGGCATAGCCCTGGCTGTGCACATACGCAACTGCAGACAGTATCTGACGAAAGACAACTCGGGTCTCCTCTTCCGACAGGCGATCCTGGGAGATTATGTAGTCAAACAGCTCTCCTCCTGCACAGTACTTCAATAGCAAAAGTCACAGTTGCAGCTGACAGAAACCACTTCCCAGGAATAGGACTTAAAACCATACTAAACTCAGTATTAGTGTGACTTGAAAGACAAGGGAATTGAGTGAGCATATCTGAAATTACACTCTCAGGATCCCACAATAAAGTAATTATTCCAGGAAGGAGAACAATAATTCTTCCATTGAACAGTTTTATTACCAATAAACAGAAGTCAAACCAACTACCACTGTGACTGTAAAAAGCTCACTCAGGGTTTTATATTTTTGTAACAAAGTACTAAAACTCATTCTCAAGTCAAAGTACTCACATTTAGTAGAGTCATCTAAAATTAAAAATTAAAAGCAGCAGTAATTATTGTTTCTCCAGTAATTATTGCTGGTCACTGTCCAAAGATGAGTGATTTTTCAATCCGCATGCAAATAGCTCATTAGGGGCCAAGGAGATGGCTCTGTAGGTAGTGCATGCTGAACAAGCATAAGCATGAGTTCAGATCCCCAGGCACCCACATAAACGACTGCAGCTGGCATAAGACACCTATATAACCCCAGAGTCGATCCTGGAGCCAATGAGCTCCAAGTTCAGTGAGAAGCCCTGTCTTAACAAGTAAGGGAAAGAACAATAGAAAGACACTCTGAGTTTCCACATGAACACATGCATACACACCACAAAAAAAGCACACACATAAATATAGGAGACACACAATAATTAACAGAAAGGGCTTTCAAAGCCCCCTCTCCAGGATTTAGACAGTTAATGGATGATAGAGGAGGAGAAACATTTTCTTCAATGATGTAGCCACTGGTAATTGCTCTTACAAGTAATCTTCAAAAAAACTCACTGGGTTATCAAAAAAAAAAAAAAAATGTGGAAGTAGAATGGGGTTAGTTGAGAAGAGGAAGGAGACCAGTGGTAATAGAGAGAAGGTAATATGTTAAAACATATTATAAAGGGTGCAGAGAGAAGGCTGAGAGGTTAGGTGCATTGGCTGCTCTTGCAGAGGACTCAAGTTCACTTCTCAGCACCTACATGGAACCTTGCAGCCATCTATCACTCCAGCCCCAAAGGATCCAACACCCTCTTGTAGCCTCCCACACACAAAGTACATAGATAGACATGTAGGCAAAATACTCAAACATAAAAAAAAATAATTTTATATACATAAATATATATGTATTAAATATCACAGTGAAACACATTGTGTATAATTAACATACATAATAAAAGGCACAAAAAGGACCAGCAAGGTGGCTTTGATGACAGGAACCCACATAAAAGATCCAGGAAGTTATTTAGCTTTATTAACATAATGTTAGCTTTATTAACATAATGAAACCTAGAATCACCTGGAAAGAAGACTCAGTGAGGGACTGCCTATACTAGGTTAGCCTGTGGCTGTGTCTGTGGGAACTGTCTGTTTTTAAGTTCATTGATATGGGAAGCCCACTCTGGGTGGCAGGATTCCCTAGTCAAAGGTCTTGAGCTGGGAAAGGCTGGGGAAGTCAAGCTGAGCACAAGCAGACAAGCAGGCATTTCCTTCTTTCTCTCTGCTTCACTAAGTTTGTGCTTCACTGACTAACCCACCTGCCTCCTCTAAGTTACTTCTTATGACTATTTTATCATGGCAACAGAAATGAAACAAACAAATATTGATTCTAATTTTTCAGGTAAGAGGATAAAATTCTCTCTCAACTAATAGAAAAGTGAGCAAACATTTGTGGCTGTCTGGGACCCACCACTAACCTCAAGAACCATGAATATTTTGTTTTTTGTCTCTAGCACATGGTAGAGCTGACATATATGCTGATGTCTCAGATTCTTCAGGGCATCAATCTCAGTTTTGACTCGGGGTAAATCACTCTGTTTGACAAAACATCAGTTTAGATAAGCAACAAATTTCTTAGCAAGTGTTCCAAACATCAATATCAACAGTTTGAATACCAGATAAGAAAAGCTATCAATAGCTCTAAAATAAGCTATTCAAAAACACAGAAAACATTACAAACTTAGTCTCTGGGGATTCTATAAAGGCAAGCTCAAAGTGGGGGTGACAGTTAATCTGTCAGTGTGAGTGTGTGAAGATTAGCAAAGCCACACTAGCAGTGTCTGAGGACTCAGAAAGAGCCACTAGTGTTTGACAAGTTGTCCTACCAGACGTATAATTTTCTGATAGGGAGCCTCACCTGACAAAGTTGTGGGGTCTCTGACTGTTGGTGATCAGTTCTTTTCTGTCTGTAACTTTCTTGGGTGTCACTCCCATACCTCCCTAGTAAGATCAGCTGTGGGGTTCCTTCCATAGCCCACTGGTAGTGTATTTTACATCTTTGGGCACACTTAGAGTTGTGGATGGTCAGAAAGTTGATTTCTGCTTAATCTGTACAATTCTGATGTATAAGAATAATACCAGAATATTTCTCTTTACACAGGAAAGTAACAGTATTTTCAGTCTTAAAGACAACTAATTTTAGACTTCAGAACAAGTTTAAACAGACTAAACTGCCCCCGCAGGAGACACACAGAGACTAATTCCCAGGTGTTTATCCCTAAATCGAGGGAGGCTGGTTTGAGGGATCCCCTGCCGGCAATAGTTGACTTTCCACACATATCCTGACCACTCAAGGTTCAACCTGCTACTGTTATTGTTAAGTCCTGAATTCCAATGTCATTCTCCATCTGGGAGAAAGTTATGTGCTAGTCCACACACATATCACTGGCCAGTCTTTGTGACCTTACTAGCCTGAGAAAAACCGTGTGACTTCATGTGTTAGGAGATTGGGTTGGGCCCTGAAAATGTAACATATAATGGTCCAGAGTCTGGGTAAGGATGCAGGGAGCAGCAGCAATGTAGGGGGAGAGAGAAGGAGGTGTGACTGTGGATGAATGAGAGTGTGTCAGAGCAGCAGCAGTGTAGGGGTGAAGCTGTGCAGAGTGTGAGTGTGTGTGCTGAGTGAGGGATGAAGAGGAGGCCTAAGGAGAGGGTGAGAGATGTGAGAGAATGAATGGATGAGGGAGGGAGCAAAGAGTGATGTAGACGCACATGTGTGTGAATGAGTGTGTGTGAGATAGAGCTGTGAGAAAGAGCTGCTGCTCTGTATGGAAATGTGCAAAGAGCTGTATGAGTGTGTGTAAGGACAATGTAAAATGTTAGATGGTGAGAGCTGTGTATATGAAATGAACAGCTATGGCTGTGTGGAGATTTGTAACTGTGGAGGCAGGAAGACGAACTGTATAAAAGGAGATGTAGAGGAGAATGTATGAAAAAGATAGATATGAAGACGTGGAAATAGATGTAACTGTGTACAGAGATGTATGGCCGTATGTATGTAAAAGTAAGATATGTAGTTGTATGTATAGAATGCAGCAGTGTGGAGATGTGTAGCTGAATGGAGACAGAAAGAGTCAGACCACGGTAAAAAGAAAGTTATCATCAGAAGGTATGTATGTTTCCTTATTTTACCAGAGATTTATTCTTCATTATTCTCAGATAAAAAGGTTTCTTATCCCTCAATACTCTGAGGCATTCCCTTTATTACCTTGGAGTAGATGGTGGAAGCTGTCCTCCCACAGTCCGGGCTACCACACTGAACATGGTGGCACCACTCAGTAAGCTGGGGCGTGGATGGGATAGAGCAGGCGCCCACTAGCAGAGGCACACTCTGTTTCCTGGCTGCCACTGAGGCACATGCTCAAGCCATTATGATATTCGACCTCACCTCAGCCCCAAAGCAGTGGATTCTTGACCCAAATCACGAGACAAAACTCAATCTTTCCCCTTTTAAATTGTTTCCCTCAAGTATCTGTGACAAAAAGCTAAGTGACAGAGTAGGTCAAGAGCACAGTGTCCAGCAACCCTGAATCATGAGCACTGTAGAAGGCGGCTGTTCCAAAGTACAGAAACATCCATTAGCAGGCCTGGGTACAATCCTAGCAGTCAGAGGCTTGGAGAGAAGTGAAAATATGAGGCCAGACTGGGTTACAAAAAAAAAAAAAAAAATCTAGGTCAGCCTAGATTAAAGAACAGGAATAAAGGAAGGAAGGAAGGAATGAAGGAAGGAAGGAAGGAAGGAAGGAAGGAAGGAAGGAAGGAAGGAAGGAAGGAGGGAAGGAGGGAGGGAAGGAGGGAAGGAGGGAGGGAAGGAGGAAGGAAGGAAGGGAGGAAGGAAGGAAGGAAGGAAGGAAGGAAGGAAGGAAGGAAGGAAGGAAGGAAGGAAGGAAGGAAGGAAGGAAGGAAGGAAGGAAGGAAGGAAGGAAGGAGGGAAGAGATTAATTAATTGTAAAAGTACTTTTCACTATGGTTGTTACTGAGGTCACTGTATTATCCCTGGCTGACCTTGAACTTGCCGCAGTCCTCCTGCCCCTGCCTGACTACTAGGATTGTAAGTGTGTGCACCCCATTTGGATCCAGATTACTTTTAAAAACACAGCTCTTTACTTTGTGAATGTGGTATATATGTGTGATGACATATGTATAAATAAGTCCACAGGTGTGCATGAGTGCAGATACATGTAGAGGCCAGAGGTCAACACTGGATGTCTTCCTTAATCGTCCCCCACCTATTTTTTTGTGACAGGGTCTTTCTTTGAAGCTGGTCCCACCAATTAGACCAGACAGTGTACACCTTGTCAGCACTGGGATTCTAAGTGTGTAAAGCCACGCTCAGCTTTTTATGTGGGTGTCTGAGTTCCAAGCTCATGGTCTTATTTTGTTGTTGTTTTGTTTTCTCAAAACAGGGTTTCTCTATGCAGCCCTAGCCATTTTGAAACTTGCTCTGTAGACCAAGCTGGCCTCATGCTCAGAGACCAGCCTCTGCCTCCAGAGTGCTGGGATTAAAAACACTGCGCCATCACCACCAGACAATGTTCTCATTCTTACATAGCAAATACTTTACCGACAGAACCATCTAATGCTTTTTTAAAGATTTGTCAATTACTATTTTTAATTAGGTGTAAGGGTGTGGGGGGGTACATGTACATAATTACAGATGTACAGGAAGCCAGCCAAGTTGGATCCTGAACCTGGAGTGCTGGACATGGGTGATGGGAACTGAACTGCATCCTCAGAAAGTGCAACAAGTGCTATTAACTACTGAGCCATCTCGAGTCTCCAGATCCTTACACTTTGCGACGCAAGCGGGAGAGCTAGAATTTGGGTCCCCAGAAATGACATAAATGTCAGTAAGTATGGCAGCTTGATTAGAATTTCACCTTCAGAAGACAGAAATGGGATCCCCACCACAAGCTGTCTACCAAGACTAGCCACATCAGCAAGCTCTGGGTTTGACTGACTTTCCTCAAAAACGAATAAAGTGAAAACAAAGAAGGAAGATTTCCACTGTCAGCCTCAGGCTCTGTATGTGCCTGGCCCACACACATGCCATGCACATACACATATGAAAAGATATGTTTCTTAGTAGGGTGTGAGGACAATCCCAACACTCATGAGGCTGAGGCACAAGCTGAAGGCCAATCTTGACACAAAGTAAGTTCAAGACCAGGGCTATATATAGTAAAACTTTGACTCAAAATAATTTTTTTTAAATGTCATGAAGGATAAATGGTCAATGTACTGTAACTCTCATATATAAAAGTATCACAGAAGAGCCCATTATTTTGTACAATTTAGGAAAAAAAAATAATTTCAAACTTACCCCTAGGGCATTTTTATCCATGATTTTTATAGCTACCATTTCTCCAGTGAGGATATGACAGGCAAGTTTGACCTTTGCAAAACCACCTAAGAATTTAAAAAAAAAAAAAAAAAATGAGGAGATAAAGAGCCCAAGCGCGGATTTTTTAAAAGGTTCTTTTGTGCATATGTTCATAGAAGTTTGCATTCTTCTGTCACCTCCAACAGGTTAGCCAGGACTCCAGATTCTTTCCAGTCAATGTTTCTAGATCAGCAGTTCTCGCCTGTGATCACAATCCCTTTGGGGGTCAAAAAACCCTTTCATAGGGGTTGCCTAAGATTATCAGAAAACAGAGGTTTACAATTCATAATTGTAGAAAAATTAGTTATGAAGTAGCAACAAAAATAATTTTATGGTTGGGGGGGGTCACCACAGCATGAGGAACTGTATTAAAGGGTCACAGCATTAGGAAGATGGAGAACCACTATTCTAGATGGAGATTGTTTTGCCTGCCATGAACAGTAAATAAAGAATAAATAATAAAAAAGTAGGGGAAAAAACTCTGACTCTTTCGAAATATGCTCTATGGGAGCTGGAAAGATGGCTAACAAGTTAAAGTGTACTTGCCACTTTTAGAGATAACTAGAGTTTAGTTACTAGCACTACATCAGGCAGCTCAAAACTGTCTGTGACTAGAGCTCCAGAAGATCCAACACCCTCTCTGGGCTCCTCAGACCCATGCACGTGAACACACACACACACACACAGACACACCACACACATACACATAAAAATAATGGTTTTTTTTTTTTAAGAGGAAATGTTCTCTATAGTTAAAGTTGCAACTAAATTGTCTTTATTAACATGCTAAAAACACAACATAAAGTCACTAAGACTGAAGACAAATTATATAAAACTTCACTGAGCTTAACACTATGAAGGTAAGCATGCATGTTTTAAAACTGTGTCAAGGCTGACTAAATATCTCCAGTTGTCTGAGAGATGCTAATACATCTAATCTGATTCTCTTCCAAGGTCTTCTCCAGTTTTCCCTGGTGGCTGGGCACAAAATCCTGGAACCTCATTTCTCTAGCACTCCATGTACATATGACTCATCAGCAAATCCCACCTGCTTCCCTTGAGGGAAACATACCAAGGACTTCCTTGTGGAAAGGAAACAGGTACTGACTAGAAACAGCCAGTCTTCTGTGAGCAGCTAATACAAGACTGTGTATTCATGTACTCATTAACATCTGTACACTTTGCATATTTTATCTTATGTTATAACTCACTCTCACTTATTTCATCCCTATCATTCTCCTGATGGCAATTGCTTCCCAGCAATTTTCTACCTCTGCCCTTGTCCATCCAATGTCTTCACCTTCAAGCAGCCAGGATCAGTCCTTAGCTCAAAACTCCCCTGTGGCTTTTGTTTACACTAAAAGTCAAAGTTCTTTTGCAATGACTATGAGGCTATCTCTAATATTCTAACCCTATTCTGCTCTCTTCATTAAAGTAGGTTGTCAGGTGAGATGGCTCAGTAGGTAAAGGCACTTGGCACACAGGCCTGACAACCTGAGTTCCAGCCCAGAACCCACAGAAAAGTGGAAGAAAACCTACTCCACCAAGCTGTCCTCTTACCTCCACACGCATGCTGTGGCATTTGTGACTCACATACAACATGTGTACACACACACACATACACACACACAACAATAATAATAAAATTTAAATTATAGGAAGAAAAAATTTAAGCTACATCAGTTATACTAAAAAGCTTATAACTACCCAAATAGACCATACTTTTGATTATTTTATCTGTACTCTGCCTCCAAGAAAAAAAATAACAATTACCTGTCCCAATAGTTTCATATAATTCATAGTATTTGAGAAGTTCATCATAATCTTTCATAGTTCACCTGGAAGTTTATTTGAAATGACAAGAAGAATCTATAAAAGAGAAAAAAAAATTGTACACAACCAATATCACCAAATCATCTACTCTTTTTTTTTTTTTTTTTTTAAGTTTTTTAACACAGGGTTTCTCTGTGTAGTCCTGGCTGTCCTGAAACTCAGTAGACCGGGCTGGCCTCAGACTAGGAGATCTGCTTGCCTCTGCCTCCCAAGGGCTGAGATCAAAATTCTGCACCACCATCACCACCATCACCACCATCACCACCATCACCACCATCACCACCATCACCACCATCACCACCATCACCACCATCACCACCATCACCACCATCACCACCGGCTTCCCCTTCTCTATTTGTAAACAAAGATAAAAATAAATCTAATGATAGTGAAGCACTAAATAATTAGTCATATTTAAAAAACAAAAACCCTGGATTCCTGCCTCCCACAAACCACACAAATCAAATCCAGATAAAGACTAAAACATATCCAGGTAATGGTACTTCCCTGCAGTGAGTGGGTGAGAGGTAGAGAGGCAGAAGCCCAAGGTCTTCCTAGACTGCATAGCCAAGTTCAGGACCACCTGGACTACAGGAGACTGCTTCAAACAACAACAAATCCACTTAACATCAGGGACAAATTAGCTCAGTGGGGAATGTCATTTGCCACCAAGCCTGAAAACCTGTGTTTGATCCCTGGGACTCCCATAACAGAAAGAAAGACCAACTCTCACAGCAGCCTTCTAACCTCCACACATCCAAATAGGTAAATAAAGCTTTAAAAAAAAAAAAATCAAAAACTACCTTTCCTCAAAAAAAAAAAAAAAAAAAAAAAAAAAAAAAAAAAAAAAAAAAAAAAAACCACCAAGACTGAGCTCATGGCACACAACTATAATCCCAACATTTGGAAAAAAGTCAGAAGGCTCACTCCAAGTTTAAGGACAGCCTGGTCTACACAGTGAGTTTCAACTGGGGAAAAAAAAAAAAACTAAGGGGTGTGTGGATGCATGCGTGTTTATTCAAAATTCCTGTACAATCAAAAACACCACCAAAAAAGAAAACAGAACCAGACATGCTCATACCTGCCCCAGTCTCAGCACTGGGGACACCAGAAAGAAGGATTTGAAGTTCCAGTCTAGCCTGGGCTACACATAAGATACTGTATTAAAATGAAGGGTTGGCTGAAGAGGGGCTTGGCAGTCAAAAGAGCTTGCTGCTCTCCCAGGTTAAATCCTAACACCCATGTTAGACAGCTTACAAGTACTTGTAACTCCAAATTCAGGGGCTTCAACACCCTCTTCTCACCTCTGAGGTACCAACACACTACACACTCACATAGACACATACATACATGTAAATTTGTTTCAATTTGTTAATTTATAATTACTGTGCATATGTAATAAATGTGCATATGGGTGTGCATATACCATAGCATACTTGAGGTGAGAAGACAGACAACAGCTGTTCTCTGCAACCTACCACATCTCACCTGGCCAGATTTTAAGGGAATATGCTTTATGTCCTCATTAACTCAGAAATCTTCTACTGGCTATTTGCCAGTAGGACAGATATGGGAATAAAGTAGAACCTCACCCCCAAAAAACTGGAAACCCAGAACTAAGAAATTCCAAGACAGTAAACAATGGCAGTAACTCCTGGGATCCTGTTGGGGTAAGGGAATGAAGGAACTGGAGGATATAAATTTGATTCCAGGGCTGTCTGCTATAAATTAGGCTAGCAAACCCAGCATGGAGCCTCTGTGATCCCAACAGTCTTAAAATTTTCTCCATAGCCCAGGCAGCTTTGACCTTCCACACTTCCTGCCTAATCCCATCACATACACACAGGATTATACAGTGTACCACAAGGCTTGGTTCATAAGTAACTTCACAGATTTCTCCCAAAGGACTTTTAAACTTCCAGTTCCTAGGAAGAGACTGACTTGCACAAATACTAAGACCTGTTTTTTCTGCTTCTCTTCCTTCAAATCACCATGTCTTTAAGTAACACCATTGTGGAGCTGGATTATACCCATTAAATCCAAGGAAATTCATTTTTGCTACTATTAAGAAAACTAGTGATGCTGATCCATGGTGGCCCAGGCCTTTAATCTCAGCACTTGGAAGGCAGAGGCAGGTGGATCTCTGTGAGTTTGGGGGTCAGCCTAATCTACAAAGAGTTTAGGACAGCCAGTGCTGTTTGAGAAACCCTGTCCCAACAAAGAAGAAGAAAAGCTAGTGATTGTATTTGACTTCTACATGTGGTATAAAGCTGTCTAAATAATCTTAGACATCCTGTTTATCTTTTAGAAACTGGAATACAAAGAAGAAATACTTGTGATTGGAGATACCTGACGACCCATTAGTGTGAAAGGAGACCAGTCCGATGTCTGAGAGTCCCTCAGGAGACAGTCATCAGCTAAAAACTGGAAGGTTTGACATGGATCTATAAGATACTTCGGCATGTGCCTTTATACCAGCACTTGGTAGGGAAAGGCAGATGCATCTCAGTAAGGTCCAGGTCAGCACAGACTATACAAATATTGTTATTTGGGCCATGCTACACTTGCTTTGCTACAAAATACATTAACTTGTCTCATGTGAGACACTGATCTGATCATTTCCAATGAGAGTGTAGAATGGCTTATAACTTGGCCTTAGAATACAGTTTTTAAGTATCCCTCCCTTCTCCCTTGCAGAGGTTTCTGGAAACAGCAACAGAGGCTTTCATTTTGAAAAGCATCTAGGGCCAATCTGTTCTTTTAATTGGTTCACAATAGGTAGGCAGGAAAGATCCACTGTTTTCATGAAGGCATTAATGAGGAGCTGCTTTGACTTTCCTCCTACCTCCTAAGAAAAAGAAACCAAAACAAGAAAAAAAAAAAATGGGAATCTAAGCCTCTAAACAACATTGCTGATCCACTGAAAACCCTCTCACTCTCCTCCACTAACTATAGAAATCCACTGAAGGCGAAATTAGAACCTTAGTGAGTGTGAGTCTGCTGCCCTTCTCGGAGAAGTTTCTCTCCACAGCATCCTTGGGAGGAGCCACCTTGCTTCTCCGTATACTGCAATAGCCTCTGAGAATCCTTACAATATGCAAGTCTCAGGCCACTTGCTCTGAGATATAAGGTGAGGAAGGATTTGGACTCTGAAACCGGAGATCACACACTTCCTTTTTAACTGGAGCACCCCGGGAAACTTAGCTGGACGAAGTCTCCCAAAGCCCTTCTCTGAATCGCTTCTGCGGACAGTCAGGAACACTGGTACAGAAATGTAAATTCCCATCTAGGGCGGCCTCCTGGGCGTCAAACTCTCTACCAAACGTCATCAATAACTCCGAGAGCCGGGAATGGTTGTGGGAAGAGCTCAAGTTTATATTCTCCAGCTCTCGGGGAAACTGAGGCAGGATCCAGAATTCAGGGACCGCTTTTACTACAGTGAGTTCGAGACCAGCCTGGACTACACAAGACTACCTCTCAGAACAGCAGAAAGGAAAGGGGAGGGGGGAGGTCGAGGACCAGGACAAGGGGGGGGGGGGAGGAAGAGGAAGGAGAGGAGGAGGGGGAGGAGGAGGAGGGGAAGAAGCAACCACCACCTGTGAAAATCCTGACGAAAAGTCTAGAAGTTCACGGTGACCGGCGGCACTGGTGGGCGGAACCCCGGGGAAGCTCTGTCTCCCGGCGGTTACCCCAGAGCCCAGAGCCCGGTCCGCGAATGAGAGAACTGACCTGAGGGGGCTGCAGGCCCTGCGGGACCGAACCGGACGAAAGGTCGAAGCAGCCACAGCAGAACCCGGCAAAGCTGGCAGAGAGAGCAGTCAGTGAGAATCTTTACAGGATTCAAGTTCCGACGGCTTCCGCCCGCCAAGGGAATCAAACCTCGCGGGCCGGAAGAGGCGGGGCCCAAGGGAGCCCGGGGGCCAGTCCCAGGGAGTGGGGCGGGGCCGGGATAATAGGGCGGGGCGAGAGAGACTCAAACTTGTATTGGATACTAGACTGGCAGGGAGGGTGACACTGGGCATCAGAGGTGGCTAGGTGCTCCCTTGAAATGCTGTCTGAAGACATAAGACCCTGCCTCTTTTTTTTAAGAATTTTTTTTTATTCTTCGACAATTTCATATATGTATTTAATGTATGATGATCACATCCACCTAAATCTCCCTTTTTGCTCCCCACACAATCCAAAAACCCTCTTATCTTCCTGTCTGCTTTTGGTTTTTTTGTTTGTTTGTTTCTGTTTTTGGTTTTGGTAGCTTGCTTCTACTAACTGCAGCATGTATATATCTCACAGGGACATAAAATTTTTTCCAGGAAACACCAACCTGTTAAATTTTCACATGGCCAACCCTCTTATGTTCTTTCCTAATTTTTATTAAACTTATTCGTGTGTGTGTGTGTGTGTGTGTGTGTGTGTGTGTGTGTGTGTGTGTGTGTGTGTGCCCGCGCGCGCGTGTGCGCGCACGCACGCATGCCACTTCACACATGTGGAGGTCAGAAAACAACTTTCAAAAGTTGGTTCTCTCTTTCTACCAGGTGGGTCCAAGTAACCAGCTCCGGTTGTCCGCCTTGGCAGCAATCTCCATCACCCACTGAACTATCCTCCCCTGATCCTTTTCCTCTCTTCTGATTCATGGAGACCCAGCCCTCCCTGGCTTAAACCTTGACCTACTTTTCCCCACCTGATCTATTTCCTGATTCTTACTAAAATCTGTTGCTATGAGTTATAAAACCTTAGGAGCTAAATTGACTCTCCATCAAGATGCTAGCAACACAGCCCATCAGGGGAATGTACCACAAGTTCTGACCACCTGAGTTCAATCCCCAGAACTAAGACTTTCTCATTCACCCTTCCCCTCAAAACAAATAAGTAATTTTTTTAAGAAAAAGAAAGAAAGAAGAGGAAAAGGCAGTCAGATTTCTGAGTTTGAGGCTAACCTGGTCTACAGAGTTCCAGGACAGGCAGAAATACATAGAGAAATCTGTCTCGAAAAACTAAAAAGGAAAAAGAAAAATTCAATACCATGAACATCCAGTATCCCAACAAAAGGATTTCTCATCATAGCACTCTTATTATATCCAGTCATGAGCTCAGAAGTATTCTCCTATGTTTACTGTTGGTCATTATAAAACTTTGATAGGTTGTATAAATTAAATTGTGGCAAAGCCCAAAGCAGAAAAATATTAAGAATTATAGCCATGGAAAAGAAAAAATAAAGTATATATGCAGATGTATTTGCAGTTATATAATTATTTGACACTCAGCAGCTAATTCACATCTTTGTGGATTGTCTGGCTTTGAAGGTGGCTACCAAAGGGACAGAGGCATTTTAGTGAGTCCTGTTCATGGATAACCACTTGGGAGTATGACACAGGGTGACCCTATTTTGTGTACACCTTTGGAGCCCCCATCCCTTTCATGGAACATTTTCCAGTCTTTGGATGTCTAGGGGCACCCTCCTAGAAGCCTGCTTTATAGCTGTACTTGTGATTTGGGGGGAGAATGCTTTAGCCACCACTTATTGATGGCAGACCGGCCCTTCTCACCACACAGGAGTCATTTCACTAGGTCCCTGTTTTGGTTAGGGTTTGGGAGGCTTTGGAGGGGATTTTTTTGGTTGGTTTTATGTTTTGTTTTGTCCTGTTTTTTTGTTTGTTTGTTTGTTTTTTTGTCAACTTGACACAAACTGGAGGTATCCAAAAAGAAGAAATTTTGAGGAAATGCCTTTGTTTGATTGACCTGTAGACAATTAACTAGGGCATTTTGTTTTTCCTTTCTTTTATCTGTTTCTTTATTTTTCTTTTGTGTGTTATGGGTGTTTTGCCTGTGATTATGTGTATGCACATGTTGCAGTGCCTGCAGAGGCCGGAAGGGGGAGGCAGATCCCCTGGAACTAGTTTAAGTACCATATGGATGCTGGGAACTGAACCACTTTGCTCTGGGAGAGCAATCAGCGTTCTTTATTTATTATGTATTTATTTGTTTGTTTGTTTGTTTAATTGTTTGTTTGTTTGTTCGTTCATTCATTTATTTATTTTTATTTTCTGTGCATTGATGTTTTGCCTGCATGTATGTCTGTGGGAGGGTGTCAGATCTTGGAATTACAGACAGTTGGGAGCTGCCATATGGATGCTGGGAATTGAACCTGGGTCCTCTGGGAGAGCAGTCAGTGTTCTTAAGCACTGATAAATCTCTTAAGTCCCTGTGTAGCACATTTTCTTGATTGATGATTTATGTGAAAGGTTCGATCTATTGTGGGTGGTGTTGCCACTGGGCAGGTGGTCCTGCAGTAAGTAAGAAAGTAGGCTGAGCAAGCCAGTAGGCAACATTCTTTCATGGAATCTGCTCTAATTCCTCCTTCCTTATTCCTGTCTTGAGACCTTTCCTTTACTTTTCCTGGTGAAGTATTTATAAAAATAAACCATTTTCCCCAAATTGCTTTTGTCATGGTGTTTTATCATAGCAATAAAGAAAAACATAGATCAGCCTCTATAAATCTGGTTTATCAATGAAACATTTTAGGGTGCTTGATAGAAGATTTTCAAGCAAAAGGAAAAAATAAGGTAATATGAAGAATGGAGATATGAAGAGTGGGGGAAAGAAAGAAAATAAGTGAATGAAAGAGATGATTTTCTGACTGGATGGGATGTAGCTCAATAGCAGAGACCTGAGGGTTTCCCTAGAGTCCATTACAGCACAGAAAAAAAAAAATTAATGACAATGGAAGGAAGCTGTGTAATTTTTGTTTATGTATTTTTAATAGTTGATGTGTTAAATCACCCAGGTATTTCCAATCCATTAAATACAAAATGAACCAATTAGGGTTTTTTGGTTTTTGTTGCTGTGTTTTGTCAACTTGACCCAAACCAGGATCATCTGGGAAGAGGAAACTTCAATGGAGAAAATGTTTGCATCAAATTGGCCTGTGGTCAAGTCTGTGGTGCATTTTCCTGACTCCTGATAGACATGGGAGAGTCCAGCCAACTGTGAGTAGTGCTACCTCTGGACAGGAGTGCCGAGTTGTATAAAAAAACAAAATGAACAATCCAGTTAGAATTCCTCCATGGCCTCTGCACAGCTTCTACCTTCTTAAATCCCTGTTCTGGCTTCCCTTCATGCCCAGCTACAAGACAGAAGCTGAAATAAACAATTTCCCCACAGTCCACTTTTGGCCATGGTGTTTTTCACAGCCATAGAAACCTGACTAGTAGGCATTTGAACAAATGATGCTGCAACTTGATTTTAAAATGTTTACAATTATCTATTTTTTCATTCAAATTTCCATTGAGGATCAAATGGCTGCAAGTAATGAATCTTTCTCCACTCCAGCCTGAGAGATGGCTCAGGGGGAAAATACTTGTTGCCAAGACTGGTGATCTAAAATCCCTGAAGCTCACATGGCAGGAGAGAACAAACTCCCACAAACTGACCTCTGTCCTCCACGTGTGTGCTGTGATGAATGTTCCCCATCCCTCAAAAAAAATGTAATAAAAATAAGTCATTCTCCACTCTTTAAAAATCATATTAATGTGGGAGAAGGCATAGGCATGCCTGTAATCCCAACACCTAGGAGATGGAGGCAAGAAGATCAGGAGTTCAAGGCCCGCCTCAACAACATAGAAAGTTTGAAGACAGCCTGGGCTACATAAAACCCTGTCTTTAAAAAGAACAACCCAAAGTGGTTACTATACATAAAAAGCATCCATTGCAACTATCCAAGATTATTATAAAATTTTAATGTTTACTTAAAATTTCCAAAATAATTTTGAGTGAACATATTCAAAATAAACTGATGACCACTGCAATAGAAACAATCATTTTCTGGATGGTGGTGGCACAAGTTGTTAATACCAACTCTCAGGAGGCAGAGGCAGGTGGATCTCTCTGAGTGCGAGGCCAGCTTGATCTACAGAGCCAGTTCCAGCACAGCCAAGGCTATGTAAAGAAACCCTATCTTGATAAAAAGAAAAAAATTACACAGCAGAGAAAAATAGCTAAGTCCAACAAGGCAGGAGACATGAACCTCTATGCCAGAAAATCAAAGCCTGACCCTTCATAGGTCCATCTCCTTGTTTGGCCAATTAGGAGGCTAGATTCCTATTCTGCTGCTCCATGTTTCAAGACCGTATAACTGAATGGGTCTGGCCATTTGGAATGGAACATGTCTACCAACAGCACTGCTATTACTGGTAGCAATCAAACCCACTACACTTTCCTAACAACGAACATACACATACATGCATCTTCCCTGCACACAAGGGCCTGTCCCTGTCACACAGGATAATTGTGCTCTTCATTCTCCCATCACTCACTGGCAGCTTCCCGTTGCCAAGCTCTTTTCAAGGCACTGCCAGAGAAAAAGAAGAAAAGAGATATGGCTGCTGCCCAAGGGCTTGCAAACACATAAACAAGAAGTTCTAATAAAGAGCCAAATAGAAGTACTATTATGAGTGCATGGAGCCAGCCATGAGGGTAAGAGCTCAAACAAGAACAATTAACTCTGACCAGAATTCAAACATTCTAGCACTAGATCTTGAAAACAAAATGGAGAGAGGGAGAGAGAATGAATGAATTCTATAGGAGGGACCGAATAAGTGTGCAAAAGCACAGAAGCAAGGAAGCATGAAGCTAGTGGGAAAAGCAAGCTGGACAGAGCACAGGGCACAGGGTTGGGTTGGTGAGGAGGACGAATACAGAGGATGTACAAGACAGAGTTGCTGATACACAGGAGTCCCAATCTGAAGAGTCTTGATGTTAGCCTACACTCTAGGGGATGCTGGCCTGGAAACAGATGAGTGGACACGCATTTCAGAGAAAGCTAGAGCAGCAATTCAGCCAACAGAGTGTGCCTGGTCTACTAAGGCATGGACACAGGGGTTGTCTCCTGGTGGAATGTATGCCATGAGTCCTTGTACCCAAGTGTGGCTGAGCCATCCATCAGTGGAACAAGAAAAAGCTGCAGTCCACACTCTGAAGGTACTGTTTATAACAAGAAGACTCTGTGCCTTCTGAGGTCACCCAGATTGGTCAACCCCAAGATACAAACCACACCCTGAATTTTATTTCCAATCCAATTACAAATGGAAAGTCACACAAAATTAAGATTTGGGTAATAGTTCTGCTGAAAAGAAAAGGAGGGGGATATATACTTGTGTGTACATGTGTTTTTGTGGGTACAGGTGTGGATGCAGATGAGTGTGCAGGTCTTCCCCAACTAATTAAGTAAATTGTTAAAAGCTGCTTTACCAAAAAAAAAAAAAAAAAAAAAAAAAAAAAAAAAAAAAAAAAAAAAAAGCTGGGTTTAGGGCTATCCAGATGCTTCAGCAGGTAAAGGTGCTTGCTATCAATGACCTGAATTTAACACCCAGAATCCACATTGTTGAAGGAGAGAAACTTGTGGTAATGTGCTATGTATTCCAGGCCAGGCTGGAAACTTCATACTACTAATAAAACTGTAGTATGAAGTTTCCAGCCTGGCCTTTCTGGCCTAGCCCTGAGGTTCTGACCCACTGCCCCACTGAAACACACAGACACTTATGTTAATTTTATGCTGATCAGCCTATGGCTCTGGCATATTGCTAGCTAGCTTTTGCTCTTAAACCAACCCATGATTCTTATCCTGTTCAGCCATGCAGCTTGGTACCATTTCTCAGAGCAGCATAGTTGTCCTCTGCATCTGCTGCCTTCTCTGGTGTTTCCATGGCATCTCTCTGGCATCTCTGCTTTTACTGTTCCCAGAGTTTTGTTAGTCTGGTGGCCCAGCTCGCACTTCCTGTCTGCCTTCAGTTAATCAGCATTTTTATTAAACCAGTAGGTGGGACAATTATTTACAAAGGAACAGAACACAATCCCAGACTACATAAAACCAGTCTAGAATATCAGAGAGAGGAAACAGACCACAGGCAAATCTCACCCAGCTATCTTCCAGCTTCCTCAGCCTTCCTCCTCCTTGCTTCTACAGAATGAATTTGTCTTTCTACACCTGCCTTAAATACCTTCTTTGCCCAATTGTTTCACATCCAGGTTAAGATTAAAGGTGTGAGCTACTACTATTTGGTAGTTAGCCTTGAACTCACAGAAACACAGAAAGATCTGGGCTCTGGGCTTATGGGGTTAAAGGCATAGGTCACCACTCCCAGTCTTTCCCCCTTCTGGGATTAAAGGCATGAGTTACCATTCTCTGACAATCGTGGATTGACTGTGGGTGGATCTGTTCTCTAATTTTCCAGACTGGTTTTATTAAATACATAACATATTATCACAGAAACCATTCCCATAAATTGCCACACACACACACACACACACACACACACACACACACACACACACACACACACACACGTCCTTAATTATTGCTAAGCAAATTATAAATATTTGCAAGCTGGCAATGGTGGTGAATTCCTTTAATCCCAGCATTTAGGAGGCAGAGAGGCAGCTGAATCTCTGAGTCCAAGGCCATCCTGATCTACAAAATGAATTTCAAGATAGCCAGAGCTACACAAAAAATCCTGTCTCAAAAAACAGACCAAAAAAATTATTACACAGGCAACCTCTAACTCATTCCAAACAATATTTTATGATCACTCTTAAGGAATACTTGTTATACAAGATCCATTTTATTGTTACAGTTTTATACTATTTATATGTTAAGTTTTTACATTTTCCTGTGTGTGTGTGTGTGTGTGTGTGTGTGTGTGTGTATGAGAGAGAGAGAGAGAAGTAAATAGATGAAATAAAGAACTATTTCAGGGCATGGTGGCCCATGACTGCCATCCCTGCACTCAGGAGACCAAGACAAGTAGACCATGGTGGTGAGTTTGGAACAGCTAGGGCTACATAGCAAGATCCTATCTCAAAAAGAAAAACATTTGGGATTTGATTTTGAAACAGCTTCAGGGAATTGTTAAATTTTTTAACTCTGGTCATTGAACCATGATAAATGAGTAAATGTCCTAACCTAGGACATTTTGAAATCTGAAATATTTGAAGGTACCCTATTCCAGATGGTTCACAGTGTGTTCTCCAGTAGGCCTCAGCATCACCCACTGTCCTTATCACAGCTAACTACTTGCAAGACACCTCTGATGTTGGGCCTTCTGGATGCTGATATTTCCTCATCAGAGGAGAGTGAGGGAGGGTCGTTGGATTCTTAACTGGGATCCTACCTGTTTCCTCCTCTGCCTCCAAGCCCTCTGCATGTAATTCTACCCTAACTTGTGCTAGAACATGATTATTGATGGTGGGAACCCTATCTATGCAGCTACAGAGAAGTCATTCTCCATGCTGGGGTGTTATTTTCCAATGATGCAGTTCCTTTGAGGTTACCCGTGCCTTGTAACTGACTCCTCTCCATACTCTGCAAACCAAATAACTCATTAGTCCCCCAAACTGGACTTTGATTTACCCTTGGTACTTTATAAGAAGAGTGGAATATTTATGCCTCTCCAAGGAACAAGTTCCCAAAAAAGAATAAAAAGTAAACATCCAGAGATGCAGCTCACCAATAAAGCATCTGCCTTGCCTTTGTGAAAGCTTGAGTCAGAGCTTTAGCCCTGAAAAAAAGTAATTAATGAAGGTGCATGCCTGTAATCCCAGCACTCAGAAGGCTGAGACAGGAGGATCATAAGTTCTAGGTGTAGGTATTTCCGCAGCCCAGTGCAGCCCAGATGGAAAGAGATGCTGGCAGTCAGGAGCCAATGAATACTACAGGCCACAGTAATCCTAGGCAGAAGCTTACAGCCCCGCTTCAAGAAAAGGCTTCCCCAGTGTTAACAGCTCTGTTCTAGCAAGGGAGGGCTTTCCCAGCAAGTTGCTACAGTGGCCAACTGAAGGCTTTACTTCTCAGCTGCTCACTGTTCAGGGAATGTGAACAACTGAGCCCAGCCAGGGAAGATCCCCTGGGCCAGGAGAGTGTTATAGCTTTGCTCCCTCAGCTGATCTCCTTCCAAGCTCCTCTGCTGCTGCTCTTTCCAAAGGTCTTCACCCAAACCTCACTCAAGAGATTTATTGGGAGGGAAGGGTCCAGGAGGGTGTGGCTGCCTCAGCTGGGGGGTGGAGGGGAGCTGTGGGCTCAGGACTTAGATAGGGCTTTGTGGGAGGGGGGCTTTCTGGAGAGATTTCCAGGGTGGGGATTGGTCAGATCTTTTCCCATTCTTTCACTGGCTCTTTTGGGCTTTTGAGCTCTAATTTCATAGCCAGGGCACATTTCTTTGACTGGCTCTGATTCTAGGGCCAAAATGTATTTCTTTGGTGCTGGTTTTAGAGTCAGGGCACATTTCTTTTTTGGTTCTGGGTTCATGGATAAAGTATTTCACTGGCTCAGGTCTTAGATCCAGGGTGGGTTTCTATAGGGGTATTGTGTTGCTTCAATGTAAATAATTGTCCCACCCACTGGTTTAATAAAAAGCGCTGATTGGCCAAAGGCAGGCAGGAAGTGTGGGCGGGGCTACCAGACTAAGAAAAACTCTGAGAACAGGAAGCACAGAGCAGAATGCCAGAGAGAAGTCGGAAGAAGCAGAGGACAACCATGCTGCTCTAAAGAAAGGTACTGAGCCGCATGGCTGAACAGGAAGAATCATGGGTTAGATGAAGGGTAGAGAGCTAGATATGCCTGGGCCTGAGGCAGATCAGCCTAAAACTATTGTAAGCATCTGTGTGTTTCTGTGGGTCTGCGGGCCTAAACCTTGAGGCTAGGCCCAAAAGTCGGGACAGAAACCTCTTACTACAGGTTTCTTTCACTGCCTCTGGTCTCTGAGCCAGGGTGGGTTTCTTTGGCTGGCCACCTACCCTAGGCCCTAACAGAGTAAGATCAAGACTAACCTTTCTCAAGGAAAAATAATTAATTAATCTAAACAATTACCACTTTTGTGCAAAAGACAGGCTTCTTTCACAGATAGCTTGTACAAATTGATAAGAAAAATGTTCAGATGCACATCTAAGAGAAACACAAACTTAAACTTTAGTGGAGAACCATGTTTTATTCATAAATTATCAAATATTGGTTTGGTAATATTCTGTATTAAGAATGCATAGGAAACAGTATGTATACACTGTTAATAGAAGAATGGAATTGGCAATGTGATTCATGACTAATTTGATATTATCTACTGAATTTGAAAAGGCATGGAGCTTTGGTGCAGATATTTCCATTCCAGTTATTTATTGTATAGATACTTTTTTCACATACAACATGACAAGAGTATTTGGCATACTATTATCTTTGTCTTTGAAAACAACTCATATATCCACCACTAAAGAGACAGACAATTTGTGGGTTTGGTTTGATCTGGTTTTACTGTAGAGCACAGACAAGCCTAAAGATTGCCCTGCGCCAAGACTAGCCTTGAACTCCTGATCCACCTCCAAAGTATAAGAATGACAGATATGCACCTCCATGGCTAGCTAAGGAACAGTTTCAACTAAATTATAGTGAATATAATCAAACAGCTTATATTAGAACAGCTGTATGGGATAATGTTCTTCTACGCTGTTTAGATTTTGTCATTGATGTTGGTTTAATTAGATGCTGACTGGCCAGGAGTCAGGCAGGAAGTAGAGGCAGGGAAAGCAGACTAGGAGAATTCTAGGAAGAGGAAAGGTAGAGACACAGATGCTAGCCAGATGCAGAGGAAGCAAGATGAGAATGATGGGCTGAGTAAAGGTACCAAGCCACGTGACTAAACATAGATAAGAATTATAGGTTAGTTTAAGTGTCAGAGCTAAATAGTAATATGCTTAAGCTCCTGGCTCAGCAGTTAATTGAATAAGCCTCTGAGCCAATTACTTGAGAGCATTTGCAGAGTATTTGAGAGTTTCTGGTCAACAGAAACTTCTGACTATACAGCTAACATAAAGAAAGAGCCTGGATTCAGGGTGATGGCTCCGTGGTCAGAAGTGTCCATCAAGCAAGCTTCTTCACCTGAACTCAATCACCAGAACTCACATAAAAATCCAGTTGCCATGGGGCAGTGGTGGTGCACACCTTTAATCCCAGCACTTGGGAGGCAGAGTCCAGCCTGGTCTACAGAACTAGTTCCAGGACAGCTAGGGCTGTTAGAGAAACTTTGTTTCAGAAAAACAAAAAGCCAGATGCCAGGGCACACATCTGTGATCCCAACATTCCTACAGTCAGATGAGAAGCGGAAATGGGAGAGCATCCCAGAAGCTTATGGTCCATCTAAGCCAGGGAAGGTAACAGAGGCAGGAACAAGAAAGATTCAGCTTCAAAACAAAGGGAGAAGTCAGGGACCAAGTCCTAATGTTGCCATCTGACCTCCACACACATGCCAGGGCAAGAAGAACTCTAACAACTCGACCAACTTCAGGTCCCTCCAGGGAAGGACAAAGGGAGTCCTCAGAAACCCTGACATCATGCCTGACACATGCTAAATACCATGTAATAGTTTTATTCAATTTATTTTATTTGTATATGGCTCTTTTGCCTGGTGGTATGTCTGTGCCTTTTGCCTGTGGAGACCAGAAGAGGGGGTTGCATTTCCTGGAACAGAAGTTCCAGACTACCCTGGATAGTAGTTTGGTTTGTTTGGGTTTGTTTTGTTTTGTTTTGAAACAGGGTTTTGCTATATAGCTCTGGCTGGCCTTATGCTCACTATTTAGCAAAGACTAGCCTCAAAACTTGGAGCAACCCTTCTGCTTCGGCCCTTCAGTTGAGAGGACAGGGACATGTGGGCATGTGCTGACCTTCTCGGCTTTAATAATCCTGGATAGTGTAAAAGATGAGGTCCTTGGGCTCAATGCCTTCTGGCTATTGTAATGCGCCCTAGAGTCACCCCACCAATTTACAGGTAGCTTGTTAGGCTTTTGCACAGCTGAGTTGGTAGTGCTTGCAACCATGTGTGAATCCTAGGCTCTCTCCCAAAGACTATTATGGCATGCCTATAACCCAGCACTCTGGATATGGAAGCAGGAGAAAAGAAGTGCAAGGTTATCTTTGGGCTTCATAGTGAGTTAAAGCCCAGTCTGGGACACACAAGACCTGCATTTAAAAGTAGCAAAAAACAAAACATTGCTTATAAACATCATGTTGAAGAATCATTTGCCAGGCATGGTAGCGCATACCTGTGATCCAATCCAAGCACTTTGAAGGCTGAGGCAGGAAGATTGCCAGGAGTTTGCAGCCAACTTATTTTGCATGACAAGTTCCAGGTCAGCCACAGCTATGTAGTGAGACCCCATCAATCTATCTAGCCATCTAAGTAGTGATATGGTCTGGATAGCTTAGGGATATATCTCAGCCATAGAGCCCTAGCCTTGCATATTCATTCAGGGCTGTATTCTACAGGCTGGGTTCCATATCCAGCACTTCAATGTGTTGGGGGATGGGGGATTATAATTAGTTGTAGGAAAATCTCCCTTCCAAGGATCTCAGAGCAATTTCCTTTGTGGCTATAGTTTACTGTTACCACTTGATGGCAGCATACTCTAACCACCAATTCCATTGCCTAGAAAGATGACTACCTTAAAATGATTATGGACAGAAAGATGACCATCGTTCATCTTCCATAAAGCATCCTTGTCGTGAAAAAAACAAAACAAAACAAAACAAAACAAACCTGAGATCCGGGAAAGAGCATGTGTCTATCATGAGTGAGGCCGTGAGGGAGGCCATGGGTTCAAAGGCACTAGATCCAGACATGAGCGTCATGAATTTACACACACATGACAGCATACAGGGCAACATAAGAGCAGACTCTTGCTTTCTGCCCCCCCCCCGTGTGTGTGTGTGTGTGTGTGTGTGTGTGTGTGTGTGTGTGTGTGTGTGTGTGTGTATAGATGTTTTGCCTACGTGTATGTCTGTGTACCACATTCATACTTGGTGCCAGAGGCCAGAAGAGAGTGTCAAATCCCCCAGAACTGAAGTTACAGGTGGCACTAAGCTACTATATGGGTGTTGGGCATAGAACCTGGTCATCTGGAAGAGCAGCCAATGTTCATGACTATTGACATCTCTTCAGCCCCTTGAAGAGTTTCTTTATTGTTTACCACTTGCCTACACCAAGCTACATGGTTCAAGAGCACCCATGGGTTCCTCCCATCCAAGGGCTCTGCATAGCATCTCTTTGTAAGAGTGCTGGGATTGCATGTATCCAGTATTGCACCTGGCTTTACTTGGGTTCTTAGGATTTAAACCAGGTCTTTTTGATTACATAGCAGCTCTTTATTCAGTGAGCCACCTCCCCAATCTTTAAATTTAAGATAGAGACTGATGATTTTATAAAGCTTAAGTCTAAAAGGAAATGTTTTCAAAAGATTCATACATGGGGTTGGGAATTTAGCTCTATGGTGGAGTGTTTGCCTAACAAGGACAGGCCCTGGGTTTGGTCCACATCTTAGAAAGAGGTGAGGTGGAGATGCATGAAGGATTAGTGTTGGGTATATTATACATATAATTATTGTATATATCATATAACATATGCAATATTATCAATTACACGATATATAATTGCATATATCATATTATATGTGTAATCATGTCTTTATATGTAATTATATGTTACATATACTGATATATATAGTATATAGTTATGTGTCTCTATATACATATATATATATATAAAATACATGTCTTGAACATTGTGTTACATCCCATAAATTTGGGTAATTACTAATTAAACTTAAAAAAAAGTCTTTGGAGACAGAAGGATCTGAATCAATGTCACCCTCACATACACAGAGTTTAAGGCTAGCCTGAACTGCAGAGACTCAATCTCACCCCACAAAATGCTGGAATTCCACATCCACTGTTATTCTGGGTTTCCTCAAAAATCCAGTGTCTGAGTACCTGTCAACATGGAAGCAGCCTAGATCCCCAAGTCCAGGAACGAAATCATGAACAAAAGTCTTTCTGTGGCTAGGGACTGTGAGAAGGCTGGCATGGTCAAATCATCTTGCCCACAAAACCTTGTGTCCTGAATTCAATCCCCAGAACCCAGGAAAAGATGAAAGAACAGAACCACTGAGTCCGTAAGATCTCCTGACTGCCACACTGGTGCTGGGGCAGCCACACTCCTCCCCAGTTATAAATACATAGATAACAATATATAGATACAGTCTTGTTGTATAGCCTTGGCTGGCCTGGAACTTGGTATGTAGACCAGACTGGCTTTGAACTCCTAGAGATCTACTTGGCTAGAGATATATCTGCCTCTACCTTTCAAGTACTGAGAGTCAAAGCAACACCCACCTCCTCACAACTTTTTTAAAATATAATTAAGCCTATGTGGTGAATCATACTTGTACCCTAACACTCAGGTGACAGAAGCAGGAAGATCATGATTTCAAAGGCCAGTTTAGGCTAAATATCAAAACCCATTTTAAAAAGGAACAAATAAAATAAATTAAATTTGTTTTATCTGGATGTGATAGGCCTGTAATCACAGCCCTAGGGAGTTATAGGGAGATCTTCACAAGGTCAAGCAAGGCTAGCAAGGACAATTCAGTGAGACCTTGTCTTTAAAAAGCAAAGAGCAAAAAGCAAGGAAAGGGGCCAGGAGTAGAGCTCTGGCTTTGTAAATGTTAGCCCGGAACCTCAGGAGCCAGGAACAGGGAGAGTCAAGATGATCCTCGGCTATCCAGCAAGTTTGGGTGAGCCTAGGCTACATTTGACTGTTTAAAAAAAAAAAAAAAGATAGGACATCTGAGATTTACCTCAAGATAGTTTGGAAAAAAGCTACCTGGATAAGAAGTAAAAGCAACATTAGCAAGAGTGAAGAATTGTCAAGGATGAACTTTGACACTTGTAAGCTTGTTCATCCTTGCTACTGAGAACCTTGGCAGGTGGGGGGGGGTATTGCTCTTCAGATCTGCTGCATAGATTCTGCATAGATTGCTGCTGGCTCTATAGGCACACTCAAGCTTTGAAAGCAATTAGGTATTCTTTTTCTTTTCTTGTGTGTTTGAAATCTCCACAATAAAAAAAAGTATTCTGAGTTGGGGAGATAGTCCAGTGGTAAAGGTGCTTGCTGCCAAGCCAAGACACCTGAGTTCAAGCACCAGGTTCCATATGGTATAAAAAAGAGAGCTAACTCCTACAGGTTGTCCTCTGGCCTCTTCACACACACAGAATAATGCAATAAAAGTTTAATATATAAATATAAAATTCTAACAATGAAATGGATCATGTATAGCAAATTTTTCTTAAAAGTGACTTTCAAGGGCTGGAGACATGGCTCAAAGGTTAAGAGCTCTGGCTGTTCTTCCAGAGGTCCTGAGTTCGATTCCCAGCACCCACATGCAGCTTACAACCATCTATAATGTGATCTCTTCTGGCATGCATGCATGAAGACAGAATGTTGTATACATAAATAAATAAGTAAATCCTTTTTTAACGTGACTATCAAATATTGATTGGGGTAAGTTGGAGATTGACCAGATAACAAATATTTTTTTCTGTTTTTTTGTTTGTTCTTTCATAACACAGTGTTTCTCTGTGTAGCCCTGACTGTCCTGGAATTTGCTCTGTAAACCAGGTTGACCTCAGAGATCCACCTGCCTCTGCCATGCTAGAATTAAAGGTCTACCTAGGTCTCAAATATCTCTAATTTACTTATCAATAGGCTTAGCTCAGTGATAGAGCATTCACTCACCTAATATGAATAAAGCACCCTAGTACTGGAAAAAATATATTCTAACCGTAATATATTATAGTTAAATTATAGCAACTATCAATGTACTTCATCTTTGCAGATGCCCTTATTACATATTTCAAAAGAGTAAACTGGACTGTAGGAAAGCGAAATGTTTCATCTGAGATCCCCATCACTCAGAGGTACAAAATCCCTGACTTCAGCTAGGCATGGTGGCTACTACCTGTAATCCCCACCCCTGGGAGACTGGGGGTGGGGGGGAGTGGACCACAGAGACTTTGAGTCCAGTTTGGGCTTACATAGAAAGTCTGTGGTGGTTTGAATAAAGATGACCCCCATAGGCTCATATATTTGAATGCTTGGTCCCTACTTGGTGAAACTGTTTTTGGAAGGAGATGTGGCCTGTTAGAGTGGGGGTGTGTTCTTGTTGAATGATATGTGTGTGTATGCGGTGTGTGGGGGGGGGGATCTTTGAGATTTTAGAAGCCCATGCCAGGCCCAGCTTCATGCCTGTGAATCAGATGTAAACACTCAGCTACTCCTCCAGTGCCATGCCTGCCTCCCTGCCACCACCTTCCCTGCCAGGATGGCTGTGCACCAACCTCTGACACTGTAAACAAGTCCCAAATGGTTTTGTTTTTAATGTTGCATTGGTCATGGTGTTGGAAAAAAGACTAAGACCTAGTCCAAAGCCAGCACAGACTGCAGAGTATGAGCCTGTCTCAAAAAAGAAAGGAAGAAAGAAAGGAGAAAAGGGAGGGAGGGAGGGAGGGAGGGAGGGAGGGAGGGAGGGAGGGAGGGAGGGAGGGAGGGAGGGAGGGAAAGAAGTAAGGACTTCTAACTCCCAAGCCTGTTCTTTTTCTGTCACTGCACCGTATTTCTGGAAATTGAAATGTGGCCCAAGCATCTGTGGCTTGCTTTTATAGAATTTGGTTTTCTTTTTACTTTTTTATATATCTATACATTTTTAAAAAAAAAAAAAAAGACAGGATCTCCCTATGTAACCCTGACTGGTCTGGAGTTAGGTAGGTAGTGGATACTGCCTCTAATTTGTGGTGATCCTCCTGCCTCTGATTACCCAGTATCAAGATCACAGATAGATACCCACAATGCTGGATACAGTTAATTTGGTTTTATTTTACTTTTTAAAACTGTATAGTGTGTGTGTGTTATCTGTGTGTGAGTGTGTGCGTTATGTGTTATGTGTGTGTGAATGCGTGTGTTATGTGTGTGTGTATTATCTGTGTGTTATGCCTGTTTATTATCTATGTGTGTTGTGTGTGTATGTTATCAGTGTATGTGTGTTATGTGTGTTGTGAGTGTGTGTTGTGTAGGTGTTTGTTATGTGTATGTGTTATGTCTGTTATCTCTCTGAGTAGGTGTGTTATGTGTGTGTGTGTGTGTGTGTGTGTGTATGTGTGTGTGTGGCGGCACATGTGAAGGTTACACTGTAACTGTCAGAGCTGGCTCTCTTTCCACCCTGGATCCTGGAGATTGAAATCAGGACATCAGTTCTTCTATCTGCTGAGCAATCTAACTGGCTATTGGTTTCCTTAAACTATGGAGTTTCTCTGTGGTTTGGGGGGAAAAAGTTATTTTCTAAATGGCTCAAGACATTTCCCCAGCAAGAAAGCAAGTACTATTACTCTCCATTAGGAACCAGTCATGGGTGATAAAGAAATGGCTGAGCAGTTAGGTCAGGAGCACAGGAGGTTCTTCCAGAAGACCCACATTTTATTCTCAGCACCCACTCGGTGGCTTATAACTACCTGGAACCCCAGTTCCAGGGATCTGATGTTCTCTTTGGGCCTCTGCAGATATCAGGCATCAAAAACATCCAAACACATGAAGAAATAGAAGCCAGCTTAGGCTACATTATAGGTGAGACCCTGTCTTAAGAAGGAGGGAGAGACGGAGGGAGGGAAAAGGGAGAGAGGATATAATTCCTCTCTGGAAAATTTAATGTAGATTAGACCAAAAGAGTCTGAATAAGACCTCCTCAGCAGTTGGCAGTTGGCCACTTCTGACAGACCAACTGCAGCTTAGAGGACTACGTTCTCTGCCTCCTTCAGGCAGGATGGTATTGCACATCATCACATCTATCCCAGTTTGGGAGATTCTGAAGAAAGACTGCCAAGCCCACTGTTCAAGAAAGTCTTCTGACCCTCCATAGCTGTACTGTGAAGAGAGGGGCTAACCTTCTGCATTCAGAGTATCAAACCAAATTGGGTATGTTTTCCTGCACCCTGGGGCAGGCATGAGTGCTTAATTTTCATGGTAGAATTGAAGTAAAGACTTTGTGCACACTGAACTCTGCCATTGAATGATGCCTCAAATGCCCGTCCCCAATAATCACATTTTCCCGTCCTCACCAGTCTGTACTTTGAAACCGACAGAATCACCCATTAAACTCTACTTCCATCATTCTGCACCTATCCAGCCTGCTTCTCCAAATTTTTTCTAAATCTTTCCCACAAATAATTCTGAATCATGTATTCAGGTATAGCCACAGCAAACATCCTATGTTTCTTTTTTTTATTTCCTTCCTTCCTCCCTCCCTCCCCCCTCTCCCTCCCTCCCCCCTCTCCCTTCCTCCTCCCTTCCTCCCTCCCTTCCTCCCTCCCTCCTTCTCCCCCCTCCCTCCTTCCCTTCCTTCCTTCCTTCCTTCCTTCCTTCCTTCCTTCCTTCCTTCCTTCCTTCCTTCCAAGTCAGGGTCTTGTGTAGCTCTGGCTGTCCCATAATTGCTATGTAGACCAGATTAGCCTCAAACTCAGAGATCTGCCTGCCTGACTTCTGAGTGCTGGGACTAAAGACATGCACCACCACACCCAGCCATGACCTTGCTTCTTGGTGCCAGTTTTCTGTTAGTCACCTTTGCCGCTGTGACAAAATATCTAAGCAAAACCACTCAAGGGAGGAAAGATTTCTTTTATAATTAAGTCTGCGTGGAGTGGAGTGTGATGAGAACATGGTTGTGAGTGCAGGCACTAATGGAAATCAGAAGGTGTTCAGTCCCCTGAAGCTGGAGTTGTAAGCCATGCACCTTCTAGGAACCTAAATCAGGTCCTCAGCATGAGCAGTATGCTCTTTATTTGTTTGCTTTTGTTTTTCAAGACAGGATTTCTCTGTGTAACAGCCCTAGTTGTCCTGGAACTCACTCTGTGTAGACCAGGCTGGTCTTGAACTCACAGAGATCCTCTGACTTTCAAGTGCTGGGATTAAAGACGTGTGCCACCACCACTGGGCTTGTAGTATGCACTTAAAATTTTTATATATATAATATGTGTTTGCCTGCATGAATGTATGTGTACCATGTACACACCTGGTGCCCCCAGGAGGCCAAAAGAGGGTATTGAATTTTCTGAAGCAAGTTAGAGACGGTTGTGAGCTACTATGTAAGCCCTGGGAATAGAACCATGGTGCTCTTCAAGAACAGCAACTGTTCTTAAGCACTGAGCAATTTCTCCAGCCCCAGAAGATTTATCTGGGCTCACAGTTTCAAAGTATCAATCCATGGACACATGACCCCATTGCTTCTGAGCCTGTGAGCCAGGAGACGGAACCCCGGGACAGGAAATATGTCAGGGAGAAAAGTGACCCACTTTATGGTAGACAGGAACCAAGGAGAGAAAGCCAAAGAACAAAGTAGAGAGTAGACACACCCTTCAAAACCATGTTCTCAGTGACCCACACCCTCCTAGCTCATTACTATGAACTCACAGATGGGTTAACACATTGATGAGCTTAATGACCTCACAATTCAGCTGCCACACAATAGCAACACCAGGCTTTCAACAGATGCCCTTTGGGGAGGATGCTTCCAATCCAAACCCAAACACTACTATTTGCTCTTTATCCCACAGGAAGCGGCTAGAAGCAGAGTATGGAAGGAAAGATACAAAGGTTTTACTCCTTGAAAAATGCAAATTTAAAAGGTCATTTGATGGAATTTCACACCTGCTGATGATACCAAAAGATTAACAATACCAAATATTGGCAAAGGTAAGGTAACCAGAGCTCTTATATGCTGTTGGGAATAGCACAAAATAAGACGTCTTAAACATCAACTCACCTGGTTACCTAGCAGCCACCCTCCCAGGAAACAAGGACATATACCTTGTGATGCTGAATGATACTCATACTACTTTACTGTATTTTAAACTTGGAACAAACCTAACAAGGACATGGATAAGTGTATCCACACTCACCCATGAGAAGAAACTGATTTCATGCAAAAACATATAAATCAAAAAGCCATGCTTTGTGAAGGTGGCATGACAACCAGTAATTAGATCATGTAGGATTCCATGTTCAAGACATTCAAGGGGGCAAAATTGAGCAGGGCAATGATCTTCTGGGAAGCAGAGAGGATGGGTATGTGAGTACTAACTAAAAAGAGATAGAGTGAGAGAGAACATTTTGTTCTCTCTGTGTGTAAATGTATGTGGGGGGGATGAGTGTTCATGTGTGTGTGTGTGCCTATGGAATCTGGAGGTCAAACTTATGCATCATTCCTCAGGAGTGCTCTACCTGAGTTTTTTTTTTAATTACATTTATTTATATATTGCTGGGACACGGATTATCCCAAGTGCTGGGATTTCTGGTGTTTACCACCACACCCAATTTTATGAAACTGGGGATTGAACCCAGGGCCTGATGCATGCAAACAAGTGGTGTTATGTTCCCAGCCCTCCACTATTGTTAGAACAGTTTAATGTAGAATACAAATTGTATTAATTAAGGCTCTGTATTAGTTCACTTATTGCTGTGAAAGACATTACTCTCTAATGTGAGTTGAATTAAAACAATCATGGGTATTTACTTTATTACATAACTCCTGTTAGTTGACAAATCAGACAGGTCACGTAGCTACAATAGTTTGTCTCTGCTCTGTGCTGTCTGGGATTTTGCCTGGAGTACTTAAGGCTGGGGACTGGAGTCACCCCGGTGCCTTCACTTAAGTCTTGTGACTTATTCTGGTTGTCAGCTGAGACCTCACCTGGGGCTATTGGTTACAACACCTACATGTGCCCTGTCAAATGCAGTTTCCTGATATTAGAGCAGTGGAGTTTCAACAAAAGCAATGGTCAAGTGATGAGACCGCCAAGGAACCTGGCTCTTTTTAATGCCTGAGCTTCTGAAGTCTCAGATTCAGTGTACTGTGTTGGTTGAGGCAATCACAAGCCTGACCTACTCAAGCGTTGTGAACAGAGCCCACCCATTGAGGGGAAGAGGATCAGTCACATCACAAGAAAGACATGCAGAATGGTAAATAAATTGGTAGAGCCATCTTTGGAAAGCATAATGAATCTAAATTTCCTTGCCATTTCATGTTATGGGGAATCCAGAACAACTTCAACAGAGGAAGTGTATTGGCTCACATATATAAACCCGCAGTGGTAGTGCTGACTCCAGACAGTGACTGAAAGGTGATGCTGGGTTTCATTTCATCTCTGAGCCCAGCTTTCTCTATGCTGGTTTGAGCCTTGGACTCACCTCAAGGAGGCAAGAGGCTGCCAGAGCTGCAGCCATATACCTTGTCTTGCTCAGATACCACAAAAGAGACTTCTATGGCTCTTTACAGGGCATCAATCACACAGAAGTCTTGCATAGTGGATTTCTTTAGTTCTGATTGTCCTGACTTGGCTCTTGGGACTATTGCTGAGTAGCTTGCTGTCCTTAAGAGAATGTTCTGTGTGAAGTGGCTTAGGCATCTGTCACCTTCTCTCTGAAGATAGGAACAAGGCTAGTCAGCATCACTGTAACTCACAAGTCTTCTGTGACAGAGACGAATTCACCTACAAGGACACAGTGAATGCCAATAGGACCAGTGGATCCCAGGTGTTAATCCAGTGACTGAAAATCTGCGACTCTAAAGTGTCCTTTCACCTTTCTCGTAGATGGTTGTCCTCCTAGTCATGGTGTCTATGGAGCTGTGGATTCTCCTTTGTTCTGTGTAAGGGCAGCTAGACTAGTGAAGTGGGTGGGGCAGGCAAATGGGAAGAGAGTCAGGACTATAAGCTGCCCATGGAAACACATCAGCTTCACCTGAACCATGTGGTGGCAATGTCTTCCTTTGCAAAACAGGGTGGAGGGGGGCACTTGCCATAAGAAGGTCACTATCCCAGTGTTCTTTCATTCTCAAGAGTTCTTCTATTAATTTTTTTCTCCCTGCAGGATGTTGGGCGAAAAAAGAAACCAAACCCTATTGTCTTCTTACTAATAATTGCCAAATTCTGTAGATATTGAACTTTTTGTTTCTTTGCGTATCATGTAGCCCAGGCTGGCCTTGAACTCCTGATCTTCCTTTCCCACCTCCCCAGTTTGGGCTTCACAGGTGTATATCACCACAGCAGGTGGTCATTTTCTTGTTGGGTTTGTTCTTTGATTTCCCATGTTGGTTCTTGTCTCCTTTCTTTGACTCTAGTTATTCAAACTCTTATTTCCTCAGCCTTCGTGAGCCTGAGCCCTTCTGCACGGTTTTACACTTCTCTGATCACACTGCTTTGCGCCTTTGAGAAGCTAAGGTGCCTCTATGCATCCTTCTTCTCTGCCTGGTCCCTCATCTTTTGTTTTCATGTATTCATTCTACATGTGTATGTATGCCTCAAGTGCACACAGTCAGAAGACAGTTTTGTGGATGTGCTTTTCTCCTTCCATGTTTACGTGGGTTCTGGAATGTGAACTCAGGTCATCACCCTCAAAGCTGCCTCTCTAGGCCAGGTCCCTTATCTTTGTCTGGACCTTAAAATGAATGACTAGTCCCTTCCTCTTTTTCTACCTCCTCCCCCTCCTCCTCCTTACATTTCTTTTTTTCTTTTTTTTTCTTTTTTTTTTTCTTATGGGGCAGGCTATTGTAGAACCCAGAGCCCACTTGAGGGAATCAGCTCTCTCCTCCCACCCTGTGGGTTCTGATGGTAAAATTCATGTTGTCAAGCTTAGTTGAAAGTTTTAACACATTGAGCCGTCTCACCAGCCTCCCCACTACCCATTTTTGTGTGTTTTCTGTTTGTTTGAGACAGGGTTTCTTTGTGTAGCCCTGGTTGTCCTGAAACTGGACCAGGTTGGCCTTGAATGCAGAAATCCCCCTGCCTCTGCCTCCTTAGTGCTGGGAATAAAGGCACGTGCCACCACTGCCTGGCTTTTGATTCAGGTGTCTTGTGGTACACGCTGGTCTCAAGCTTGCTATGTAGCTGAGAATAACCTTGAACTTTTGATTCAATAGCCTCCTCTTTCTCATTACTGGGCTTATAGACATAAGCCACTGGCACAAAATTTATTCAGCATCTGGTGTTTGCTGGGCTTCATGTATGCTAAGCAAGTACTCTACCAACCGAACTACATTTCAGCCCCCATTTCCTAAATGACTGAAAAAAAAGGAATCAATGCATGTCTATAATCTAGCACTTGGGAGCCGGAAGCAGAGGCCATGTGGTGATTTTGAGGTCAGCATGGGCTACATGAGATCCAAAAAGAAGAGAGGAAGGAAGAGGAGAAGAAGCAGGAAAGGAAGGAAGGAAGGAAGGGAGGGAGGGAGGGAGGGAGGGAGGGAGGGAGGGAGGGAGGGAGGGAGGGAGGGAGGAAGAAGAGAAAAAGAAAACCAAAAATACTTTTCTTAGAAGTTTGGCCCATCCGTGTAAGCAGGTAAATAGCTAAATAAACATTGCCTGCCTTGGATTTGTTTTGTAGTATGAATAATGCATGTTCTGCTTTCTTGTGGCTTGTTCTTGCCTGTCATCTTTTCCTAAAGGTTATGTTTGCTGTTTCTGCTCACTCATATGTTACATACACTTGACTCAAACATACACACTCAACTTCTGTCTAGTACACATATGGACTCTCTTGATTCATCATGTTTATTAGTTTAAATGCCACTGATGGCACACAGCAGGATTTCTAAGCTTATGACCCATGACAGAAAGCATTTTAGTCTTCCATATGCATCCTGAAGGAGATGAGTAAAGCTGGACTATGGCAGCTGAACTCAGGCTCAAAGTTCCCATCACCCATAAGGTAGTACACAGTTCTAAACATAGTGTCTTTCATTCTGTCTCCTAAGCTACGAAACGCTGGACACCATTAGGTGCTTGATAAACATGACTCTTGATTTCAAGAAATATACTTGGCTTACTATCTTCCTTTTCCATCACAAACACCCCAAATCCTTCTGCCATGTATTTGCCTGGTACACCAACTCTTTAATGTTTTGGTAACCTTAATTATGCTCATTTCTCTTAACCCTTTTCTGTAATATTTTCTCTTTGTCTTGAAGTCTGGTGCGTGCGTGCGTGCGTGCGTGCGTGCGTGCGTGCGTGTGTGTGTGTGTGTGTGTGTGTGTGTGTGTGTGTGTGTGTGTGTGTGTGTGTGTGTGTGTGGTTTGTCTGTTTTCTCTCCAGGCCCTCAGGTTTTCTAGATAAGCACTCTACCATGGATCTGTATCCACAACTGTACTGCTTTCTCCATCCGAAGTGTGAGCTAGCTTTGCCAATACATCCCTGGTCACTTGAGTCCAGGCAATTGTTGATCTCACACAATACTTATAGTTTAAAGAAACATACTAGAATATTCATTATATCCATATGGGCTTGTACCAGAGGAAAAAAGAGAGAGAAGAGTGGCAAGCCCCATATGTGCCAGGTCTCCTTCCAGACTCAACGGTGAAAGCACTTCCATTAAAGGAGGTCCCTTCATATAAATACATGAAACCCTGAATAATAAGGTTCCATCCTCATGAAGATGCCTTGCCTCTGCTCTCATTACAGTCAGGAATTCCTCTGAATTAAAACATGTGCACCTATGTCATACAGCTCTGGGGGTGGTACACAACACGGGATATGACATGGGACAACAGACACAGTGGCAGGGGGAGGGACGGTACAAGACACATCTTTCCAGAATTTGGAAAGACTGAGGAAGGATGCACATTCATGCCAAATGTGCATGGCGACTGAGTGAGTGAGAGATAGAAACCGGAAGAACGTCAGAAATAGATTCAAAAGACATGTATCACTTTGCTGCCTTTACTCTGAGAGTCCTTCTGGGGTGTCTGTTGTTCATGTTTTGGTTTCGTTGTTGTGGGGTTTGTTTATTTTATGTTTGTGTTTATATGCATGGGTTTCTATGGGAGGAAGTGCACTTAGAAGTCAGAGGAAAACTTGAGGAAGTGGTCCTCTTCTTGGACCATGTGAGCCTCAGGGGTCAAACTCAGATCATCCAGTTTAGCCAAAAGCACTTCTATCTGCTGAGCCATTTTGCTGGCCCCTCAGGGGAGATGCTTTATTTTGTCTGCCTATGTAGTTTAAGCTGGCCTCTAGCATGTGATCCTCTTCCCTCAGCCTCCTGAGTGTGGGATTATAGGTATGCTACCACACTTGGTTTATATGGTACTACAAATCGAACCTAGGACTTCTTACACTGGGTAAACACTTTACCACCTAAACTATATGCTCAGTTCATGGTTATTCCTATTGCTATAAAGCAGGCAAAACAAATAAAAACCCAAACAACACCAGACAAAAGCAAGTTAAGAAAGGTAAAGATCCCCTGGCAAGATGGTTCAGTGAGTACAGGTGACTGCCACAAAGCCAGTGAGCCCAAGTTCAGTACTTGGGACCTACATGGTAGAAAAAGGGAACTGACTCCTGAAAACTGTTCTCCAGCCTCATACCCTCTCCTCCACATACACAGAGATACAAAATAAATAAATAAATAAATTTATATATGTAAAAATCAATAAATGCTAAAAGGAAGGAGAAAGGAAGGGGAGATTTTGGCTCATAGTTTAAAGTACAAGACCATCACGGCAGGAAAGTCAGGAGGCAGAAGAATGAGGCATTCAGTTCTATTGCATCTGTGGCCAGGAAGCAGAGAGATAGATGGATGCTGGCTCTCAGCTCCTTTCTCAGTGTGGGAACCCAACCCATGGGAATGATGCCAACCACATTCGGGGTGGGGCTTTCCCTCCTTGGGAAATACCCTGACAATTTGAACTCACTGTGTATCTGAAAATGATGTTGAATTCCTGAGCCTCCCACCTCTATCTCCAAATACCAAGGTTATAGACCTGAGCCACCATGCCTGGCTGCCTAACTCTAAGATACTTTGTAGACTTTGATCAACCCTCCTCAAATTATATGAACTCTCTTCTCTCTTCTGGAATACTCAGCAATGATCAAAGGATTCCTGTGCCTTCTCAGAACTTATTCTGCAAATATTAATGATTGAGATAAGGATAAAAAGGAAAACATTGAATGTTAGCATTTCAAATTATTCTTTCTGCTCCCTGCACCTACTCTCTAACCAGGAAAAAAAAAAATTAAAGTAGAAACTGGGTGTGTTGCTGCAGGCCTGGAATCCTAGCACTTAGAAGGTGGAGGCAGAAGGAGCAGAAGTTCAAGGTCATCCTTATCCTTATGTATAATGATTGAGTTCAAGGCTAGCCTTAACTGCTGGAGACCTTGTCTCAAAAAACAAACAGAAGGTTCTGGGAAGATAACCTCAGTATGTAAAGTGTTTGCTTTACAAGCATGAAGCCTCAGTTTAGACTCCTCAGCATCCATGTAAAAGTCAGGCATGGCCTTGTGTGTATGCTCTTCAGGACTGGGGGACAGAAACAGGCAGATCCTGGGGGTCCAATGGCCAGCCAACTCAGCCAAAATGGAGATCTCCTGGTTCTCAAAAAAATAATGTAGAGAAGCGATTGAGGAAGGTATCTCAATGTCAGCCTTTAGCCTCCTCCATACATGCCTACACAGGTGAGCTCACCTGCGCACCCATGCACAGGCATGTATTGAACACGAATACATAAGTAGGCCTGAAGTGTTTTCTGGGAAAGGGAGGGGGGCATTGAGAAAGGGGAGAGCAGGTAGAAGTTGAGTTGCAGAGAGAGATGATGTGAATGGTGAGGAGTAAAAATATGGCAGTGTACATTTGTAACTGCAGCACTCAGGAGACAGGCAGGATGGGCCTAAGCTCAAGGCTAGCCTGGGCTACACAAGAGACCCTGTCTTAAAATATAGGGGTAGGGTTCAAGTGAAAGACTTGAAATAAGGGAGTTGGGGTGGGGAGGTCAGGAAAGAGATAGATCTGCCCTGAGACCTCTCAAGAAGCGGTTGTATGTTTCATAATCTGGTTCTTTGCTGTTATTTAGTGGTGGCCGGGGTATGAGACAGGGTCTCTGCGTTTAGCCCTGCCTGTCCTGGAACTCTCTATGTAGATCAGGTTAGTTGAGCTTGCAGAGATCCTTCTGTCCTTCTTGGTGCTGGGATTAAAGGTTTGTGCCACCAAACTCTTTATTCTCTTTCATTCCAACCAGCATAGGTTAATCGTCGAGCCCCAGGCCAATGAGGGTTCTTTTCTCAAAAATCAAAACCAAGTGGGTGGCACTGAAGGAACAGCCCTGCCATGGTTACTTTTCTATTGTGGTGATATACCGAGTGGGCCTCGGTTATGACCTCCACTTACCGCGTCCGGTTTCTTTGTGGTCCGAGTTTTGTCCCAGGCGAGGAGCGTCAAGATTAATTAAGTCTACACTCAGGAGTCCTTTAGGTTCCATCATTCAGGCTCTCCATACACTGAGAGACCTGAGCTTTATTCAGTACATGTTATCTCTTAGACCTGTCTGTCCCTTAGCCATGCTTCTGTCTTGCCACTGCATCTCGCCTAGCTTTTTCCCCTCTAGCTTCCCGCCATGCTGGATTCCTTCTGCTCCTGCTCACACACACTGACTCTAATCCATGCTTGTCCCCAGCTTCTGCCTCTTCTCCCGCTTCTGCCTGAGTCCCTCCTCGTGTCTCTTTTGTCTCAGCTCTCAGTCACCTTAACTCTCTTACACACCCTGCCTCCTCATCCGGGCACGCCCAAGGTCATAGAGGATCCCAAGAGACTAGCACTCAGCAGGTGGCAGCGATAAGGAGATTTGTAGTTCCTTTTTCCCCCTGTAAACAAGGTTTTAGTCCTTAGGGGAAGAGGATGGGCCATAAGGCCCAGAATGGCACTTATTCGGGAGACAACAGTGATAAGACACCATTCCCTAGGCAATTTATAGATGAACTCCTTTAATTTGGCACTCAGTTTCAGAGGGTTAGAGCCCTAGACCAGCATGGCAGGGAGCATGGCCTCAGGCAGGTAGGTGTGGTGCTGTAGCAGAACCTGGAACCTTATGCCTTGAGATAATTGTGACGCTTATTGAGTTTACTGGAAATGGTGGGGTGTGGTGATTTGAATAAGAGTGGCCTCCCTAGGCTCAAATATTTGGATGCTTTGTCATTAGTGGGTGGCACTACTTGACAGCAGATTGGGGAGGCCTCTTTGGACTGGGCTTTGGGATTTCAAATTCTCAAACCAGGCCCAGTGTCTCTGTCTTCTTACAGATCTAGATATACAACTCATTATTATTATTTCTATTATTATTGCCTTTTCAAGACAGGTTTCTCTGTGTAACAGCTCTGGCTATCCTGGAACTCTCACTATAGACCAGGCTGGCCTTGAACTACAGATCCACCTGCCTCTGTCTCCCAAGTGCTGGGATGAAAGGTTTATACTACTAAGTCCATATACTCTTAGTTCCTTCTCCAGCACCATGTCTGCTTGCATGCTGCCATGCTTCCTGCCATGGTGATAATGACAACCTCTGAACCTGTAAGCCAACCCCAGTTAAATATTTTCCTTTACAAGTGTCAAATCAGTAGAACACTGACTAAGACATCATGGGCTTTTGAAATGCACCTCCTCCTGCAAGGTAACACCTTTCATAATTTATTTATTTTTATTGTATGTACATTGGTGTTTTGCCTGCATGTATGTCTATGTGAGGATGTCGGATCCCTGGGACAGGAGGTACAGATAGTTTTTGAGCTGCCTTGTGGGTGCTGGGAATTGACCCTGGGTCCTCTGGAAGGGCAGCCAGTGCTTTCAGTTGCTGAGCCATCTCTCTACCCTCCCCCATGGCCCAAGCAGTTCCATCAACCAGACACCAAGTATACACCTGTGGGTACCATTCTTTTCCAAACCACCACAAACTCCAAAGGCTGACCTCTGGCCTACACACATATTCATTCACATACATCTGAACACATACACACTCACACACACAACCTGTGGAAACAGGCAGACAGATGAAGGACCTGAATATGAAATTATTATAAAGAAAAGTTCTGGACTCTGGAGCCATAACTCGCTTGCCTATGCCCAGGGTTTGATGTCCAACACAACATAAACCAGGTATGGTAGTTTGTGCCTATAATCTTAGCATTTGGGAGGCAAAGACATGAGAATCAGGACTAAAGGATCATTCTTGACTTCACAGTGGGTTTAAATTTAAATGGGCTACAAGAGACTTGATCTCAAAATAAATCAAAAGTCTCCAGCTCTTCCTCCTCCTCTTCCTTCTCTTTCTCATTCTCTCTGGAACTTGCTATATAAACCAGGTTGACTGTGAACTCACAAAGATCTGTCTACTCTAGCTCCAAAGGGCTGGAATTAAAGGTGTACACCACCACTCCCAGCTTTTTTATTTCTTAACATTATAAATGATATACGCCTGGGAATGGATACAGAGAGAACATGCTCCTAAGGACTAACCGTGAAGTCTGGCTCTCTTCAGCCATAATGGGAGGGGTGCCCTTAGGGATAGGCCACACCCAGGTTAACTCTCAATAGAGCCTAAGGGTTCTTCTACTGCTAGAAAATTCCACATACCTACGTTTCTGCTAAAGGCCAAAGGGGGTGAGGTTCAATTCCTAACTGGCAGTTGAACTAGGCAGTTTCATCCCTGTTACTGGTTTAGGACCTTCTTTCATGGAGCATGAAAGATGTCAGAATGAAGGGGTTGTGAATTCTTTCTCTGTGGTGCCAGAGAGTTGCTGAGCCAGTGCTGGAGTTACTGCAAGAAGGTTTAGAATCCAGAAGATCCTGAGAAGCCATTGTGTGATGTGAAAGTGAAGCCTGGATTATGGTGAAATGTAGAAGATATCAGAACCATAAGATCTGCTAAAGAGAGCTGTATAAGGGAAAGGATCCAGCCCAAGACAGCTGCAGGCTGCAGGCAGCAACGCTGGAAGCTGAACCATCTGGCTCCTCATTCTTTGACACCAGACATGGAACAGTGGAGTTTGGAGTCTGACCTGCTGTTTCCATCTTGCTTTGGTTCAAAGTTTCCTCACTGTGCCCAGCACTTCTCTTTTGGAATGCTAATGTATATTTTCTGCCATTGAATGTTGGAAGTATGTAAAAGTATGTAATTTGCTTTTTTTTTATTTTATTGGAGTGACAATCAAGAGATTACCTTGAGTCCTAGAAGAAACTTTGGACTTTAGAACAATGTTGAAACTATTAAAGACTGGAGATTTTTGAGGCTGAACTCAATGAATTTTTTTTTCATTATGATATGTATTGTGGAATATTTTAGTTGAAGATGTGTTACATTTGTTTATGCTGTGGAACATTTGTTTAATGTTGCAAAGATGTGTTACATTCTTTTATGTTGCATTTGTTTAACTCTGTGAAGCTGTGGTACTTTGTCTGTCTAAAACAAGTGATGGTCTAGTAAAGAGCTGAATGTCCAATAGCAAGGCTGAAAAAAACAATGGGGGAGGCTGGCAGGCAGAACAAATAAATACAATGAGAAATCTGGGAAGAAAACGAGAAGGAACAAGTTGAGGACGCTGGGGACCAGCTACCCAGCCACAGGCAGCCACGGAATAAGAGTGAAAGTAAAATACACAGATGTAAGAAAAAGAAAAAGCCCAGAGATAAAAGGTAGATAGGGAAAGCTGGCAGGTCACAAGTCAAGCCAAGGCCAGACATTTGTAAGTAATAAGTGTGTGATTTATTTGGGAACTGAGTGGTAGGCCCTCCAAAAGAGCAAAAACTACCCCAACTACAACCATGAGCCTAAGGAGACCAGGGAGCGATCTGGTGGTTCCAATGAGAATGCTCACCACAGGCTCAGGCATTTAAGCACTTGGTGCCTGGGGAGACTGTGAGGCCTTGCAGCCTCACTGGAGGAAAACAGAACTGAGGTGGCCTCTGAGAGTTCTTAGCTTTGCCCCACTTCTACCTCACTGTCTCTGTTTTATGTTTGTGGTTAGCTGCTATGCTTCCAGGGTTGTTATGGACTCTTCCCTTGGACCATAAACTCACCTAAACTGGTTTGCTTCAGTCATGGTATTTTATCACAGCAACAGAAAAGTAACCATTGTAGATGCCTGTGAATCTGGAGCACCAATTTGAGGCCAACCTGGATTACACAGTGAGAGGTCTTGTTTCAAATTACAAATAATGACTTTAAAACCATAAAATAAAGAATGGGGGATGGTCAGCAGGTGAAGGACTTGCTTGGATCACAGGAGGATCATTGGGATTCCTAGCTCCCAGCTTTAAAACTGGCTGTGGTGGCTGGCACACACCTATAATCTCAGCACTGGGATGCAGAGATGGGAAGATTAGCTACCGAGTCCGGTTTCTGGGGGTGGTTCGAGTCTTGTCCAGGCGAGGGGCGTCGAGGTTAAATAATCTGCACTCAGGAGTCGTTTAGGTTCCATCATTCAGGATCACAATGAGAGACCCGAGCTTTATTCAGTACATCTTACATCTTAAACCTGTTTCTCCCCCTGCCATGCTTCCCTCCTGTCATGCATCTCACCTAGCCTTTTCCCCTCTAGCTTCCCGCCATGTTGGTTTCCTTCTGCTCCTTCCACTCACACTGACTCTACTCTCTACTCCATGCTTGTCTCCTTGTGTCTCTCCTCGTGTCTCTCTCCTTGTGTCTCTCCTCCTGTGTCCCAGCTCTCTACTACCTTCTTAACTCTCTCACACCCTGCCCCCTCATCCGGGCACACTCAAGGTCTTGGAGGATCCCAAAAGACTAGCACTCAGCAGGTGGCAGCGATAAGGAGATTTGTAGTGATAAGGAGAACGTGTTTTTCCTTTTTCCCCCTATTAACATAAGGGTTTAGTCCTTTGGGGAGGAGGATGGGACATAAGGCCAGAATGGCACTATTGGGGAGACAACAATTAGCAGCTGGTGAACACCAGATTCCACACACATACACACAAACATATAATTAAATAGAAACATACCCTCTTAGCAGTTTTCTAGGATGCAAAGCCTGTTAGCTACAGGCACCTGCTCCACAATAGCTGCTAAAACTCACTCACTTAGTCCCTGGCTGGACATTTGGACCACAGAGTACATTTCAAATGTGGCCTCCAAATAGTCTTTCAAATACTTGAAAACAGCAAGTCTGTCTCCCATATCTGCCCCCTTCTCCAGGCTAACTGTCCCCTGGACTTCACTCTTCCCTCAAGGGTCATGGGTCCAAATCCTAGATTCAGGCTCGAGCACAGTACAGCTCCAAAGCCAGGCAGGCAAGTTCTGTGGGAGGAACTGAGAATAAAATGAGAACAGGATGCTAGCACTCCAGAGCATTGTCATCTGCTAGCACTGACAGACAAACCAGGAAGCTTGGAAAGCACCAGCCAGTCCCATGAGAAGGTACATGGACATCACAGGAGTCCAGCAGGAGACAGTCGGTTTCACCCAGGAGACCAGGAGAGCTTAGTGCCGACATAGGTCTTGTCTCCCTGTGTCCATGCAGAAGGCTCTTTATCACTGACTTCATTCAGGGATTTTACCTCCTTCTGCCTTCTTTTCTTGGCATTTCTCTGACACATCCTGTTGGAGAGTTATGTTACAGGAAAAAATGTAAATATATTCATCTGCCACCTTAGATGTGTTTTCATGAGAGAACCTAGCAGCTTGCAGCAAGAATGACTATTTCAGCCCTTGAAGTCTGAAATCATTTCACCAACCCCATTCTTCTTATAGTCCCGCCCACCTGGCTTCATTTTTGCTTTTTCTTCCCCCCAACCCTCTGTCTTTCACTGTCTCTTCAAAGCCTCGTGACGGCCCCATAATGATCCCTTACAACCAAGTGACTCAGAAGAGGCCATAAGCCTCCTGATAGGATCGGGATTCTAACTCAGATCTTTTTATTGTCACATGTGATTATGGAAAAAGAGGTCACAGGATTACACCACGCCCCTCCAAGACTGTACACTTCAACTTCTTCAATATTTGGTCATTTCCATCACACTCCCAAACAGAGCCTGACTGGCCTTCCAGCAGCCTTCTCCTCCTACTCAGTGAAGTATCTATCTGACTGCATTAGTCCAGGCTACTGAGGCTGCCACACGTCTAATCACCACTTCCAGTAGCTGTCTCCTGCTCAGAGTCCTGAGCAGCTGGATTGGTCAAGTCCTTCATCTTATCTCCAAAGGAAAAAGTATAAAAACACAGTTTGCTTGGGACTCATGTACTTTTAAATAATTTTATTATTGCTGTTGTGTGTTCATGTGTGTGAGCATGGGTACATCCCTATTATTGGATGTATATGATGACGTGTGTGAGTGTGTGCGCATGTGTGAATGTGTATGAGTGTGTTTATGTGTATGTGCATGTGAACGTGCATGTGTGTATGTGTGTGAGTGTGTGTGTGCATACATGTGTGTATGTGAGCATGCATGTGTGTTTGTGCATAGGTGTGTGAGTGTGTGTGTGTGAGTGCATGTGTGCGTGTGTGTATGTGAGCGTGTATATGTGTATGTGAGTGTGCATGTGTGGTGTGTGTGTCAGTGTGTGTGTATGTGTTGTGTAGGTGTGTGTGTGTGAGTATGTGTGTGTCCATGTGAATGAGAGGACATTTTCAGGGCTTGGTTCTCTCCTTCTACCATGGATTCTGGGGACTGAATTCAGGTCAGGCTATCCCACCAATTCCCTTTACTTTAAAACTTTATATAGTCATCATTTACCCATTTGTATGTGTGTGTGTGTGTGTGTACGTGTGTGTGTGTGTGTGTGTGTGTGTGTGTGTGTGTGTGTGTGTGTGTGTACAGCTTGCAGGAGTTGGTTCTCTTCTTTCACCGTGTGGGCTCCAGGGTTTGAATCAGACTCAGCAAGGTCTTAACTTGATGATCTATCTTACTTTTTTGTCTCTTTTTCTTACAATTCTCTTTAAAAGAAAAAAGATTTATTTATTTATTATGTATACAGTGGTCTGTCTGCCTGCACTGCATGCCAGAAGAGGGTATGGGAATGCACTAGATGTGAGCCATCATGTAGGTGCTGGGAATTGAACTCAGGACCATCTGAAAGAACAGTCAGTGCTCTTAACCTCTGAGCCATCTCTCCAGCCCCTCTTTTCTTTTCTCTTTTTTATATAAACTTGCTATGCTAGAGGAGGACTTCAATTCCTGATCCTCCTGCACCATCTCCCAAGTTATGGGGTGGCAGGCTTACACCACTACACTCATCTGGAATCAAACTCAGGGCTTGATGCATGCGAAGCAAGCATTCTACTAACTAAGTTATGTTCACAGACCAAAAGGAAACTTTACTTACTTACTTAATTAATTTAATGTGTAGGTGTATGTATGCTATATATGTGTTCGTGTGGTGGTGTGTGCCAGTGTGTGGGTACATGCACACAAGTGTGATCATAAGTGTGGAAGCCAAAAGTTAATACTGGGTGTCCTCCTAAATAATTGTCTACCTTTCTTGTGAGATAGGTTCACTTCGCTGAACTTGGACATATGGATTGGCTTGACTGGACGGCCAGCACACTGGAAGATCTATCCTGTCTCAGCTCTGGGGTTATAAATAACGGTGTGCCACCTTGCCATATCCTGGGTTTTCCAAACCTACTGGGAATCAGCACTCATGGGATCACACTTTAACCAATGAGCCACCTCCTCACCCCCAGAATGGGAATCCTGCATAGTACCATTACATCAGTGGAGCCGCCACTTAAAATAACCTTTCTGGCTTTTTTCAGAAAGTGCCTCACTATGTAACTAACCCTGGCTGACCTAGAATTCACTGTGTAGAACAGGCTAGACTCTAATTTACAGAGATCCATCTGCCTCTGCCCCATGAGCACTGGGATTAAAGGTGAGTGTCTGACTAAAACTTTTAAAGATTTATTTAATTTTATTTTACATGAGTGTATGAGTGCCTACATGTATGTATATGCACTCATGCATGTCTGGTGCTCAAGGAGGTCAGAAGAGGGCATCAACCTTAGGACTCCAGTTACAGACTACTATAAACTGCTTAATACTGAGTTCAAACCCAGATCCTCTGCAAGAACAATGCTCTTAACCTCTCCAAATCCAAGGGAAAGGAAACTTATTGATCACTCTATAATATCCTCCTCTACAAATGCAGGTTAGACTGGTGAGATTGCTCAGTGGGTAGGGATGAGATGGCTCAGTGGGCAGGGGTACTTGCCACCAAGTCTGATGACTTGAGTGTGACCCCAAGGATCCACCTGGTGGATGAATAAAAAGTTTTCCTCTGAATTCCACACACATACAAAAGTACATACATACACACAGAATAAATTAAAATGTAAAATAAATTTTAAAAATCAAAGCTTAATGTGCTTTTTATATATTTTAATTTAATTTAATGTGTATAGGTGTTTTGCCTGCATATATATGGATTCATGCGCACACATGTATGTGTGTGTGTGTGTGTGTGTGTGTGTGTGTGTGTGTGTGTGTGTGTGTGTGTATTATGTGTGCCTAGTGTCTGAAGAGCCAGAAGAGGGCACCAAATCTCATGGAAAGAGTTACAGAAAGTTGTGAACTATTGTGGGTGCTGGGAATAGAATATGGGTCCCCTGGAAGATTAGTGAATGCTCTTAACTGCATGACTGTTTCTCCAGTCCCTATGTTTCTTAAACATTAAGATAAATGAGAATAATTTGAGTCATTCGCTGGAATGCAGCTCAATTGTTGGATGATTACATTGCATAGACAGAACCCTGGGTTTCATCCTTTGCACTTCATAAACAAGGTGCTATGAAACACACCTGTAATCCCAGCACTTGAGTTTTGCAATGAGGTTTCTTGGTCCTGGGCGGCCAGAGGCCCAGACCCACAGACCTGTCGCACCAGACCCCTTAGCCACCCGCCTCTGTTGCTCAGGCCCCCAGAAATGACTCATATGCTTATATTAACTTTATGCTGTTTGGCCTATGGCTCAGGCACATTGCTAGCTACATTACATCTTAAATCAACCCATTTCTATTAATCTGCCACATGGCCCGTGGCTCACCTGTGTTCCTTACATGTTGTTCCTTGGGCGGTTTGCTCGATCTGCCTGACTCCACCCTGCTTCTCCTACCTATCCTCTGATTTCTCTTCCTACTTCTTCTATGGTGCCTGTCATGGCCCAAAACAGCGCTTTTATTTAAAGATTGATATTTACAGTATATAGAAAGGCATTTCCACATCACTTGAGAGGCAGAGACAGGGATCTGCAGTTTAAGAACATCCTCCCATACACACTGAATTTGAGACAGCAAGATCTAAGACCCTAACTTAAAAAAAAAAAAAAAAAAGTTGGGGGCTAGAGAAATGTCTCAGAACCATCTATTATGGGAACTGGTGCCCTCTTTTGGCATGCAGGCCTATATGCAGATATGTTAAAAATAAATTAACTACTTAAAGAAAATTTAAGGTTCGAGAGAAGTCTTAGATGTTAAGAGCACTGGCCACTCTTCCAAAGAGCCTGAGTTCAATTCCCAGCAGCTACATGGTGGCTCACAAACATCTATAATGAGATCTGGTGCTCTCTTCTGTCATGCAGGTATACATGCAGGCAAAAAATAATAATGATGATAATAATATTCTTGTAGGCTTTAAACTTAAAAAAAAAAAAAAAAAACTTAAAAAAAAATTGGAAGCCAGATAGTTGTAGCAGGAACTTTTAATCCCAGTACTTGGGATTCAGAGGCAGGCAGATCTCTGTTTCTATTGCTGTGAAGACATATGACAGTTCTTATGAAGAAAACATTCAATTGGTGACTTGTTTACAGTTTCAGAGGATCGGTCCATTATGATCATGACGGGGAGGGAGCATGGCAGTGTGCAGGTAGAGATGGTGCTAGAGGCAGCAGGAAGTCAACTGATAGTCACTCTGAGGACCTCAAAGCCCGTCCCCACAGTGACACACTTCCTCTAGCCAGGCCACACCTCCTAATCCTGCCACTCCCTTTGGGGGCCATTTTCTTTCAGTCTACCACACCAAGACTACACAGAGAAAACCTGTTTCCAAACAAAACAAAATAAAAAGTTTCTGGCCCAGCTAGTTCCATGGTTCGGTCCTGCCTGCCACCACTTGTACAGACCAGAAAACCTTAATGTGACAGATGGTGCCCCACACTGGGCACCATTGCCTCAGGACCCTGCCAGGGCCCCTTAATCAGCAGGAAGTAGTAATAGAAAACTATGTCCAAATTTCCAAAATATTGCTTATAAATGTTCTCATTATAAATGGTTAATGGTCATAGTTAACTCTAAGAAGAAAAAGAAGATATGGTATATGAGTGATTTTTTAAAATTAGATTATTGAATTTAATCCAAAAATCAGCTGTTAATCTCAAAATATTTTACATTGGTATGTGTAGGCGGAGTTTACTTAGAAGGCACCAGTACCAGATAGATATTTATTAAAATATAAATCAGAACTCACGGTACAGTTAACAGATTACAGTAGCACCTGAACAGGGACTGGAGTCTGGAACGGTGAACGAGTGATGGACAGACGGTGGAGTCGATCCTATCCCCAATCATCCAGGAACCAGGAAGAGAGTGTCTCGTGTTCCAGAATCCCCTTTTCAATGGGCTTTCTCCGCCCCCTTCAGGGGCCCGGTGCCCTGTATAAGTGTCTTTTGACCTTATCAGCTGACACCTGAATCCCACAACATCTCCCCCTTTTGTCTAACTAAGAAGGTTCTAAACTAAGACTATGTACAGTAGGAATTACTATGAGGTAGTATCTAGGAGAGGTCAAAGTACAATTTCTAATCAAAGCCTAACTTATATAAGGTACATCTAATAGTTCTAGAATATTGGTAGATAGTAGGGTGTATAGATTATTTTAAAGAGTTAATCTGGGAAAGTGAAAATTTAACACCTGAGTGTTCTTATCTAAGGGATACTAGGGTGATAACCTTAAATATCTATTCTTCAACCTCTTCAAGACCTGAGAAGGAAGGTGAATTACCTGAAAGACAGAAGTACATGGAAGTAGTGACTTCCAAAATTTGGGAGAGGACAGCAACACAGCTACCTGGACAATCACCTCTGGATTTGTGCACCGTTAGAGCATCTATCATATTGGCTATAGGCCTATAGTATCTGACAGATCTTTTCACAAGCAGAACAATTTTGGAGGGACTGTCTTATCCTGTCCAGGCAGGTTTCATCAGTCTCCATCCATCAACTTGTTCATCCAGCTTGACACCATGTGTGTACTGTCAGCAATCAAGGTAAGGACAGTTCCTTACTCAACCGGCCATTTTTTGCCAAAAGGACCAACTCCAATGGAGTATCTTCGATGCTCAACACCATCTCGTGAAGGGAGCAGTGACACCAGGAGTCGTCGTGTCTCTCGTGGCCGAATTTTAAATGTTAAATGCCATATTCTCTGGGTCTATGAAATGGTTGAAGATTCTTGTCTATCTATGATATTCTAACCTGTATCTGATATGACTGGGATATGATACCTTAAATAGTGTTGACTGCAGATCTTATCGTCTTAAGGAATAAACCCTGTATTAAAAATTAGAATACCTATATAAGGGGTGTACAATCCCTGAACAATGACCTTTAGTAGAACTATCGAACATTAGCCAGGGGTATATTACCAGGTAAAGTGTCCACAGCATTTTAGACATGTAAATACATATATATCATCTAAACAGAGGTATATAAAACATCTTGTGCATATATAATAACTAGTGCAATCATACATTATATCTAGTATAGTTAAATGAAGGTAGTAATTGCATAGTATACATGACAATGATGTGCAAATATTTTAAACAAAGGTAGAAGCATATATAAAATATAGCAATTGTAGATTCAGTTTTACATAATAGTTACAGATTCAGATTTATATCGAAGTACAAGTTGCTTTGGTTATATAAAGCAATCTCAGATTAAACTTGGTACCAATGTACAAATTATCACAATTAAACGTATAGAATGATTTCGCATTAGTATCAATATACAAATATCTATGACAGTGCAAATTGTCTTTAGCTTAGCCCATACATTCAGCTAGAATGGAGTATAGGTAGGTAGAACAGTCTACCTTTATCTATCCTATCTATCCCCCCTCTCTTCTTCAAAAAAGATCTCTGATGTTATATTATAGTTTTGTCCTTTACCCAGTTTTAACTTATAACTATTTTATTAGAATAATAGTTACCCACAACCTTCAGAGCATAAAACTTATTGAGAAAGGGGGCGTAGACATTCATAAGGTTGCTTCCTGCTGACTTAAGGGCAATGGCATCTCTTTGGGATCCTGTAAAAGCTAAAACAATGGTTAGTTCTTAATGGACTGACCACATACATCTATAACCATTCTTAGAATAGTGGTTAACTCCATCTGGAAACTTAATTAGCAGTGTGATCTGAAGGATAATCATAAGGAGCTATCTTGTATCTGTTTTTGAATTGTCTATTATCTGAAAACAATTATTGATTGGTGCGCACCAGGTTCTTGATGGTTTTTGTGTGTGTATGTGTGTGTATGTGTGTGTGTGTGTGTGTGTGTGTCTGTCTGTCTGTCTGTCTGTCTGTCTACCTGCCTCTCTCATATTTTTTGTGTTATTCTTGATTAACTAGTAGGAGTTGATGTGGTGGAGGCCCCGTCTTGGTTCCATATTCTTTGTAGATAGCTGACAGAAGAAAATGTTATTTACAGTGGAAAACTTAAGCATTGCTGATATTCAAAAGATATTTATATCTTTTATGACTTTAGGAGACTGTAAGCAGACAGGATGAGATGTTTGAGAGGTACAGAAACAGGGAGGAACAAGGTTTAAGATGAAGTCACAATAATATTGGTCCCTAAATATTTTGTCTTCTGTCTCACACCAGGTGGCTTTTGTGATATGAGACAGAATTTTTCACATTTCTTTACCAATATGCTTGGGTTTAGAGAGGGAGAAAGCCACAAGTTCCCAATCTAAATCCAGCCTTATTAATAGTCAAATCAGGACCACTTTTTTTTTTCGAGGTGTAGATGCAAGATGTAAAGCAATAAAAATTGAGAAATTACCCAGTAGTGCATATGTGTATCAGTTGGTCCCATAGTCAGTCTTGTACATTCTTTCATCATCAGTCTGTCTTCGATTGCAGGTGAGTATTCAATGTCTAGTCAATGCCTTAAAAATAGTTGTATCCGTTTTCCTGTAAAGACAAAACTGAGAGACCCTGCCCCAGGTTTGTTAAGTGTGTTTTCCTTACCACGCATCCGTTTGTCATGTCAGGGATGAGCAGTTACTTTTCTTTTTCAGGAAGAGACTCCTTTTCGAAGTGGACTTTTATTAGTTTTGTCGGTACCCATATCTTTTCTGTCCCTGTTGAAACAAGAGCAAAATCCCTATCCCATCGAAGCACATACCCCGGCTTCCATTCGGAAGTCAACACATCTTTGAAGTAAATGGGTTGATTTAACTCAGAAGATTTCTCTACTACCCAATGTCTCTCAGCAGCTGATGTTCCCTTTTCATCAGCATTAAGAAAATTTAAAGTCAATAAGGCACTGTGCAACCTCTCTCTGGGTTTTTTCATTTCTTTCTTTTGTTTATAAAGCATCTCTTTTAATGTGCGGTGAGATCTCTCCACAACTGCCTGTCCTGTAGGATTGTGTGGTATCCCTGTAATATGCTTTATATCATAGTATCCAAAAATTATCTTCATTTTTCGGGAGACGTAAGATGGAGCATTGTCAGTCTTAATCTGAGTGGGAATTCCCATTATGGCCATGGCTTCCAAAAGGTGAGTAAGTACAGCATCAGCATTTACAGAACTCAGGGCAGTCGCCCATTGAATTCCAGAATAGGTGTCAATACTATGATGTACATATTTCATCTTTCCGAATTCTGGAAAGTGAAACATATCCATTTGCCATATCTCATTTCCCTGTGTACCCTTAGGATTAGTTCCTGCAGGTAAAGATGGTTGGTTATAGAAAGCGCAAGTGTTACATTTTTTTATTATTTCCGTTGCTTCATTCCAAGTAATGGGAAAACTCTTCTTTAGCCCTTTGCTGTTAACATGATGTTTCTCATGAAATTCTGTGGCCTTTAGAACGCTTCCTATTAGCAACCGATCTATTTCCTCATTATCCTGTGCTAGAGGGCCTGGGAGGCCCGTGTGTGCCCTGATATGTGTTATGTACATAGGATGTATCCTACCTCTGATGATATCTTGTAGTTGTATGAATAGTAAGGTCAAGTCTGTATCATCATGAATGAAGTCAGCAGTTTCAATATGTGAAACAACTCTTTCTGCGTATTGAGAGTCAGTAATTAAGTTAAGAGGCTCTGTGAAATCCAACAACACCATAATAATCGCATATAGTTCTGACTTTTGAACAGAGTTATAAGGGCTCTGAGCCTCCTTAGTTAAGTTTGCAGACTTGTAGCCAGCCTTCCCTAAATTGTTTGCATCCGTATAAAATATAGGGGCTCCAGAAATTGGTTCATCCTGTACCACACGAGGAAAGATCCAATTAGTTTCCTTTATAAATTGAATTCTCTTGTTTTGGGGATATTTATTATTAATTTCTCCTAAAAAGTCACTGCAAGCCTTTTGCCAAGGTTCACTGTCTGCCCATAATCGTTCAATTTCTTCATTAGTCAAAGGCACAACAATTTCTGCAGGGTCATTTCCAGTCAATTGGCGGAGTCTCAATTTACCTTTAAAAATCAGATCAGCAATTTTTTCGATATATGTCTTCATCTTTTTGCTTGGCCTATGTGGCAGAAGTATCCATACTAATATGATTCTTTCTCTTTGCATTAAGATTCCTGTTGGAGATTGTCTTGAGGGTAAAATAACAAGTATGCATTCTAGGTCTGGATCCACACGATCCACATGTATTTCTTGAAGTTTCTTTTCTACCAACACTAATTCTTTCTCGGCCTCATCAGATAGTTCTCTTGGACTATTTAAACCCTTGTCACCTTCCAAAGTCTTGAATAAATTAACTAGTTCATAGTTTTTTATACCAATCATGGGCCATATATGAGCAATATCTCCTAGTAGCTTCTGAAAATCGTTAAGAGTATTCAATTTATCTCTATTTAATTTTACCTTTTGTGGCCTAATTTTTTGTAAACCTATCTTATATCCTAAATAATTGATAGAATCTCCCCTCTGTACTTTTTCTGGAGCAATTTGTAGTCCCCAATTAGGCAATATTTTCTGTAGTTCTTTAAACAATGTTTCTAATGTCGTTGGGTTTGGGTCTGCCAACAAAATATCATCCATATAATGGTAAATGATAGATTGTGGGAAGCGCTTGCGCAGTATTTCTAGTGGTTGTTGTACAAAATATTGGCATAAGGTGGGACTATTCAACATTCCTTGGAGAAGGACTCTCCATTGGTACCTCTTAGCTGGCCCTGAATTATTAAGAGTAGGCACCGTGAAAGCAAATTTCTCTTTGTCCTGTTCCTGTAAAGGTATGGTAAAAGAACAATCTTTCAAATTAATAACCTTTAGGTAGCAGAGAAGGCAGGGGAATACCAGATTGTAAGGAGCCCATAGGTTAAATCACCTTATTAATTGCTATTAAATCTGTCACCATCCTCCATTTTCCAGATTTTTTCTTGACAACAAAAACAGGAGAATTCCATAGACTGGTTGATTCTTCGATATGCTGAGCCTGTAACTGCTCCTGTGCCAACTGTTCCAAAGCCTGAAGTTTTTCTCTCGTCAAAGGCCATTGTTGAACCCAAATAGGCTTTTCTGTTAACCATTTCAAAGGGAGTGCTATGAGTGTCTTATTAAGATCTGTGGATATAGGGCAATTCTTTTGTACAACCTGAATGGCTGGTGAATTTTTTTCATAGTACCTTAAAGCATCATTTTTGGAAACATAGTTGAGCCTCCAGCTGACATCAGAACCATAGGGGATTTTAATCTGGGTATTCCATTGCATTAGGAGGTCGCGACCCCACAGATTCACTGCTATATCAGCCATATATGGCTTCAACCGTCCTTTCTGACCTTCTGGTCCTATGCATTCAAGCCATCTCACACTCTGTTTCACCTGAGATATTGTTCCAATACCCAGAAATTGGATATCTACTGTAAGTAAAGGCCATCTTGGATGCCATGACTGTGGGGTTATGATCGAAACATCAGCCCCCATGTCGACTAAACCCTGGATATAAATATTATCTATCCATATCCCCAATTTTGGTCTTTGTTCATTTATCAAAGTCTGCCAAAATATTCGTTTTGTAATTCTTTATGGAGTTTCTGAATCTTCTTTTGAATTTATGTTATCATATGATACTGTATGGTTTTCAAGATCAGGTATTGGGTGCTCTATTTGTCCTGAGAATGCTGATCTTCTACTATGACTGGATATGATCTCACCATCCTCGAATTTGGAGTCTGATTTTGGGGGGCTTCCCGGGGGAAGCCCCGAAAGGCGTTTCCCGATGGCAGAGGGTTGCCTTCTTTATCTCTGGTAGATCTACATTCATTGGTCCAATGCTGTCCCTTGCCACATCTTCTGCATAATCCAGAAGGCAATGACCTTCTGTTCGAATTAAACCTAGATTGGGCATCATTTCCAAGAGTACTTTGTGTACAATTCTGTCTTATATGGCCTTGTCTACCACAGTTGAAACAAGTGATTCCTTGGTTCCTCTCCCTTACTTTAGCAATGGCTTGGTCTACCCAATTCTCTTCATTGCTATGGAGAGGTTCAGCGTTGATTGTATATTGAATCCATTCTTCTATAGGTGCGGCTCTGATTTTTAAAGGCAGAAGCATTCTTCTACATTCTGTATTAGCATGATCAAAGGCCAGAGAAAGTATTATTTGCTTTCTAGCTTCTGGATCTGATATTGCTCTGTATACAGCCATGGTAAGCCTCTCTAGAAAGTCGGTATAAGGCTCTTTTAAACCTTGTTTGACCTTAGCATAATGCTCAATTTTTTGACCTGGGTCCAAAATCTTTTCCCATGCATTAAGTGCAGCAGTACGGCATAGCAATAAAGTATTTTGTCATAAGTATTTGAGTCTTCACGTCAGCAAACATTCCTTCACCAAGGATTTGGTCCTGAGAAGCAAAGAAACCCCTAATTCTTCCTTGGTGTTCTAAGGTCTTGGCTTCCTCTCTAAACCAGCTTCTCCACTGTAAGTTTTGACTTTGGTCCAAGACAGCAGCCGTTAACTGCATCCAATCAAGGGGGAGGATTGGGTTTTTTGCAGACCATGAATTTAGGAGCTGCTTTACATAAGTAGAGTGAATACCATACATGGATATTGCCTCTTTAAAATCTTTGATGTCTTTCATATGTACTGGCTCATAACTATACTCTACATATTCTGAAGAGCCCCCTGGTGTTATCTTTGTCTGAATAGTAGCTGGGAACAATAGTGGTGGTGAAGGGGGTAGCCCTGTCATGTTTACAATTTTATGTAAAGTATTTTCAGTACCATAACACCCCATTGGGGGTTGACCTGAACTGTTCTGAGCATAAGATGCATCATTGCCTTTTTGTAGTGTTGCAATATGGTCCCCCGATTCTTGTATTTTGGATATTATGGGTTCCCATTCCTGGATTTTGCATACTACAGATTCCCATTCCTGGATTTTGGATACTACAGGTTCCCATTCTTGGATTTTGGATACTACAGGTTCCCATTCTTGGATTTTGGATACTACAGGTTCCCATTCTTGGATTTTGGATACTACAGGTTCCCATTCTTGGATTTTGGATACTACAGGTTCCCATTCTTGGATTTTGGATACTACAGGTTCCCATTCTTGGATTTTGGATACTACCTGTCTCAGAGCTTGACTTTCTTGATGAAGTAGTCCTTCCAAAGACCTCACCGAGTTAGCAATTTTTAGATCTACATCATTAACATAATTAATGATTTTCTCATTCCCTTCATTAATGTGGTCAACAAGTTTCTTGTTTTCATCAACTAAGTAGAGTATATATTGTTCTTGTACAGTGTTATCCTTATCTGAAAGCTTGTTGTAACCAGTTTCTAGAGTACCCATCCTTTTTGCCATCGCAGAGTTCGAAAGTTGTACTTCATATAACTTGGACAACAGCTGCCGATTTAAGTTCTGCATCTGCTTAACCTCATCTGACACCGTAGCGTTTGATAATTCTATAATACCAAATTTGGACGGTAATTGAAGGTTCAAATTCGTGACCTCAGTCATCACCCTTCTATTTTGGAACACAACATAGAGAAACAGACCAAAAAATAGTAAAACTGGGGTATTGAATACCTCAAGATATTCATTTAAAAACTTGTCAACCATCATGGAAAAATATATACCGAATTCCTCAAAAGAATAGTTGTCAGCCATTACCTCAATCCAGGTGCAATGATGCTGTGTGGTCAGAAGATGTCACAATAACGTTTAGTGCCCTGCTCTTTGGCAGATGCAGAGACTCCCAGCAGCAGGAAGCTATTCACCGATCCTAGGTGTTAAAGGGTCTCAGCAGACAGAATAGAATCTTTGGAAAAAGCAAATTCTCACAAGTTAAGACAGGATGTTAATCACAACATAGAAGGGTTTTTGTTTCTTTTGTTCCCCTACAGGAGTAATTTATAATTGTCCCAGGCTGCCATAGATCAGCAACTGGTGAGGGGAGAAGGGTGTCCTTGGTTACCGGGGCTAGGGGCAGAGCTGCCTCTTGAATCTGCAGGTCCTCTGTCAAAACCAGCCAGCCAGGTTGGGGGAAGGGCGCACGTGCAGTTGCAGTTTAAACTCGGTTAAGATGAGCCGAGCTGCTGTGCAGCCAGGTAGTGGGGCTGCGGCACCTGTGGCACGGCCCACAAGGTTGATGGCTGCAGGCGGGGAGGGACGCCAGTCGAGTGGCCGGATGAGGGGCGGTGTCACTGCTGGCGCCGGCTGAACCAAGCCAGCCCAGGGTTGGAGCCTCAGCAACCGGAGGAAGCCGTTTGGAGGTCACCTCTCAAAACCAAACCCGCACGGGGCTGGACCCTCTGTGCTCTAAATTCGACCTGCTTGCACTCAAGGGGGGGGTAGGAAACGTTGGGCGCCAGATGTAGGCGGAGTTTACTTAGAAGGCACCAGTACCAGATAGATATTTATTAAAATATAAATCAGAACTCACGGTACAGTTAACAGATTACAGTAGCACCTGAGCAGGGACTGGAGTCTGGAACGGTGAACGAGTGATGGACAGACGGTGGAGTCGATCCTATCCCCAATCATCCAGGAACCAGGAAGAGAGTGTCTCTTGTTCCAGAATCCCCTTTTCAATGGGCTTTCCCCGCCCCCTTCAGGGGCCCTGTGCCCTGTATAAGTGTCTTTTGACCTTATCAGCTGACACCTGAATCCCACAACATGTATGGATTTTGGTTTATTGGCACAAATTTAAGGTACAAATTTATTATGCTGTATGTATTGTTCTACTCTTCTTTAAGGTATGATGTTCATGTAACTGATTTAAAAATAAAATGTATAATTAAGAAATGCAGATTAATAGTCATCTGTAATAACAAAACTTATAGTTATGTTACTTAGGATTTTTTTAGGTATATAAAGATATGCTTCAGTTAAATAATCTTCAAACACTTCAAAGACCTATTGTTAAGACTGAAAAATTACTAACATGTTCTTTTTATCCCGTGTGACTGTACCCTTTTTTACTTCCCCACAATTTCCTAGTGTGTTAACAATTGTTGTACAAATACGTGCTAGGCTGAAAGAAACCAGGTGCACCCAAAGATAAACACCTCCGGCAGAGAACTATGTCCTTGTGACTCACCCACCATTTCCTTGTGGGCTGTGAACTGCTGTACAAACATGCTGTGTTAAGACAAATGGAACCACAATGCCCCAAGGTAAGAGCCCAGGGCGGAGGGCAGTCCATTCCAGGAAATACCACAAAGACATCTGGACCTGCCAGATGGCAGAACTCTAACTGACCTTGCTCCCCGCCCAGAGAAAAGAACCAAATAAAAAGTCTGAAAAGTTGCTGTTCAGGGTCTTCGGCTCCCTCCTGGCCGTTGACCCCTGCGCACATGAATAAATGTTTTTGTACTTTTGCCTGATATCAGTGCCTGCCTCAGTTTATCCGAGGGGAGACCTCACATCTTGGAGGTCTCACGGAGATCCTTTTTGGTACAATTGGAGACCCCCTCAGGCATCTGCCTGTCTTCAGTAAGCCGGTCTGGAAACGGCTGCTCATGAGGTCATGTGGCGGACAGACATGTCAGAAGCCACAAGCCACGACCCTGGGGGACGCCCTGGGGCCTTTTGGGCACCCGGAGACGGGAACCCAGTCTGATTCCCTGTTACCCAGACAGATTTGGCCAAAGGTCCAGACCGTTAGAAGTATTTTTGGTTTCAGTTTTTTCTCGATCGTGCCGGCTTGTCTTGTCTTTCTGTGTCGTGTCTCTTTGTGTCTTTTTGTGTCTGTTTCTATCTGTTCGAGATGGGACAGACCACCTCTACACCTCGCTCTTACCCTCTCACACTGGTCTGAGGTAACCACCCGGGCTCACAACCTTTCTCTACAGGTCAAAAAGGGCAAGTGGCAGACTTTCTGTTCATCGGAGTGGCCGACATTCGGAATCGGGTGGCCCACGGATGGTACCTTTCATCTCCCTATTATACAAGCTGTTAAAAAAGTTGTTTTCACTCCAGGTTCCCATGGCCACCCGGACCAACAGGCCTATATCTGGGTCTGGGAAGACTTAGCCCTGGACCCCCCCAATGGGTCAGATCTTTCCTGATTCTCCAGACTCCTGCCGCTATTTTACCAGTTAAAGAAACTAACAAACTTCCACCTTTACCCACGGCCCCGGTCCTGCCCGAGTCTCAGCCTGATCTCGTTCTCTTAGATACAGACTTTCCACCACCATACGGGGACGAGTGGCGTGGGGCCCAGGGCCAGGGTGACCCCCCTTCAGGGCCTACACTGGTGGAACCAGGCACCTCGTCTCTACCTTCCCCTGCTGGGCCGGCCCGAGGCACTCGCCAGCGCCGAGCCCACCCCGTATCCAGTGCTGAGATGGCAGTCAGCCTTCCCTTACGCCTCTTAGGAACCGCAATTGATGATGGGGCAGGAGGGGGGGCGAGATGCAAGCCCTCCTGTACTGGCCCTTTGCTTCTTCTGACCTTTATAACTGGAAAAACAATAACCCCCCTTTCTCTGAGGACCCCGTTAAGTTAACGGGTCACCTCGAGTCTGTGATGTTCTCTCACCAGCCCACCTGGGATGACTGCCAGCAGCTTCTAGGTATCCTCTTCACTTCGGAGGAGAAGGAGTGCATCTTCCTAGAAGCTAGAAAACTAGTCCCAGGACCAGATGGCAGACCCACTCAGCTCCCCAACCGTATCGATGCTCACTTCCCACTGCGGCACCCAAACTGAGATCCCAACACTCCTGAAGGTAGGGAGCATCTGTCCCTCTATCGCCAGATTCTGATGGCAGGTCTCCAGGCGGCAGCACAGCGCCCCACCAATTTGGCAAAAATAGGTGAGGTTTTGCAAGGCAATGAGGAATCTCCATCTGTCTTCTTGGAGAGACTTATGGAGGCTTACAGGCGGTTTACTCCATATGATCCGCAGTCAGAGGGCATAAGGGAGCGGTAGCTATGTCATTTATAGGGCAGTCAGCCACAGATATCAGAAGGAAGCTACAGAGGTTAGATGGGCTACAGAATTTGAGTCTAAGAGACCTAGTTAGAGAGGCTGAGAAGGTGTTCTATAAAAGTGAGACAGCAGAAGAGCGAGAGGCGAGACTAGATAAAGAAAAGAAAGAAAAAAGAAAGACAGAGGGAGAGGCGACGGGATCGAGACTTAACTAAGATTCTGGCCACTGTAGTTAGGGAGAGCCCTGGGCCACGGGGCAGACCTGGCCACCACCGAGACCTGAAGCCTAATCAGTGTGCATATTGCAAAGAAGAGGGACACTGGGCCTGAGAATGCCCCAAGAAAAATAAAGGAACAAAACCCAGGGTACCGATCTTGGCCCTAGACGACTAGGGGGGTCAGGGCTCAGTCCCCCTCCCCAAGCTCCGGGTAACCTTCAATGTGGAGGGGACCCCCGTTGACTTTGAGGTAGATACGGGGGCGGTATACTCTGCTCTCCAGGCCCCCTTAGGGCCACTATCCACTCAGAAGATGCTGGTACAAGGAGCAAATGGGAGCTGCAAGAGATCCTGGACCACCCAGCGTACAGTCAACCTGGGAAAAGGTACCGTACAGCATTCATTTTTGGTGCTACCAGATTGTCCAGCTCCCCTGATGGGAAGGGACTTACTAACCAAGTTAGGAGCATAGATCACTTTTACTTCTAGAGGACCAGACTTAAAGTTCACCAGCCCCTTGGTAGGGGACCTCCAACTCCTCACCATGGAGCTGCCCGTAGAACAAGAATATAGACTGTATGAAGTGGCCCCGACACACACGATCTCCACCCCTGAAGGGATGGAGACATGGATGCGGAAGTTCCCTGGCACATGGGTGGAAACAGGAGGACTTGGGCTAGCCGCAGACCAACCACCAATAGTGGTCACCCTAAAGCCCTCGGCCACACCTTTCCAGGTAAGGCAGTACGCCCTAAGCAAAGAGGTACAAGAGGGCATCAGGCCCCACATACAGAAGTTTCTAGACCTGGGGATACTGAAACCCTGTCAATCTGAATGGAACACCCCTCTGCTGTCCGTTAAAAAAGCCTGGCACAAATGACTACAGCCGGGTGCAAGACCTAAGAGAAGTTAACAGCAGAGTTATTGACATCCACCCCACTGTGCCGAATCCTTTTAATCTCCTGAGCACCCTGCCACCTGAAAGAAAGTGGTATACGGTTCTTGACCTAAAAGATACCTTCTTTTGTTTACCCCTCTACCCTGACTCCCAGAACATTTTTGCTTTTGAATGGACAGGCCCGAGAGGGGGACGTCAGGGCAGTTAACCTGGACTAGACTACCCCAGGGATTTAAAAATTCTCCCACCATTTTTGATGAGGCTCTGCACAAAGATTTGCAGTACTTTCGAGAACAGAACCCGGAAGTTACTCTCCTCCAATATGTAGATGACCTATTATTAGCAGCAGAGACGTACGAGTCCTGTAGGCAGGGTATGGAGGAGCTTTTAAAAAGCCTCATGCAACTTGGGTACTGAGCCTCGGCGAAAAAGGCACAAATTTGTAAGACCGAGGCTATCTTTTTAGGCTATTCCCTTAAGGATGGAAAGAGATGGCTCACCGAAAGCAACTACGAGAGTTCCTAGGTGCAGCCGGATACTGCACGCTCTGGATTCCAGGGTTCGCGGCCTTGGCAGGCCCCCTCTACCCACTCCTTAAGGACGGGGTCCCATTCACATGGGAACAAAACCAGCAGAAATCCTTTGATGACATCAAACGCATCCTGCTCTCGGCTCCCGCCTTAGCATTACCGGATGTGAGTAAGTCTTTCACACTCTATCTGGACGAAAGGGAGGGGGTCACCAAGGGAGTACTGACTCAGGCGCTTGGCCCATGGAAGAGACCAGTGGCCTATCTGTCCAAAAGACTTGATGCATGCAGTAGCACAAGGGTGGCCTAAGTGCTTGCGCGCAATCGTAGCAGCAGCAACTCTGGTCAGGGACGCAGATAAATTAACTTTGGGACAAAGACTAACCATCGTGGGGCCTCATACCCTAGAGAGCATAATCAGACAACCGCCTGACCGATGGCTCACAGTCTGATAGCATCACTATCAGACTGTGTTGCTAGACAAAGACCGCATTGCCTTCGGGCCTCCTGTGACTCTGAATCCAGCTACTCTCCTCCCCGCTGGGGAAGGGGCAGGGGCAGAGGTGGTTCATAATTGCCAGGATATCTTAGCAGAAGAAAATGGAGTGCGTTGAGACCTGAAAGACTGCCCATTTCCCAACTAGGACTTGATATGGTATACTGATGGAAGCAGCTTCATCCACCAAGGCGCTCCAAGAGCTGAGGCAGCCAGTGGTCAGTAAAGACAAAGTCATATGGTCACAGAGGCTACCCGAAGGCACCTCAGCTCAAAAATCCGAGTTGATAGCACTGACCAAGGCTTTGAACCTAGTTGCAGGGAAGTGAGTTACCATCTACACAGACAGTAGATATGCCTTTGCTACTGCCCATGTACATGGTGCCATCTATTGAGAACCAGGCTTGCTGACATCAGCAGGAAAAGAAATTAAAAACAAACAAGAAATATTGGCTCTGCTCTCGGCATTGTACACTGCCAGGGACACCAGAATGGAGACTCACCAATAGCGAGGGGTAACAGGAAGGCAGATGAAGAGGCCAGAGCGGCAGCACTCCAGGAAGATCTGCAGCAGCCCACCGAGACAATAGCTCTAAAGGCCGCAAAAGGTGATGGCCAGGAATCTGGGCCACCAGAAGACCTCAGAGATTATCTCCACAGAATCCACAGGTTAACACACCTGGGATCAAAGAAACTTCTCCAACTAATCAAGAACGAGATCAATTTGGCCTCCGCAGAAAAAGCCAAAATGACCACCGAGGTTGTGGCCAGATGCCAGGCATGCCAAAAAGTAAAACGCCTACCCATCGCGGGTTCCTCCGGGCCGAAGGCTGAGAGGGACCAGGCCAGGTCAGTATTGGGAAATTGATTTCATGGAAGTCAAACCTGCTAAATACGGACTAAGATACCTCCTAGTGTTCGTAGATACTTTCACTGGATGGGTAGAGGCTTTCCCGACTAAGAGAGAGACTGCTACCACAATGGTCAAGAAAATCCTGGAAGAGATCTTCCCGCGGTTTGGATTGCCCAAGGTAATTGGTTCCGAGAATGGACCAGCGTTCGTGGCCCAGGTAAGTCAGGGGATGGCCAGAGTACTGGGGATTGATTGGAAATTACATTGTGCATACAGACCCCAGAGTTCAGGGCAGGTAGAAAGAATGAATAGAACGATTAAAGAGACCTTAACCAAATTGTCCATGGAGACTGGAAATAGAGATTGGACGATGCTCTTGCCTTATGCCCTTTTTAGGGCCAGAAACACCCCCTCAAAGTCAGGACTCACACCCTTTGAGCTCCTCTTTGGCTCCCCGCCTCCTGTGCGGGATCTCAGAAACACCCCAGGATGGGGGAAGGTTACTCACACCCTTTTGTCTGACAGGCTTCAGGCACTAGCCAAGGTTCAGCACACCCTGTGGAAACAGCTGTCTGACCTGTACCTGCCAGAGGGAGACGGAACCCCTCACCGTTTGAAGACACCATCATCAGACTCTCGAGCCCCGCTAGAAAGGACCATACCAGGTGTTACTGACGACGCCTATGGCTGTTAAGGTTGATAGCATTTTGGCCTGGATCCATTTTTCTCATCTTAAACCAGCACCTGCCCCAGATGACCAGTGGACTGTGGAACGGACTAATGATAATAACCCTCTTAAGCTACAGATCTGCCGCAAAAGAAATGAATCCCCACCAGCCGATTAGCCAAACATGGCAGGTGATCTCTGGGGCGGGAGATATGGTTTGGGAAATCTCCTCTGACAAGCACCCTGCCTGGACCTGGTGGCCCCCGCTGACCCCTGATCTATGCCAACTCCTGGCGGGTGCTGAGGACTTTGACATCCCTACCACGACCCAGCGAAACCCAACGAACCGGAGGTGTGCTCGCAGAGTGGGCAGTGTCCTTGCTCACGATACCCAGCTGGGTGCCGTGACCCATGAGCACGGGCGGCGTTGAGAGACAGGCCCTTCTATGTGTGCCCTAGGGATGGGAGAACTAGGGCCCAGGCCTATAACTGCAGGGGGCATGAAAGCTTTTATTGTAGATCCTGGGGATGTGAGACCATCAGGACAGGCCTGGTGGAACCCAAAGTCCTCATGGGACCTGATACAGGTAAAAAGACAAGACGCAAATGAACAGCCACTTTCCTCAGACTACTGTAAGGGAGTTCCCAGGTCTTTGGTATGGATCAGGGCCCTGTGTAGCCTTTGCATGTAATCCCTTGAATATCACTTTCACTCCTTCGGGGAAGGCATCTAAAGATTGGATAAAAGGAAGACAATGGGGCCTAAGAGTATATCACCAGACAGCATACAATCCTGGGACTCAGTTCAGAATTAAATTGATATTAGGAAACCCAAGCTCCCAGCCCGTAGGACCCAACCCAGTCATTAAAGAACAAAAAGGTCCAGTCCAGCCCCCATAGCGTCCTCCCACTTTATCGACCAGCACCAGGGGTCCTTTGACACACCTGCCAGCCACCTCGAGCCCTACAATCAGTACCATGGGGCAGAGGCTACTGGACCTAGTTAAAGGAGGATTTAAAGCCCTAAACAGCACTCAGCCCAACCTGACAGAATCTTGCTGGCTTTGCCTTCAGGCTAGCCCCCCCTATTATGAGGGAATAGCGGTAAATGGGAGCTATACTCACAACACCTCCTCCGAGGGCTGTGACTGAACAACTAGACACAGGCTTATCCTCCCTGAAGTTGCAGGTCAGGGAACCTACCTAGGAACACCCACAGAGAAAGAAAATCAACTCTGTTCCCACATCGAGGCCGCTAAAAGCATGGGCTATTTAGTTCCCAGCCCTGGCTCAGGGCTTAGATGGGCTTGCAATACTGGCATAACTCCCTGCGTCTCCGCTGTAGTCTTTAACAGCTCCCGAGATTTTTGTGTGCTTGTTAAAATTTACCCCCGACTACTTTATTACACCCCTGATGACTTTGAAGATCACTTCCAGGGCTACACCCATTATCACCGAGAGCCAGTTAGCATAATGCTTGCCATTCTCCTAGGGGTAGGAGTCCTATGGGGGTAGGGCCCAGGGCCACAGCTCTTATTGAGAGGCCCCAGCAGTTGGGAATGCTCAAGTCGGCCGTCCAGCAAGATTTAAGGGCCATAGAAACCTCTGTTGCGGCTCTAGAAAAATCTCTGACCTCACTATCAGAAGTGGTCCTGCAGAACAGACACGGGTTAGACTTACTCTTCTTAAAAGAAGGAGGACTCTGTGCTGCCTTAAAAGAAAAATGTTGTTTTTACATAGATCACACAGGAATAGTAAGAGAATCTATGACAAAGCTTAGAGAAAGGCTAGATGCTAGAGACAAAAGACTCAACAGCTATCAAGGATGGTTTGAAAACTGGTTCACCCAATCACCATGGCTGACCACCCTCATCTCAGTTGTTTCAGGTCCCCTACTCATCCTCCTCCTGATCTTGCCCGTAGGACCCTGCATGCTCAATCGAATTACGGCCTTTGTGCAAAATCAGATTAGCGGGGTCAAGATGTTAATAATCAGACACAAGTACCAACCCATCTCAGACAATGATCTTTAAGATTAATAGATCATACATAAGGAGAGGAGGGAATGTTAAGACTGAAAAATTACTAACATGTTCTCTTTTTCGCATGTGACTGTACCCTTTTTTACTTCCCCACAATTTTCTAGTGTGTTTATGGCCCATCCTCCTTCCCAAAGGACTAAAACCTTATGTTAATAGGGGGGAAAAGGAAAAAACATGTTTTCCTTATCGCTACAAATCTCCTTATCGCTGCCACCTGCTGAGTGCTAGTCTTTTGGGATCCTCCAAGACCTTGGGTGTGCCCGGATGAGGGGGCAGGGTGTGAGAGAGTTAAGAAGGAAGTAGAGAGCTGGGACACAGGAGGAGAGGCTGGGACACAAGGAGAGACACAAGGAGAGACACAAGGCAAGAAGCTGGAGACAAGCATGTAGTAGAGTCAGTGTGAGTAGAAGGAGCAGAAGGAAACCAACATGGCGGGAAGCTAGAGGGGAAAAAGCTAGGCAAGATGCATGGCAGGAGAGAAGCATGGCGGAGGGAGAAACAGGTCTAAGATATAAGATGCACTGAATAAAGGTCGGGTCTCTCATTGTGATCCTGAATGATGGAACCTAAACGACTCCTGAGTGCAGATTATTTAACCTCGACGCCCCTCGCCTGGACAAGACTCGGCCCCAAGAAACCGGACGCGGTACTAGTGTGTTAACAATTGCTGTACAAATACGTGCTAGGCCGAAAGAAACCAGCTGCACCGTTTCCTTGTGGGCTGTGAACTGCTGTACAAACATGCTGTGTTAAGACAAATGGAACCACAATGCCCCAAGATAAGAGCCCAGGGTGGAGGGCAGTCCATTCCAGGAAATACCACAAAGACATCTGGACCTGCCAGATGGCAGAACTCTTAACTGACCTTGCTCCCCTGTCCCGAGAAAAGAACCAAATAAAAAGCCTGAAAAGTTGCTGTTCAGGGTCTTCGACTCCTCTCCTGGCCATTGACCCGTGCGCATTAATAAACCTTTTTGTACTTTTGCCTGATATCAGTGCCTGACTCAGTTTATCTGAGGGGAGACCCTACACTACAGAATATGGCATTTAAAATATTTTAAGAACTTAGACTTTTCTGTACAGTGAGACAGGTCTGCTCCTGGCAGCACCAATCTACTTCAAGAGAAAAATGGGCATCAAAGAAACTCCATATGGAGTTTACTTTCTTTGTGGCAATGGTTAGCCACTGGACAAGAACCTGTTCTTATATTGACTGTTTGACAGTATGCCATTTAAACTGGACATGCAGATTCCATATGAAAGTGGCTTCTAAACTTTGGAAAAATAAGCTGAGATTGTCCTTCAGGTTCCTGTTTTGCAGAGAAAATTTCCAGACATTCTTCAGAACTCGAGGAGAAGCAACTGATGAACTATTGGAATGTTGCATGTTCAGAGCCCAGTTGTAACTTACTGGGGGCTATATAGCTCTGGCTGCTCTGAAGCTTGCTATGTTAACCAGGCTGTTCTTAGATTTGCAAACACTTGTCTCTACCTCCTTGGGATTAAAGGTGTATGCCACCACATCCAGCTCTACCCAGTTAATAGCCATGCCTTTACCCACCTCTGTAGTTGATCTAATCTCCTTGTGACTAGCACGTGAAACCTTTTGGAATGTATTAACTCAACAGGCCAGAAGCTTTCTACAATCAAAATGCTAAGAATGTCCTTAGATGCTAACAGGGACCCTTCCTAGATGACCCTAGCAGTGTGCTTTGATTGTGGCTTTTTTCCTTTGCTATAAAACTTCATGGGCCTGTTAGTGCTGAAACACAGAACTTGGGATAGCCTGAATCTGTGTCCTCAGGTCATGGTCTTGATATCTGGCTCTAAAATAAACTATTTTGTATTCCCTTAGAGGTGAGACATGTGGTTTTGCTTCAATAAGGGTAAAAATTTTTGAAAGCCAAGTTTGAAACCTTCATAGGCAGCAACACAGAAGATCTGCACTATTACGTGGGAACAAAAAAGGAAGAGAAAGAAGAAGGGACAAAATAAGAATATAATCTGGAGGACTCCCCCCTTTATTCCTCAACTCATGAGTTTTGGTTTATGTAAGACAGTTTATTTCACTATTTCTGTTCTCTATCTTAATTGAAAATTACATGTAAGGGGTTTATTTAACTATTTTTGTTCTCTGTCCTTAATTGAAAATTAAAATGCATTTTGTGGGGCTAGACATAGCAGCACATAGCTGCAATGCTCATGACAGGAGGCAGGAAATATAGACCTTTCGCTAACATTTTCACTACAGTTAAGAAATTTTATAATTTCCCTTATGTATCCTTGCTGTATGTAAATGTAGCTATTGAAATTATTCAAATACAATGCTAATTATTTTACATTTCTATTAATTGATTCATTTATTCAAAAATACTTCTGTGCCCCTACTATGTGTTAGGAAGCATACTAGGTAATGTTGAGAATTTACTGATGAGTAAGATATGTCTTATATTCAAATAGTCAAATATTCAAAGGCTATTTTAGGAGAGAGACAGGTGAATATGAATATACCTTTGACATTTTAAAATCACAATTCATTTTCTCTGCTATTCATAAACAGTCTCAAAGATCCATGACATGAATTTAATTGTAATGAGAACAATTACCATGATATGGGGGCTGTTTGGAGGATTAACCTAGATAATGCATTTTAAGCATCTACCATGAATTTGAAAAAGATCTATGTAAGAATATTTTTCAGGAGGGAAACACTGGGTTGGAGGGGCAAACATAGGGGAATTATGAAAAAAACCACTACACCCTCCAAATTTCAAAGAGGAAGAGAACTTCTTGTTCCCAGTACAGATGTGCAGAAGTCATTTAAAGTACCTAAGTTACCTGTAAAACAGATGTCACTGTACAGATCCTTCACTGGAAGATTTCTTAAACTTTTGTGTGTATGTCTGTGTGTGTGTGTGTGTCTGTATGACTGTTGAGTGAACCCAGAACTTTGTTCATGATAGGCAAGTCCTACACCACTGAACTGCATCCCTGGCTCCTGAGGCACTTGTTTAACTAATCATTAATTAATTAAGTCACTTCTTGACTTTTTAAATAAAACCAAGAGTGGGTTTGTATTTTTTATTCATTACTAGGGCCTTTAGCATTCTCCAGGGCCAATGAGGACCTTGAACTTCTTCTCTTCATCTTGCCTCAATTTCTAGAATGCTGGGATCACAAGTGTGCTACACAGTTTATTCGTTACTGGGGATGGATTGCCAGGCTTTGGCTTGCTGAGTAAGCACCACCCATGCTGTAGCTCCAGCCCCTATGCACTTGTTTTAAAAGTCATACTCACCAACTGCAATTAAGATGAAAAAGCAAACACACACAAATTTAGGTACGGGCAAGATCATGTCCCCCTCCATCTCTATACACAGGACACGTTGTCTCTCTGTCTGCACAAACACAGTTCTTCATATCAACACTTGTACAACTTTGGATCACTTAGAACACAAACTCAAAACATATCTTTACATATTTGTTGGTACAAAACACAGTTCTCAAAAGGAAATAGCATTTACTCTGGAGCCAGATATGAGTTAGCATGACCTGAAGAACATAGATTTCCATGGAAAGAATTATATATATTTACAGTTAGAAAACAGAAGACATGAATCAAGGCATTTAAGTACAACACACACAGACACACGCACACCCACAAGGCTGATGAGATGGCTCAGTAAGCAAAAGCACTTTCTGCCAAGCCTTAGAAGGAGTTTGAACTTCAGGTCCTCTGACCTCCAAATCTACACCCTCATACATAAACACATTCACAGACTGTTACCTTTCAAATGGAGATAAATGGTTGAGGTGCCTATTTAACATATCAGAGCTGACCTGGCCTCCAGGTTCTCCCAGCCTCTCTCAGTAACCCAGCAGGACTGCCATACCCTGCCCTTCCCGGAGGCTCTTTCCTGTAAAACCCTTTTGTGCCTTAGGCCTCTCAGCTGCTGCACCTGGTTCCCCTCTCTTCCCTCTTCCTCCTCCTCCCCTTCTTTCTCAAGGCCATGCTCAGTCTGGTCTTGCCCACTCTGGACTCCCTCAGATGTCTCTGCCTCTACCTAGGTTCTCCCTTTTATCTACAATAATCTTCTCCTCCACCACACCAGGAGACAGCCATGTCCTTTCCTTTCCCTTTGGTTTCTTTCTTTCTTTTTTTTTCATTCACAGACAAAATAAATAAATACAATATAATAGAAATACCTTGGTGAAAACACCAGGTAACAGCAAAGTGGGGGAATCTCTACAGTAGGCTCAGATGCTATCTAATGACATTTCCTGGAGCTCATGATCTGTTAATGCCGATAATCAGAAAAATGTTGTCATACACAGACCTGGTCAATGAATGGCCATTAGAGAGCTCTAAGGACTGGCCTAGATAATTTGGTCCCAGATGTATAACAAAGAAATCAAAGAAACCCAGGACAAAAGGCTAACTGAGGGGCCTGTTAACGTGTATTAAAGCAGACACTGGCTAGCCCTCTCCACATCCCTCAGTACCTCTGGCTTCTCAGCACCTCTCATCCTACCTTAAACCTCTCTCCCAAGGTTAGGGCTTCCTCTTCCCTTCCCCCTGCTTCTCGCCATTTTGGCCTGTAGGCCTAAGGGCTCACTACTGGCTTCTTTATCCCCCCCTTACTTTATCATGCCCCCCACCATGGCCTGCTTCTGTCTTCTGGCCATGCTCAGTCTTGAGCCTTCCAGGTGCCTCTGACTGAATTCTCCCTCATATCTACACTTCTCAATCCCTGCCCAAGGAGCAACCATGTCCTCATTTTTTTGTTCACTCACAGTCACAACCTCATAACCTTAAATCTAGCTGTTGCTTTTTTTCTGGGAGCTTACCTTCACACACCTATTATTATTTGGTTTTTACTATTGTATATTATTCACATATAGTAATTTTCTTCATTTTAAAGATTTTATGTTTCTCCTTCTCAAATAGTCCCCTGCCTTTCTGATGCTCTGTGAGCGTGCCTGTGTTTGGTGTGTGTATGTGTAGTCACTTGCAGCAGCATGAACAAGTTTAACCGTGGCAGCACCAACACCACTGAAGAAAATGTCTCTCCCTCTGCCCAAGACCATCATATGCTAGTAGAACTCCACAGAGGTACGAGCCTTGTGAGCCATCTCCTCTCCCTTCCCTCTTCTCCTCTTCTTCCTTCTTCTCCCTTCTCTTAAGGATAGCTCCATATATTCCAGTTTGACCTCAAATTCCCTGTGTAGCAAGGATGAACTCAGAATCTCCTGCCTCCACATCCCAAGCACTGGAATCTCAGGCATAAAACTGTGCTCCCTAGCTATCCCCCTTTCTTGACTCTGATGCCATTCTTTGAAAATCATTTTTCATTTCTTGTTCTTCCCTGGCCTCCTCCTCTCAAAGGCTCTGCTCCGGCAGCCTCAGTCTGCCTCTTTCTGAACCATCTTTCTTTTATCGTGTTTACCTCTCCCTTGCCTGCCTAGAATTCTTTAGTGAGGCGGGTCTAGTGTAATTAGCGTCTCTGAGATAAGAGAGTTTGTACGGCTCAGAACGCTTGGAAAGTTCAGGACGGTGGACAGCAACACAGCCCTCCCCTTTCCATGCTCTCTTGGTGTTAGCCACGCCCATTCTGCAGACGTAGCACACTGGAATTATAAGTCACTGGGTGAGAGACTTGGCATAAATTCAGTGTGATAAGTGTTACCCTGACGGAATAAAGAAACTGCTGTGGGATAACCAGAGACCTCCGGAAAGACTGGGTTCTCCTAACGTGTCTGGGAGAAGTTGCATGCAGAAGATGACATCACCCAGAAGATAGTTTGAACTCTCCAGGTATTTGCAACAAGGATCTCAAGTGTCGTTTTACAGCATTAATTTTTTCTCTTAACAATGATTTTCTTATAATGTATAGTATTTATATTGGTTGTAAAATAAAAACAAAGTTGAATTTTGTTTCTTTAATGTAAAAGAAGTCTAGAAGTGACTCTGAGTGTGGCCCACTGATAGAGCACTTATTTAGCAAGTGAAAAGCCTTACTTTGATTCCCAGAACCACACAAAAAAAGGGAGAATGTGGATCAGATAATGTCAACAAAACAACTTGGGGACACCCACCAGAGTTACTAGAAACCCAAGGCCCTTGAGTCATAAGTGACCTTCATTTTGAAAGAAATTTCCTTGTAAGAATTGGCAACTAAACCTTCAGCCCTTGTAGCTAGGGAGATAGCCCACTAGGTCAGAGGGCTGGATATGAAAGCAAGAGAACTTGAACTCTAATCCCCTGCTCTTAATGAGCCAGGAACAGAGCTGGAGAAATGGTTCAATATGGTTCATTTCCAAGTACCCACATTTAGTGGCTCACAACTGCCTGTAATTCTAGCTTCAGGGGGTCTGATACTCTCCTTTAGCCTCTGAGAGCACCTATGCACATGTGCACAGTCCCCTCCCCCCCCCACGAGTCACAAAGAAAAATCTTTTTCTAAAAACCAGGCGCAGCCATATGTACCTGCAAGCCCAACACTTCAGGTGGAGACAGGCAGATTTTAGGAACTTGGTGGCCAGTTAGCCTAGTAAAAAAGAACAAGCTTCATGGCAGTGAGAAACTCTTATTCTCATAGAGAAAGGTGTGATGTCATCCTCTGGTCTCTACTGATGCACAAAAGCACATTCATACACACACAGTTTAAAATTCCAGATGTTATGATCATGAGAGAACCTGTACTGCCCTCATGCAAGTGGACAGTGTTCAGCGTGGGTGTAGGCCTCAGAGACACTCAGGTTGCGTTCACATGGAGATATATTAGAATAAGGATTAGGAAAAGAAAAAGGAGTTAAGAGAAAGGAGAGGGGGGAGAGGTCAGAAAAATGGGGAGATGAAGGAGGGGGTGAGGAATAGGAAGAAAGGTGAAAGGTAGGGGTCTTCTTAAAAACTACTTGACTTCAGGACGCCAGGTGGGCCAGGTTATTGCTTATTCTCTAGGACTCCAGGAAGTGGATCCGAACAGTAACACCAGCCATTGCTTTTCTGAATAGTCTTAACAGTACCCTGTGAGAGGGATCTGGGACCAGTCTCTCATTCTGTATCCCAAAGTCTAGCACAGGGATTAACTGGATGTACACGGGTCATGATGTGTTAGGAAAATCCGTAAGGTCTCACCAGACACTTTATGAAAGATTCTCCTCATATTATAATTCCCCAAACTCCCACTCAACAGCGATTGGCCCTTTTTGAGTTATCTTGAACAATTTAGTGGGTTTTTTTTGTTTTGTTTTGTTTTCTTCTGTTTTTCTGTACATGCTAAACAAGTCCCCTACTACTGATCTCCAATTCCAGCCTGAATCTGCCATTTCCTCAAAACCCCAGCTGTGTGGAGACTCCTTTCAAGCTCTTGCCCTTGGTCATAGATGTCTGCCTCTTCAGGATAATAGCCTCCATTATCTCAGCCATTCCTTGTAGGAGATGACTCATGTGTTTGCCCCTTTCCTTTAAATCCTTGTGTAGCTATTGTAGCCCAGGTTGGCCTCAAACTCAGAAACTCACAGCAACCTCTCTGCTCTAGCATGCCAACTGCTGGGATTACAGGCATGCACTACCAGCCTGCTGTTCTGGCATTTGAACAGAGTTTGTTTGTTTGCTTGCTTGCTTGCTTGCTTGCTTGCTTGCTTGCTTGCTTGCTTGCTTGCCTTTAAGACAGGTTCTCCTGTAGTTCAAGTTGTCCTCAAATTCACTACGTAGTCTAGCATCACCTTGAATTTGTATCCTCCTATTCCTACCTGCTAAGTGTTGGGAGTATATGTCTACTCTGTGCCTAGATGCTGTTTGGTGTCAGGGAATCAAACCCAAGGCTTTGCATATGTTAACAATCCTTCTACCAACTGAGCTACTGCCCAATCTGATTTGTTTTAAGAAAGTTGTTTTGGGTCAGTTGGTGGGGGTGCAGGACTTTAATCCCAGCATTTGGGAGGCAGAGGCAGGCAGATCTCTGTGAGTTCCAGGCTAGCCTGATCTCCAGAGTGAGTCCAGGACAGCCAGAGCTACACAGAGAGAAACTCTGAAACCCTGTCTTGAAAAAAACAAAACAAAAATAAATAAATAAAAGGAAGTTAATTTGGGGGCTTGGGGCTGAAGAAATGGTTCAGTGGTTAGGAATACTTGCTGCTCTGATGAAAGACTCAAATTCAGTTCCCGGCACCTACATCAGATGGTTCCAAAAAAAATGTAAAAAGTAAATCTTTTTGAAAAATTGTTTTGGTCTACTCTGAACATTCTGACAAGAGCAAGACTCAATCCCAGGTGCTCTTTGGGCTCAAACTATCTAAAATAAATACTGCACATTGTTTTTCCTCAGTTATCCTACTTGTTTGTTCTGAGATGGAGTTTGGTAGGAAGCACTGGCTGCCCTAGAAACCCCTATCTTCCTGCTTTAACTTCTTGAGTGTTGAGATTCCCAGCATGCACCACTATGCATGGTTTCCTGCATTAAACATCATTTGGGGGCTGGAGAGATGGCTCAGTGGGTAGAGTGTTTACTGCACAAGTGTGAGAGCGGAGTTCAGAGCCCCCCAAATCCACCCCAAAGCTGAGCAGGCCTGGGAACTACCTGTTATGAGAAGACGGAGTTCCCAGGGCAAGCTGGATGACTTAGTTACCTTCCTACTGCTGGGTTGAAACTCCAGAGCCAAGGAAGTTTATAGAAGAAACAGTTTATTTGTCTTCGGGTTCCAAAACAATAATTGCCTGGGACAGCAGAGCAGAGGCAGCCGAAGCAGAAGCAGGAGACTGCTGAGAGGTCAGAAGCAGAGAGAGCCTCCTGAAAACAGAACCTGGTTTTTTGAAACCTCAAAACCCATTCATTCTCAGTGCTTCCAGTGGCAAGGCCAAACCCCTTAAAGCTACCTAAACAGCAACAACTGAGGACCAAGTATTCAGATATGTGAGAATATGGGGGCATCTCATTCAACCCACCATACTGGCTGACTATATGAATAGGCTCAGGGCCAGTAGGAGCTTTTCATGAAAGTGTGGTTAGTAGTTCAAAACCTCAAATCTCAACTAAACACCTTCTTTATTGTGTGTCTAAACTGCCTGGATAATGTTTCCTTTAGATATCTTATGATATATATTTTTATGTAGATATGATTTTTTTTGGACAGAGTCACTGCTTAGACTGTCCTCAAACTTATTACACAGTCAAAGAGAAAGACTTGAACTTGAATTTCTTTTCTTTTTTCCTTTGTGTGTGTGTGTGTGTGTGTGTGTGTGTGTGTGTGTGTGTGTGTGTGTGTGTGGTTTTGTTTGTTTTTCTTTTCCTTTTTTTTAGGGGGGGGGAGAGAGGGTCTTTCTATATATTCCTGTTTGTCCTGAAACTTACCATGGAGATCAGGTTGGTCTCAAACTCACAGAGATCTGTTTGCCTCTGCCTCTGCCTCCCGAGTGCTGGAATCAAAGGGGTGCACTACCATGCAGGGCCAAACTTCTGATCCTCCTGAATCCACTTCCAGAGGGCAAGGATTGTAGCCTAGCCACCATGCCCATTTTATGTGGTGCAGGTGATCTTTAAATCCAGATCCTTCTGTACCAGCCAAGTACTCCACCACTAAGCTGTACCTTCAACCCACACATAGAGAGTATTTAAAGCCTCCTGGAGGGATCCTCTCCACCTCCAGTCAGGGCCTTCAGGAGAGTTACTATTTGGGTTAGTTTTGCCTGTGTTTGGACTTTAGATGTGGAATTATTCAGTTCATATTCTTTTGTGTCTGGCTTCACTCCTTCATTACTGTCTGAGAGAATCATCTATGTTGTGTGTAGCAGCTGTTCTTATTCATTTCTGTGTCTCTTTTCACAGTGACTCAACATCATTTCAATGTCAGATCAATATTGAGCCAGTGCTGAGAACCATGACTCTAGGGTTAGACAGGAAAGGGCTGGAATCCCATCTTCAGTTTGACTTGACTAGAATCACCACTGAAGTGTCCACTATTAACTTGTCTTTAAATTCAACTAGACATTTAACCCCACTCAAATAACATCAGCCTTGGTTGGCATCATATTAATTTGAAGGATCTAAGATATGAGAAGCACTGTGGGGAGGGCACTCTTGTAGTGACTCAGTGGAGCAGGCTTCTTGGTGCTCCTGGTTGACTGTGACAGCAAGGAGGTAGAGGAACAGGTGTGGTAGTAATCCTGATGTGGAGATGCTCTGTCCCAAATAGAGAGGTCTTGGGTCTTGTGGTCATAGGAGATGAACTGTGAATCAGTGGTGCAGAGCTAGGACAGTAACTGGGCAGCAGGACCCTCCCCGAGTCAGTCAGGTTCTCTAGAGCAGCAGAACTGATGGAATGAATACTTAAAAGGGAGAGAGGCTCACAGGCTGCGGTCCAGATAGTTCAAAATGGCAGTGATCTTTCAAAGGAAAGACCAAGAATCTGGTAGGAGTCCCGTCCACGAGTCCAATCGTCTCAGCTAGTCTTCAGTCTACATTAGAATCCCAAAGGAATTAAATTCTAATACCAACTGCAAGATATTTGAACATGCCAGCAAGATGAAGGGCAAGCAGGAAAGAAAGCGAATGCATCCTTGGTCCACATGGTTTTATGGGCTGCCATCAGAAGAGGCAACCCAGATACAGGGTGGGTCTTTCCACCCCAAATGATCCAGTCAAGAAAATCCCACACAGGCTTGCCTAGATCCAAGGTTTTAGTCAATTCCAGATGTAGTCAAGTTGACAACCAAGATCAGCCTTCACACTTGCTTAGCAACCTCAAGGCCCTGGGTTCGTTGTCCAACACCACAAACCAAACAACCAGCCAGGAAAACCTAACGCCACAGCTTTCCTTAGGTACCTACATATTCTGTCCCAGAGGCACCTGAGCAGTCAGGAGTAATTTTTAGCATAAGTGATACTGTCTGCTATGGGAATCTGAAATGAACCCCATAGGCTCATGTTTTGAATATTTATTCCTCAGCTGGTGGCACTATTTTAGGAGGCTATGGAAACTTCTAGAGGTGGGATCTACTGGCATAAATAGGTCTTTAGGGGAAGGCTTTTAAAAGTGATAGCCCACTGGGTGGTATTGGTGGAGGAGGCCTCAGTGGTTTCAAGACTTTAATCCAGCACTAGGGAGGCAGAGGCAGGTGGATCTCTGTGAGTATGAGGCCAGCCTCGTCTACAGAGTGAGTTTCAGGCTCTGGAGCTACACAGAGAAACCATTTCTTGAAAAACCAAAAAAGAAAGAAAGGAAAAAACAAAGGAAGAAAGAAGTAAGGAAGGGGGGAAGGAGGGAGGGAAGGGGGGAGGGAGGGAGGGAAGAAAGGGGGGAGGGAAGGAGGGAAGAAAGGAAGGAAGGAAGCCATAGCCCAACTGGAGATTCAAGACCCAGCATCAGCTTCCTGGTCCTTTGTAATGTGAACAGTGTAGACACAGACTTCTGCCACCGTGATCGGACCTGTTCCACCATGCTTTTTCTGTCATAATGAACTTGTCACACTAAACATGTGAGCCAAATGTCTTTCCTCTGTTTCTGTCGGGGATTGTGATTTCTGTGGTAGAAACAGTAACTAACTAACCCTCTGCCTGATTCTGTAGCTGGCATCTCTTGGCTTTGAGAATAGAGCTAGAATGTTAACCCAAGTTTGACTTAAGACAAGGAGAAGGGGCAAGTCTGGCAGGATGGCTCAGCGGATGGAGGTGACTGCTGCTGAGCCTGTGGACTTGGCTTTGATCAATGGTGGAAGCAGAGAACCGACTCCTGAAAGACCTCCCACACACTTACCTCAACACTCCAGTGCCCTCCCCAACATACAAAATAGATGTAACTAAAAATAAAAAAAGTGAGAAAGGGAAAATCCTTGACCCACACCCTCTTTAATGCATAGACCAACAGGATAAGTTGTTCCTTCTTGAGCCAAGTAATATTTGGTACCTAAAGACAAGACACAAAGATGTAAAACAATTGTCAATCTGCAAATCAGTGACAAGTGACAGCATTGAAGGGTTATGCTGAACTAAAGCTAAGCAGACAGTGTAGTGTGCATTACCTTTGGTAAACATTTTGTTTTTGTTTTTTAATTTTTTTTTATTAGACAGTCTTATTACGTAGCACTGGCTAGTCTGATTTAGAGCTTCCTATGTAGACCAGGCTGTCCTCGAACTCACAGAGATCTACCTGCCTTTGCTTCAGGAGTACTGAACTAAAGACATGCACCACCATATCTAACATTCTAATCTCTCTAAATCCCTGTCAGCTGTTCTAAAATTTGTAATAATAAAAGTTCCTCATTGGGATCATTATAAAAAATAAGTCTCTGTATATGAAAGACCTTATCACAGAGTGTACTGCTGTCATTGCAGACCTGGAGAAGGTCTAGAGACAGAGGGTATTTATTATAAAGGCCACACAGCAAATGATGCCAGAACTGTCCCAATCTTCTGACATGAAACCCAGTGTCTTGTCCACAGGTCACATGGCTACATCCTTCAAGTTGTCTTGTTCATCTAATATTTGGGAATTTGGAAATCTCAGTCTCATACTAACCAGGACTTTTGTTCCAGAGAGTGAGAGAGAAAAAATATCTGTTTGGGTCTGTTTTTCCCTGAGGCTCCCCCAACCAAGCCTTCAGAGGCCCCAGCCCTCACCGGGTCACTTCTCCTGGCATTTAAGAGGAAAACAGGATTTCTCAAGGACACGCAGGAAAGTGAAAATGACATCCTCAGCTTGCTGCTGATTAGCAGACAGAGCAAACAGAACCAAGCAATCTTCCCTCTTGAAGGCTCTGAATCTTTCTCCCTTCCCTACAGCTTCTGCAGAGGGTGGTGGTGATGGTGATGTAAACAGCAATATGATCAGAATTTAATGAAGGAATAAATCTCACCAGGAGTCCAATACCATTGTTTTAAAAAAATTATGACACCCTGGACAAAAGCCCTCAAATCAGAGGGTTCCCCTAATATTCTCAGAATCCATTTCTCAAAATGTTAAAAACACCCTTAAAATAAACCTGCCATCTTGTGAGGACAGGAAGAAGGTTACTCCCCTAAGGCGGCCTGCAGGATTAACTGAGCTCTAGGCTTCCTTGAGACACACCCACCTCACTGCCACCTCCAGCCTGTTCCTTATTACATACCAGAGTGGGGTTGGTTGTAGTTTCCTTAGTCTAAGGAGGGAACATTCAGTCACAGTTAACATCTGAACATCAAGGAGACACTTTTGAGACAGTAGTTTGCGTTATAATGCATTTTATCCTTGAAGTTTCACGTTTTCTGATCATTTTGGACAGTGTGTTTGGCTCCTCTGTGTCTTCCATACTGAGTTCAGATTAGGTCAGTTTAAATCACTATCTAAGGGGGAGCAAAGTCTGGCTGGAACTGAAGGTGGGGCCACCCTGTGGCTGTGATTAGGACTCAGTGTGTGGTGGTCTAAGAGGGAATCTGTGATTCAATTAAGGCTTAGTCTCTTCTGGAGACAGGTCTCAGCCTGCAGCTGAGATTAGATTTGTTTGTGATGAGTGCTAGGCTTCGGATCAGGGGTTGGGGTCAGGGAAGGATAGGACTCTATCCCAGGAAGAAAAAAGCAGAGAGTGGTTAGGCATTCAGAGAGTGCACAGGAATCTGTTAAAACAGAGGACCCAACAGAGGGACCTCGGAGCCAAGAAGGGGTCACAGCAGGATTGGCAAACCCTACTACCCAGGTTAAAATTACAGGAGTAATGGGGTGGGGGGTTTGAGGCTGGGAAACAAGTGGACCTTTCTTACGAGGATACATACAGTTAAATATACATGTGCCCTGTGACTGCGCTTGCAGTCTGGTAAATAAAGCTCAAGCAACTGTTACACACCACAGCATGGGAAGTTACATTAAATAGTGCTGAGCAACAGGAAGCAGACAGTGAAGAGGAGACACTGTGTATTCCACTTATCTGACAAGCCCCCCCCCCCCCAAACAGCTGAACATTAGTCTCTGAAGATAGGGATCTGAATAAGGGCAATATTCAGAATGTAGTAAGGGCTAGAGAGGGTAGGGAAGAACCAGCCGGAAAAATGGCACAGACCTGGGTATTGGTTACGTTGGTAGGACATACATAAAAATTCAGTGGAGTGAGAGCTGGCAGCGGTGGCTCACACTTGTAATCTTAGCACTGAACAGCTGAGACAGGAGGATTGCTTTAATTCTGAGGCCAGCCTGGGATACATATGAGTTCCAGGCCAGTCTGGGCTCTGCAGAGTGATGCCTTGCCTCAAAACAAGAAGGGACTCTGAGATGGCTTGCTGCCAAGCCTGACAACCTGGGTTCAGTTCCTGGGACCCACATGGCAGAGGAGATAACCAACTCCTAAGTTGTCTTCTGACCTTCACAAAAATTCTGAGGTGCTTCTTGTACGTACACACATACCCCCTCCCAAATAAATGTAAAAATAAAAACATCATAACATAATTGAGCCAAATGTACTTTTTTTTTAAACAAGTAATCTATACTTTAAGGAAAAAAGCACAGAGTGAGACAACACGGATTGGTGGCTTTAATATAAATGGGTATAAAATGCTACCATGCAAGGAGAATTGGGACCTGACTTTTTTGGTTCAGTTAAAGATCAGTTGGTAAATTAGTTCCATGGTCATGATTTCCTGCCACAGCTTTTTGATCCTGATCCTGAAGCTGTGGACAGTGGGTTTGTGAAGGTGTGACCCTTGAAATAACTGGCAACAATAAAAACCCACAGACCCAGAGTAAAAAGCCCTGAGCTTGAATGTGAACACATGGTTTTAGCATTCAGTCCAGTAGGAATAACTGGTGTGTTGTAATCAGTCAGAAGGTGGGTTACAAATTATTCACTGGTAATTATAAACCACTGAAGCTTTTAATAATATTCTTTCAACTTATTTGAATTTATAATACATGCACTTGGTTGAAAACAAATTAAATCTTATAAAACAAGACACATCGAGAAGTCCATTTGCTTCTCATCCTTGCCTGCAAACAACAGTCCCTCAGACTTCCTCTCTAGAGGCAAGCGCTGCCATCAGCTTCTTAAATATCTTTCCAGAGGTAGTCTATACATATTCATGAACGATTTCCTTGAAGAAAATCAGAGCAGACTCAAGGTCTGCCTATAATGTTGCTTGAATACCAAATGCTTTCATGATAAAAATAATACACACTCTTTGGGGGAAAAAATGGTATAAAAGCCCTCGTCGGCCACCATCCATCTCTCAGTTTCAGAGTTTACCACTATTAACAGTTTCGCATGTGTTCTTCCTGGCAACTGTATGCACCTGTAAATATATATGTGCTAAATAAACATAATAATATAGTATAACTATAAATAGCAAATTTGCAATCTGATTTTTTAAATCCTCAACCTACAGGAGCTATTTTCCCCAATAATTATCTAAGTTTTCTTAGCCTCCTAATGGTCACACAGCATACTAAAGGCTTTCCAGTGGGAGGGATGGATAAAGATGGTGCAGAACTGCACTTGGGAGTGTGAGATGAAGGCATGTCTGCTGAGGGTCGCTGAGGGAACTTACCTGGGTCTCACTTTCTTGTGACAGCCCTCCCCATCTCCTTAGACTGCCGTGAAGATGACCTAGAGACCAAGGAATAGATGAGCTAGTCCTGGGAAACTTGGCAAGTACTATGCCAGTGTGGGCAATAGCCATTCCTGAAGGGGAGGAGCAGGGTTCCAGGGTTTGTCCTGTGATAGCCAGCACTAGTGAGGGCTTCTTCTGCTCCCCTTTGCCAAGTGAGCCATTTGGTTTTGATAATAACTGTGACCCTTTACTGAGTTGTTTGTCAGGCATTAGTTTTTCATTTCTATTTTGTTTGTGTTGAACCATGATTTTACTATTTAGACAATCCAGGTTGGCCTCTGCTTCCTGAGGGCTGGGACTCCAAACAGACCAGTTTCTTTGTTCAATCTCTCCTCCCCCTTCTCTCTCATGCACACCACACCACACCACACCACACCACACCACACCACACACACACACACACACACACACACACACACACACACACACACACACACACACACACACACACGATCTTACAACAACTCTACAAAGCCTCTGCTGGGGTTGACACAGTAGATAGATGACAGTCTCACTTCTGCACCACCTCCAAATTTGTGCTAGGTTTTTTTGTTTTTTTGTTCAATTACAAGGCTGTGCTGTGACTTTCTGACTGGAGAAAAGGACCACTCTTTCTCCACCAGCACTGGGACACACTGAGTCTCACAGGTTGACACACTGCTGTCTGTTCCAGAGCCCTTCATTGCTCTCCTGTACTAAATAAAGGCAAAGGTAGGTGTGCTGGTCCATGTCTATTACCCCAGCAGGAAAATCACAAACTCAAGGTGCGCCTGAGCTATATAAGATATTGTTTCAATAAATAAATAGTCATTAAAATCTTTATGCTTATACTTATATATAGGAATTTCATACATATATATGTAATATATAATATGGTTTTATTTTATGTTCATTGGTGTTTTGTCTGCATGCATGTCTGTGTGAGGGTATCAGAAGCCCTGGAACTAGAGCCACATTTCAGGTGCTGAGAACTGAACTCTGGTCCTCTGGAAGAGCAGCCAGTGCTCTTATCCACTGAGCCATGTCTCCAGCCCCCCCATCTAAGACCTGTTGATAGGTTATATCAAGGCCCACTTCAAAGACCAACGTCTCAGGATGTGATCTTGTTTAAAAACACACTGAATTGTAACTAGGATGAAATCAGAGATGGGTACATACTCAGTTGGTACAGTTGCTTGTTTACCATGGTGGAACCTTGGATTCAATCCACAGTACAGAAATGAGAGAGAGAGAGAGAGAGAGAGAGAGAGAGAGAGAGAGAGAGAGAGAGAGAGAGAGAGAGAGAGAGAGGAGAAAAGAAGAGAAAGAAAATAAGAGGAGACAGGGCAGGGGTGGGTGAAGAAAACAAAGTGATATAAAATGAATTTACAGAGTGTGGGGATATGTTGCAAACTTAATAAAAACCAGTCTGGAATATCAGAGGACAGAGCCACCTCTTCCAGTCTCTTCTAACGCAGACAGAGTTTCCTGTGTAACAGTCTTGGAACTTGCTTTGAAGACCAGGCTGGCTTTGAACTCACAGAAATTCTCTTGCCTCTGCTTCCCAAGTACTGGGACTAACAATGTAAACCATGGCTTCTGCCTGCTCTGTCTTTCAATGTCTGCCTTAAATACCTTCTTTACTCAGTTGAGGCGTGGCACTACCACTGCCTGCCTGGAAGCCTGGAACTCCTTCTGTAAACTAAGATGACCTCAAACTCAGATTGGATTAAGGTCACCACTCCCAGGATACTCCCTGTGCTGGATTTAAGGTGTGAGTTATCACTGTCTGATCCTCCTAGAATGATTGTGGGTAGATCCCTCTGATATCTCAGACTGGTTTTTATTAAATTTGAAACATATCCCCACAATGGAGCATGGTAGCACATGCCTGTAATCCCAGCAATCAAGGAGGTGGAGGCAAGAAGATCAGGAGTTTAAGACCATCCTCTGTAGAGTGAATTTGAAGACATTGTCTCAAAAATATCAATTTCCTAAAGGAAATTAAATAAATACATAACTTTCTAAAGATTAAGGTAGGCCCTGCCCTGACTAACGTCTTTAGCAAAAGGCCTCAAGAAATCAAACAGGGATAATGTCACTGAATCGCAAAGTAGAAACTAGAGTTCTGTAGCCATAAGCAAAAGAATGCTGAAGGTGGCCAGCAACCACCATGAGTTGGTAAGTAGCATAGGAGAATCCCACTACATCCTGCAGAGATTTTGGACTTCTGAACCTTAAGGACTTAGGCAAAAAAAAAAAAAAAAAAAAAAGTTTTAAGCATTCAATTTATGGTATTTTGTTAGGACAGCCCTAGTAACTAACATTAAGGCTCAGACTCTAAACACAGACCTAAAGATCTTAATCCAAGATGTAAAAAAATGCCTTCTCTCGCTGTCCCATTTCTATCCCCTTAATTGCTAGCTGGTATCCTTGGCCATTCGCTTGTTCAACTCACAGACAATCACACCCATGACATTCCCCCCACCCTCCTCACCGCAAGCTGCGCACCAGCAGCCTGTTTATTTCCCAACATGCTCTGCTCAGGGCCAGTGAGGTCCCCTGCCCCCTGCCTCTTCCTGGCTCTGGGCCAGCCCAGCTCCTCTGGGGAGACGGTGGATTGAAGCCCCCTTCTGGGTTGCCTAGGCGACAGTGCCGACTGAGTGCCCTCGAGCCAAGCAGCTGTGGCTGAGGGGAAGCAAGGGGCCAGGGGAAGCTAAGTTCAGTGAGAACGGCGGGGGAGGACCCTAGAACCCCCCAAAGTGGCGCTAACAGAAGCCCAAAAGGAGACACGGACACCTCAGTTTCACTAGATCCAGTGCTGGAAAACAATGAGCGAGACCGACAAAGTCCTTCCTTCCCTGAGAGATGCTCTAAGTACAGCTCTCTGGGTCTTTGCGTCCAAACCCTGGTGGAACCTATGCTTTGAGGTCCCGGGACTGCACAAAAGATGACAAGACTCGAGCAAATTAAGACTGATGTCCTCCTTGATAAATTCGTCCCCATAAAATGCAGTGAGGTGCACAGCGGATGGAGAGGAAAATGTAAATTTCTCGTTTATACTAAGCCTCAGCAATGCCTGCTCTGAGCAGTGAAATGTGCTGGGATTGCCTACGGAGGGCGGGGGAGAGAGAAGAGCCTCACGCTAGAATTGCCCTCGGGCAGCAGATGGTTCTGCCTTCCCCACCAATCATGACCTCAGGAATGGACTTCAGCAATTGCAGGCTGCAATCAATGCTCCAAGGCGATTTTCTTCAGTCCTCCAGAAGAAATGGGACTCAGTTTGTCCCGTTGCCCTGGCCAAAGGTCAGCACAAGGATGGTACATACACAATCTTGGTCTACAAAGAGTAGTAAGAGACTTTGGCTCAGATCACTCAGAGGGGTTCCCGTTCCTCTTTTGTGCCAGCAGCTGCTGCCACAATCTTGCCATCAGAGGGAGTCTAACATGGTGTCAACATGTGCTAGAGGATCGCTGGAAGTGGACATCGCATCATTTATCCCTCGACTTGGCATGGTATCAGCCGATAAACTCTGTGTTTCCTAAGGTGGTTTATGTTACTTCCCACCAAGAGGTCAATAAAAGATCAGAGAGCTGGCAAGATGGCTCAGAGGGTAAAGGTGCCTGCTGCCATGCCTTGCCATTGAAGTCAAATCTTTTGGATTCATGTGTTGGAAGAAGCGAATGCATCCCTACAAGTTGCTCCCTGACAAAGTGCACACACACACACCATTTAAGAAATGTTTTTAAGGGGCTAAAGAGATCGCTCAGTGATTAAAAGCCCTTGATGCTTTTGTCGAGGACCCAAGTTTGGCTCCTAGCTCCCATGTTAGGAGCTCCTTACTGTTTCAGTTCTAGTTCAAGATATTGGATGCTCTCCGTGGTATCTTCTCATACATGTGCCACCCACTCACATAGACATACACATACATATGCAGAAGCAATATTTTTAAGATTACTAAGAAATGTTTAAAAATCTGGAATAACAGAAAATTTTAGCTGGATATTGGGGCATGCATCTGGATTCTAGAGCTCGAAGAGCTAAATTAAGAGAATTTCAAATTCAAGGCCAGCCTGGGCTACATAAAAAGATCCTGTCTCAAATAATTAAAAAGAAAGACATAAGACTTTCTAATTCTTTAACTCTTTAGCTAGGTTAATCAATTCTCTTGATGCTTGTGTAAAACGTATTAATGAACGAACACCCATGAATATGAACATTATTAACCAGACAGTAAGCTTTCTAGTACTTACTGATCTATCAGCTGAGGCAAACTTTTATCCCTGAACTTGTTTATAATGGTTGTATTTATTACTGAAATGATGCTATTTAAATAAATATTAATTAAGCATTAAAAACACAAAGGCAAGAGGAAACAATTCCTGAGTTTATAAAAACCAAATTGGGCAGGTGTGGAGGCTCATGCCTTTAATCCCAGCACTCAGAAGGAAGAGGTAGTTAGATCTCTATGAGTTCAAGGCCAGCCTGGTCTACAGAATGAGTTCCAGAACAGTCAGGGCTACACAGAGAAACCCTGTTGTAATGATTCCTAGCACATAGCAGTCACGTGGTAAACCCAACATGGCGCAGGCAGAACAAGCTCAGTACAGAGGGCATGCCCCTCTCTTAAAAAAGACACCACAAGACCATCTCGTCTTTTTCTCTTCTGCTTTCTCCCTTATACTTGCTTAGCAATTGCCCTTATAAACTCCAGTGTGGCATCTGGTAGTGTGTGTCTGATTTTATGCGCGAAACCAAAGAATAACAACAAAACTCCAAACTAAATTGCTTTTGAAATGCTTGGTGGAAATTTTCAAGTTTTCTTTTTAATTAGATGTAGTTAAACACACCATTAAAAATTAAACAGTAGTCACTGACAACAGCAAAAACCGAAAGAAAAGGCTGGGCCTGGTGACGCAGGAGTATAATCTCAACATCCTGAGAGGCTGAAATCGGATGATCAAAATTCAAGGGCAGCCTGGCCTACAACGGCCAATCTGGGAAGTTTAGTGAAAGCCACTCTCAAAACAAGAAGGCTGGAGAAGCAGCTGGGAGGCACGGTTCTTGTGTGTATGAGGCCCTGGATGCAATCCCCAGAGCTGAGAGAGAGGGGACAGGGAGGAAGGGAGAGAAAGAAACAAAGAAAAAGAAGAAAACCAATAGAGCACGGGCCGTTCTAGAGGCCGAGACAGGAGGGTCACTGTCTAGGTGTTCAAGACCAGGCTGGGTAACACAGGGAGATTCTGTCTCAAAACATGGGTGGGTTTTATAGTGTTGGGCTTTTCTTCTCTAAAGGAACCACGTGCTATATGCACTGTCATCCCAGCGTTTGGGAAGTGGAGATTGGAAGGTCAAAAGTTTAAGGGTAACTTTGCCACTTGCTAAGTTTGGGATCAGACTGGAATACATGAGAATCTGCCTCAAAAACAATAACAAAAACAAACCACAGCAAACACAAAAGAAACAATGCTGAGATTAGTCAGTGTACAAGTTGTCTTATAAGAAGCCACCTAGGGGCTAGAGTTGGCTTGAGTTCAATTCCCAGCACCCACATGGCAGCTTATAACCACCTGTAACTTCTCCTGACTTCCCTGGCCACTAGGTATGCATGTGTTGCTCAAATACCTACAGTAAGTTTACCTAGTTTGCATTCACATTGCTGAAAAGCAGCTAAAGCCACCAATGGGGCGTGTGGCACACTGCTAATTAATACCCAGTTTTTCAGGCATCCTCAGGAAAGTTCAAAAGGTTTGTTTGCTTGTTTGCTTGCTTGCTTGCTTTTAAGACAAGATCTCACTATGTAGACCAGGCTAGTCTGGGACTTGCAGAGGACTGCCTGCCCCTGCCTCCAGAGTGCTAGGATTAGAGGCGCGAGCCACCATGCCCAGTTTGAAAGGATTGTCTTGTTGTCTTGCCCAGGCAAGCTTTCAAGTGAATCTAGTCCCAGCTACTCTCCAGAGTTTGGTCTACAAAAAGTCACGAGAAACAAAAGCTTGTGTAAGCCTCTGTTAAAAGGGGCTTGCCATGCCAATGATCCCATCTCTTGTGGATAAAAGGAGATTCTTACAAGGAAAGGGAAGTGGCCTTTCTTGGTCAAAGACTCTGAAGAGAGATCATGGGAGACCTGAGAAAAAGCCATTGTACTTACAATTGACAAGTCACAGGGTCTTTCACTAGAGCAGAAAGGAAATTAGAAATGTTTGTGAGAAAGTGAATGGGGAGAAATTCATACAATAGCAGATTGGTCATTTTTCTTTCTTTTGAAATAGTTTAACATTTCCAGATAATCCTTCTCTGAATTAGTTATCTCACTGGAGATTGCAAAATAGTGAGTTTTCTAATAATATCAATTCTGTTACCTGTAATAGCTGACATTCTTTTGTAAAAAAGGATTTCTCTTCATGAAATAGGGAAGGATCTAATTTCTTCCTCAATGGCAGGTTAAATACCTCACTCTTTCTAATTACCCAGTTCCTGACAAAGGGCCTTGTGTCATAGTATTTCATTTTTAATTTTTTTTTGAGACAGTCTTACAGTCTACAAAGCAAGTTCCAGAACAGGACAGCCAAGGTTGTTACACAGAGAAATACTGCCTCAAAAAGCCAAAAAGGATAAACAAAACAACCAGGGTAGCATTGGTACTTACAATGAGGGAGTCTGATCTAAAGAAATTAGGCTGGAGGCTGGAGAGTTGACTCAGAGGTTCAGAGCACTGGCAGTTCTTCCAGAGGTCCCGAGTTCAATTCCCAGCAACCATCTACTATTTGATCTGGTGACCTATTCTGACAGGCAGGAATACATGCAGGCAGGCACTGTACACAAAATAAATCTTAAAAAAAAAAAAAAAAAATCAGGCTGGGTATATGGCTCGTCGCTTAAGATGTTGGGACTTAATCTCCAAACAAAAGATTCACGCATATAGAAAAATGGTCACCCTTCTTGAGTAACTCAGAGAAAACCTTGTGGGGCTCCTCATGTGTTTGTGGTGTGCCGGTGAACAAGAGTTGTTATGTAATATTGATGGGCAACTCTTTATCTCCTTGCCAGATGTGCTGGCAGCTGTAGCTCAAACTCTAATTGGTCTTCATCAAAACCTGGAGCCAGATATGGAAGTAAATGCTGAAAGATCAGAGACAGGAGCAGCTACCTCACGGATTCCTCAGTGGAAAAAGCTGAGCTCCTGTCTCCACCCACCTTATATTCCTCTCTCTGCCCAGCCAGATCACTTCCTGTTTCTTCCTTCTAAGTGCTGGGATTAAAGGTGTGTACCACCACTGCCCAGCCTCTGTGGTTGACTAGCTAGTTTGTAGAAGGATCCTAGAACACCTAAATTCACAGAGACAGAAAGTACTGCCTCACACATGCCAGATCCTAGGTTGTATTTCTAAGATCTAATTAAAAGAAAAAGAAAAGCATTATGATGTGACAGAGACAGATAAACCAAGGCTGGGGAAAGTAGTTAACTGGGTTCTGGGGTTTTTGTTTGTTTGGTTTTTTTTTTGTTTGTTTTTTTTTTTTAGTTTATTTTTATTTCATGTGCATAGATGTTTTGCATGTATGTCTGTGAGGGCGTCAGATCTTGGAGTTACAGATAGTTGTGAGCTGCCATTTGGTGCTGGGAACTGAACCTGGAAGAGTAGTCAGTGCTTTGAACCTCTGAGCCATCTCTCCAGCCCATCAATTGGGTTCTTATTTAATGAGTAGAGAGTTCATATTTGAGAAGAAGGAAATGAGACTGGGTCCTGGTAAAGGCTCCATACCATTTCCAAGCTAGTTAAAGCCACTTGAAATTATAACTACATACTTGAAAAGGGGTTTCGACAGATTTTATGTTATATATATTTTACCACAATGAAAAAAAAAAAGAACAAAGCGTGAATTGAGTAGTTCTTTATTATTTTTCCTCCTTTATAAATTGTTGCCTTCCAATCTAAGAACACTAGTCTGACCATCTTAGCACTTGTGTTTTAAGGGGGCCTCAAATAAATAGACTTAAACCAGAGTCTCCTGCTCTCTGTACTGTATTCCCCATCTATGAGGACTGTATAACCATCACTTTATTGCTCAAGTTAAATATATTGATTATTCTGTGGTGGTGCATGCCTTTAATCCCAGCACTTGGGAAGCAGACAAGTTTGAAGACAGCCTGGTCTACATAGTGAGCTCCAGGACAGCCAGAGCTATATAGTGAGACCTTGTCTCAAAAGCAAGCAAACAAAAAAATACTCCTTATTCTTCCACCTTAATATTTATGCCCTGATTTTTTTATTATTTCTATCTTATTTTATGTCTATGGATTTGTCTGTGTACCACATGTGTGCCTGGTACCTGTGGATGTGAGGATAGGGTGTCAGATGCCTAGGAACTGAAGTTTCATGGCTGTGAGTTGCCATTTAGGTGCTGTAAATCAAACCCAGGTCTTCTGAAAGAACAGACAAGTGAGGTGGTTTAGGAGATAAAGGCACCACCAGCAGCCATAACAACTTGTATTAGCTCCTTTAGACTCTACAGGGTAGCAGGAGAAAACTGATTCCATAAAGGACAGACAGTCCCTTAGCCCCTGAGCCATCTCTCTGGTCCCACCTGCCCTTTGTACCCCTTCTACCCATCTGTTCCTACCATCTGTGCTTCAAATTGGATTGTCCTCCCCCTTTGCCTAAGAGCTTTGCAGCACATTTTCTTGCCTGTCTTTTTGTTTCCTTTCGACCCACCATCTATTGAGTAGCCCAAGCGTTTCCAAAGTATGTCCCAGTCATGGTGACTCCAACAAACCCCTTCACTTACCTCCTTCATAAACTTATATATATTAATAGGCTTCAGAATGATATCACCATATACAAATTCGAACATCATTTTAATTACATATTTAAAATTTTTAATTTATTTGTGCATAAAGTACAAGTTCTCTTTATGTAGCTCAGAGACTGGCTTTAAATCTGTCCTCCTGTCCCTTCCTTCCCTAGTGTGCCAGTGATAGGATGATAGGCATGTGTGATGTGTGGCTAAATTTTTTTTTTTTTAAGTCAGTGTTTCTCTCTGTGTAGCTCTGGCTGTCCTGAAACTCACTTTGTAGACCAGGCTGGCCTCGAATTCAGAGATCTGCCTGCCTCTGTTTCTAGGAGTGCTAGGATAACAGGCATGTGCCCCCACCATCACTGGGCCCTACTTTTTTTTTTCTTTTATTAAAAAGTTATCACATTTATCTATTTGTGTGTGTGTGCCAGAGACTGTGGAAGTCATAGGAGTCAATTGACTTGCAGGATCCAATTCTTCCCACAGGTGTACTTTGCAGACATTTTCACATGTGAGAGGAACATGCAGTACTTTTAACATGTTTTTAAGATGTACTTACTCAGCCGCAAACGATGTGCTTTCATTGTTCCTTACAGCCCAGTGACAGTGCCCTGTGACCACATCTCAGCTTCCCAGTTTAAGAGGTCTGATCTCTGACGGCTACGTTATGTTCCAACCCTATCAGACCTGTGGGTTTTCTACACCCACATTGTTTGTCTCTCTTATTAACACCAGTGGGAGAATGGAAAGTGAAGAGAGAAGTGTCACCTCAGACAGGTCTGGCCTGTGCTTTCATTTGCTAACTTAGGGAGGACATGGTGATGTGACTGACTAAGGGCTTTCTGACCCCTGTCCCTTATTTCTTCCTGATCTCAAGGTATCTTTGATGGGTTCTTTGGGCTGACTAAATTAAACTGCTTGTCCCCTCCTTTTCTTTTAGGGCAGTCAGTTAAGGTGTTTGCTCTAACTTCAAGTTGTAAGAGCTGAAGCTGGGGTGTTGACTCTGGGAACAAAAAGAGACTAAACTTTGCTCAAAACTGCCAAGACTTATGAAAGGTGCCCCTGAACAGTGGTTTACAGATACTCTTCAGTGTGTGTTAGGATGAACAGCCCAGCCTGAAAATACATTACCTGACTCTCCTGTGTCAAGAAACTTATGAATGAAATTCAGGGCCTTTGGTTAAAGGTAATGTCACCGTGTTCGTGTTCATTCAGTATAACTTTCCCAACCTGTCCTTCTTGGTGAAACAGTCATCCTTAAAAGTTTTGTTTGCTTTTTTTGGAGATACGTTCAGTGTAGCTCAGAAGTTTGGTCAAGATTTCTTACAGGACCAAGAATGACCTCCTCTGATGCAGCTTTCATCCTTAAAGTCTAAGACTCTCTGACCTCCAAGCTCATTGAAGGCCTAGATAATATCTTCATTATCGTTTCTCCATTTCTGAGCATTGCTAATGACCGGGTAGATGAAAGACAAAGCATCATGTAGTGTCAAGGTGGAGTTTAAACGTCTTTTTTCAAAGCCAGTTGCCAAAGATCCCCCTTTGCTCTCCCCTCCCAGCTTTGCGCGATGCCGGGAAAGGTTGAGGATAGTATTTTATTAAGACAATCTAGCGAGCAGCTTAGCTGCACCCTTACCCACATGCCTGTACTTGGGAGGCACTCAGCACATGGTTGAGTTTAGTTTGCTCTTCCACGGATAACGAGAGCCAGAGAAGCAAGGGAAAGAAATAGGCTCAGCCGCCAACATCACATTTAAGAAAAAGAGGGCAGGCGGGGGAGAGGAGGAGGTGGTTCTGAATCCGCAGAAATCTTGCCCAAATAATAGGAAAGCCTTCAGCACAGCCCCAAGTGTTTCCTCACTTCACAACCTCTCCCTCTTTTGAGATTAGGCCTTGTTGCCTGGACGGCTTCCTGTCAGTGCTTTACCAACAAGGACATTTAAAGTGAGAAAGAGGAAGAGAAAGTCAGAGACGGGGGTGAGGGTCAGGGCTGAGACCGACTAGGTTTTGCTAGGAATTCAAAATGGGTCTCTAGGACCCAGGAAAGGGCGCTCATCGCCAACTTTCCGGTCTCCGCCTCTGCGGTCCTCTGGGGGTCCGCGGAGACTGATCTATCACCAATCAGGCTCAGAAGCGAAGGGAGAGTTTCTTTCCCAAGTGTCTCAAAACACAAAGTTTGAGGAAACAGCCGAGAGGGAGGACTGACGTGCAGGGGGCAGCAGCAGGAAGCAGGCCGGCGCAGCACAGGCCGTAGAACGCCGGGCGGGCTGAGGCTAACCCGGGAGGACCCGGGAACACTCCCCGCTGCAGACACCGCCCGAGGCGGCGGAGCGGCAGGGCCTGCGCCGCGGCCGGCCTAGGCCCTGAGGCCCACGGCCGCGCCCCGGAGGCGGGCCCGGGGCGGGGCGGCGCGGGGTGGGGGTGGGGGCGCGGACGCGGAGGGCTTCGGTCGGGGCCTCCCCGCCTGGGCGGGCCCGCGCGGCCGAGGATCCCCCTAGACGCCGCCCGGGAGCCGCGGCTCCGAGTCTGGCGCTCATTGGCGGCGCGGCGCGGCTTCCCCGCCCCCCCCGGAGTTCCCGCCCCCTCCGCCGCCGCCGCGGCCGGGCTCCGCCTTCTGGCCCGCCGGGAGCCGCCTCCGTCGCCGCCACAGCCTCCTTCGCCGCCGGCCCGGGCCCAGCCAGCGCCCGCCGTGCCGGAGTCGAGTCGCAGCCGGAGCTGCTGCCCGCGGCCCCGCCATGAGCGGAAGCGCCGCCGCCGCGGTCGCGGTCGCCGCAGCCGCCGCCTCAGCCGCCGCCGCTGCTGCCGCCGCGCACTTCCAGCCTCGGCCGTCGTCTCCCAGGCCGGGCCCCGCCGAGCTCGGGCCCCCGCGCCGCCCGCGACCCCCGCCACCACCACCGCCGCCCCGGCCCGAGCCTGCCACCGCCGGCCGCCTTAGCCCTCCGGGCCACGGGCCTCTTCGGACCGGGGCGCAGAGTGGCGGCGCCTGCGGCAGAGCGTCCGGAGCAGGTACGGGGTCCGCCGGCGGGGCGGGGCGGGCTTGTGGGGAGGGGCGGGGGTCAGTCCCAGGCAGGGGTCCCGCGGAGAGGGAGGGTCCTCGTCCGCCACAGCTTTGTCCGGTCCGGGAGCCCCCGGGAGCCCCGCACCTCTGGAACCGAGCGCCTCACAAAGCGTCTTCCCTCCCGCTGGGCAGCCCCCTCCTGCGGGGTGGGCAGGGCAGGACCTCGGGAGGAATGGGTCCGGCCGGGAAGGAAACTGAGGCTTACCGGGGGAAGTGACTTACCCAAGGTCACAAAGCCAGCTAGAGTCGTGTCTTGGCTGGGAACCAGGGCCACCCTGGAGCTGGCGCGGGCCGCCATCCAAGGGGGCTGGGAGGAGACAGTCCCTAGCTCCTGAGGACTAGAATGGTTGGGTGGAGGGGTCTGGGGCCTGCGCCCTGGCACACCCACCTGGGTAGCGGCATTTTGGGCTGACTTGGAAGGGTGGGAAGGAGAAACAGGAGCTGCCTTGGGAGCTTGGCGCCCTGGGAAGCTGATTTGGGGAGCCTAAAGGCGAAAGACTCCTTTCCGGGGGTGGGGTGGAGGGGTGTGTGTGATCTGAGAGGGTTTTATTTGAGGCAGTGGAGAAGAGCTTAGGAAACTTTTATCTCAGGGACCGCTTGGTCTCCTCCAGGTCATCCTTCTCATTACTGTACAGACTAAGTAAGCCCAGTGGGAATGGGGAAGGAGGCCTGCTCATAAGGTGTCTTTTCCAGGAAATTGCCCGAGTTTGTTCTTGCCCGGAACACAAATACATATCTGGTCCCGGTAAAAGCATGCATGCACGCACGCCACAGAAGACCAAACGAGTTTTTTCTAGATGGCCTGGACTTACCACCTTAGAGAATTCCCAGAGGAAGAGCAGCTGTCCCAGGCCTGAAGAGGGAAGGAAGTTGGGAGGGTTAGGATAAGTCACCCTCCTGCCTGCTATACAATGCAGGAGAAATCCGTTCTCACTTGGGGTGATGAGTTGCTTTTACTTTGAGTGCATCAAAGGAAAGGAGAAAAGATGTCAGCCCCAGAGGAGAGGAAGAAAGCAACAAACGCATAGCGGGTAATGAAGAAAGTCTAATAGCCATGGAATGGGGAATAGGGAGAAGATATGTAGTCATTGTTGGGGAAGGAAGATAAAGGGATTGCTGAAGGGGAGGAAGGCAGCTAGTTTGGAGAAAAAGATTGTGATGCTTCAAAGACGGAGTTAAATATCTTAAGTTTGAGACAAGTCTCTGCAAGCTGAATGCTGTCTACAATGTAGAATTTACCTATCGGTCTGACATAATTTCGTGTTCTTTGAGTAAGGACAGTAGTAATATTTTTATAGATCATGCCACCTAGCTGCTTTCATTCTCACCCCAAAGATACAGGCCCCAAAGTGCCTGAGGTATTGTCTTGGAAGTAAGGCTTGACAAAAGAGGGAAGAGAAAGACTAATTAGCAAATGAATTAATTAAGGTCTTTGTCAGGATTGACTCTTTTAAGTCAGATGTTTCTTTAATGTCCTGCACAATTCCTGAGCTTTCCCTCTGGCCTCTGCTGGAAGGGTGCTTTGGGTTGTCCTAGGAGACTGCCATAGAGGGATCAAGCATTTCAGGCCTGCTGGTCACCACCGAAAGTGGGAAACCAGCAAGATTAAAGCCTGATCTATTTAGGGAGCTTCTGGGATTTCCTGTTGTGTGTGTTTAAAGATTTTATTTTATGTGTGTGAGTGTTTTGTCTGCAGGTATGTATGTACATCACATGTATGCATGCTCATGGAGGTCAGAGCAGGGTGTCAGATATTTTGGAATCAGAGTTAACAGCCTTCATGTGGGTGTTAGGATCTGAACTGTAAGAAAGAGCTACGAGCGATCTTAACTGCTGAGCCATCTCTCCAGCCTCAAGATCATGTTTTGAAATCTAGTAAGAAGGTAGAGTGTTAGTCTAGCATACTTCAGGCCCTGGGTTCAAGTCCTAATAATACAAAATGAACCATGACTTTAAGAAACATATTTAGCAGATATGCCCACATACATGCATGTTTATGTATAAACGTTTTATTTGCCAAAGACTTGTAATCAGACAAATGTAGACTGCATAGCAGTGCATGTTGTATCGTCCTTGTCAGCTGCTGAGTAGCAGGAAGCTGTGGGAAACAGACTTTTGTTGCTTTGTTGTTGTGCTGGGGATAGACCCACATGCTAAGCAAGCACTCTGCCTCACCTGTCTCCAGCCTGGAAAAACACTTTCATTTTAAAGATAGAGTCTCTCTATGTAGTTCTTGTTGGCCTGGAACTGCTGTGTAGACCCAATTGGCCTCAAATTTACAGAGATCAATCTTCCCTGCTTCCCAAGGTCTGGGATTAAGGAACTGTACTTTTATATACATGCTAGTGGGAATATAAGTGGATACAGTCACCTTAGTAGTGTAACAAATACTCAGTTGAAAGCTGGTTGACATACATATCTAAAAATGTGTAAAGAAAATAATAAATACAAAAGAAGTACAATACGCCTATTCCCCCTCAGGTATGGATGGCACCAGTAGGGCCATACATAACATTTTTAGAAGGACCCTTCCTTGCACAAACTGAGGAGATGCTCTCTAGTAAAAGTGCTTGCCTTGAAAGCATGAATACCCAACTTTGGATTGTAAAAGCCAGCTGGGGCAGTGTTTGTCTGCAACCTTGGTATTGTTGGGGGCCAGTGTGGAGATAGATGTACCCTGTGGGTTTAATGGCCAGCTGGTGTAGCTATAGATTCAGTGAGAGACTGCCTCAAAAAATATGGTGAACCGAGGTAAGATGGAGATACCAAGACTGCCTGTAGCTTTTACAGGAGCATCTGTAGGAGGAGTACCTACAGACACGCATCCATGACCCACACAAGGGAACATTACAGCCGGGGAAACATGTCACATATGCATAATTCTAGTGCCTGGAGGTGGAATAAATCCTAGGCCAGCATGGGCTACTCAAATTTGTCTCAGCTGTGTACCCCAGTAGACTATGGCTAATGCATTCAAAACGGATGACTATCAGAAACTCGGTATGGATTGGGAAAACAAATCTAGAAGAATTCTTACAGAATTTTCCACTTGTATATTTTAAAAACTCAAGATTTTGTGTTTATATACATATATAGTAATAGGTACATGCATGTGAACTACAAAGATTGACAAGTAGTCCTTATTTTTGGGTAGAGAAGATGAAGCATAGGATAAGACTGGTCTGCAAAGAGATTTAATTATACTTAATATTACTTAAATTTAGATTTGTCCAGTAAAGAGATTAAGTATATTATTCTAAATATTTTTAGATGTCTGAAATACTTCTCACATGTAAAACATTTTCTTGTTTATAGAACACTAAGTTTCATCCCATAACATAGGGTCTGTAATACAGCTGCTTCTAGTCCATCCCTGTGGTGTACAGTGGGCTGTAATACAGCTTCTAGTCCAGCAGTAGACAGTGGGCTGTAACTACATTCTAGTCCAGCACTCTGTGGTAGACAGTGGGACTGCTGCTCTTTCCTTTTTTGACCTGTAACTTTGTTTTGCCATAAGTAACTTTTAAAAAAAGCTTTAAAATTATTTTTAATTAAAAAATGTAAGTGTGGATGTTTTGCCTGCATTATGACTGTAGTGCAGCATGCCCTGGTGTCTGAGGAGGCTGGCTATGGTTGAGTGTTGGGAAGAGTGGTCAGTTCTCAACTGCTGAGTCGTTTCTTTTCAGCTACAGATAACATTTATTTTGGCATTGCTAATGGACGTGAGGATTTTCTAGTTTTTCTATATTTCCTAGTGGCCCTAGATGAGCAGTTTGAGCTTTGTCAAAATGTATAAATACTGCTGAAGTCTGACCTATTAGACTGCTGGATGGGTCTAGACATCTGACTCTGCTCACTAGAGTCTGAGGACTTGTTTTACATTTGTTAGAGTCCTGTCTCCAGGCTCTTCCTCTTCCACGGAGCTGAACTTTGTTCCTGCTCGATGTCTGGGTGTGAGTTGAACGCTGTGATGCTTATCACTTTGTTTGAAACTGGGTCCTTACAGTGCAGGCCAGCCTTCCTGTCCATCTTTATGCTTTAAGCCTCTGAGTGCAGGCATAGGCCACTGAAATGCTTACTTCCTTTGTGGAGCATAAAGGAATGACAAGGGAGCAGCTCAGGAGGATCCTCAGTGGGTAAAGTGCTTGCTGAGCAAGGGTGAAGAATAGAGTTCAGGCAAATGCCAGGCAGCTGCCTGTAATCCAGTGTTTGGGAGCTAGAGACAGGATCCCTAAATAAGCTGGCTAGTTAGACTAACTAAATTGGCAAGCTTTAGGTTCAAGTGAGATACTCAAGGTGGAGAATCATCTAAGAAGGCACAGTGCCAAGTTCTGGCTGCTATGTGAATGCATTCACACCTGGACACATGTATTTCTAACATGTGAATGTGTATGTGTAGGCATACATGCTACACACATATACCCTTTAGAAAAATATGCTAAGGGTAGAATTGTATGCCATTATACATAGCCTGTTTTATAACTCACCTCCTTTAGAGGTAGTCCATGTGTTTCAGGCTAGCACCAAACTTGTGTAGCTGAGGCTGACCTTGAATTTCTAGTGCTTTTGCTTACACCTGAGTCAGGAATGCTGGGTTACAGGCCTGCACCATCAAACCCATTTTATGCTGTATGGGGGTTTGGTGTGTGCTAGACTAAACTGAGTCCCCAGTATTCTGGGGTTCGGTGTGTGCTAGGCTAAACCGAGTCCCCAGTATTATTTCTAGTTCTTTGAGACAGGGTCTCATGGAGCTCAGGGTGTCCTCTTATAGCTGAGGCTGGTCATGAACCCCAGATTTTCCTGCTTCAGTTTCCCACTGCTAGGATTTTAAGTAGGCATATCTGCTCAGCTATACCCATCTTAATCCAGTTTGCCAGTTTCTTTTAGGCAGATAGCCAAGGGACTCACTTAAGAGAAATTTTTATTAGAATTTACAGGCTTCTACATTGTCAACTATGTCACTTTATAGTTGGGAGAAGAACAAAAAAGTCTAACAGAAAGCAAACCCCCAAAGTAAATGTGTAAGTTTTGAGAGGGCCAGGGGATTGATCTCAGAGCCTTGCCCCTGCTAATAATTAGCATGTATTCAACTGAGGGCACTCTCAGCCTGCGTGCTTGCCTTTTCTCTTCATGTTTATTTATTTTGTGTTGGTGATTTGGATATGCAGAGGTCAGAGGCTGTATTCAGGAATCCTATTCTCCCTCACTCTAAGGGTTGAACTCAAGTCCCCCTACCTGATAAATCTCCCAGGTCTCCCTCACTCCTTTATTAAGTAAGAGAAAAGTGGTTTACAGATCTGCAGAGAATGGAGATTGTTATAGTGTTTTGGTTTATTATCTACATTTGAGCTTCAGCCATTTGAAACCATTATGGAAGCTTTAGGTTTTAGGAATCAACTGCTTATTCCTTGAGTTGGAAGTTTCCTCTCCCAATTTACCGTTTTCCTTAGACTTTATACTTTAGTCTTGATTCATTTAAGAACCACACCTTTAATCTCAGCACTCAGGAAGAGGAAGAGGAAGGTGGATCTCTGAGAGTTCAAGGCCAGCCTGGTCTAGAATTCCAGAACAGAGAAATCCTGTTTCAAAACAAAACCCAAACCAGAACAATGACAAAAGAGTTTTATATTAGGTGAGAGTTTCTGAAGATGGAATTTGTGAACTGTCTGTTTTGGCTGAGGTGCTTCAGGTGGTTTTTAATTTTTTTAAAAAATTAATTGGTTAATTTAATTTATTTTAAACAGAACTGCAGTGCTTGACCTCCAGACAGGATCACCTATTTCAGGTAGCTGGATGAGCACCCAAGAGCTGGTGAAATAGTTCAGTGGATAAAGTTGTTTGCTACCAAGTTTGATGACCTCAATTTGATCATTGAGACCCACATGATGGAGATGTAAACTCTCCTTTGGCTTCCATATGCACACCTTGACACACCCTGCCTACATAAACTACGTACATATTTTAAGAGATAGGCACTACCAACCTTCAGAAGGGGCACCTGTTTCTCAGTCTCATAAAAGTGAAGTGTTACCTGGCACAACCTGGCAGCTTTGGACCTCTGGGTTCAGCAGTGACCATATCATCTATACTTAGCATGGTTCTTTATTGAAAGCTGTCTTGATGCTAGATTTGAGGCTCTAAAATAATTTTCATGTGAATTTTGTTTTTTGTTTTGAGTCAGGGTCTCATGTATCTCAGGCTGGTCTCAGACTTGTCATTTGGCCTGGTCTGGCTATGAACTTCTGTTCCTCCTGCCTCCATCTGAGTGCTGGGATTATAGCCCTGTTTTACTTGGTGCTGACATCAAATGCAGGTCTTTGTGCATGCTACCAGTTACTCTACCAACTTAGTTACATCCTCAATCCTTTTTTGTAGTTCTGAGAGTTGGAGCTGGCATCTCAATAAGTGAGCACCTCACCCACACATTCAGCTCTCCACCTGGATTTACCATTAGAAGGATTTCAGTCCTGATTTTTTAACACTAATATGAACCTGAAAAAAAAGAATTCAACTTTATGTGGAAAACGTTATTATGAGAGTGGGGAAATATATACAGAAAGCAAGAAAATGGTTTATGAGAATTCATAAGAAAGACAAAGAAAGGTGTTGGAAAGACAGAGGTGAGAAAGTAGCTGTGTACCACATTTGCTCTTAGGTCACTTAGGGGAACTGTATAATGTTATTTTTCTATTTCTATATCCGACTCATACAGTAGAACATTCTTGAACTTCTTAGACCTGAGGCTTTTTAGCCAATTAAATATTTTTACCCGTTTGTATTTCCATTGAGTTGTTGTTTATGCCTCCTACTGTTCCATTTTTTTCTTGGAGAGAGGAAGGAGGAGTATGTACCAAGGACAGACTGGACTTCCTGCTGCTTTTGCAAATGATGGCAGAGTGTTTTTCAGAACAGTTGTCATGGTCAACTGATATTCCTGGAGGCTCACAAGAGAGCTGCATAGGAAATGGGTTCTGTTGTCCTTTTTATTTTAAAATGTGGTGGGTAGAGAAGTCCATTGTGTGTTTGCTAATGTCTGCAAGGAATTTTTGAAGAAATTATATGTAAATAGAAATGTTTACTGAAAATAAAATGGCCTTGTGCCCACATAAGGAGGATAGACAGATCTTAATTGTAGACTCCGATCCAAAGTGACTTAACTTTTCCTTTTTTGTTTTTCTTACTGGATATTTGTGGTGTTTCGGGGTTGAACAGAAACTAGAGTGATGTTGGGCAGGATTCTTGGCAGCTCTGTCAAGTCATGATACAGAAAGTATTTCTGCATGTTTCCACTTTTGTGGTAAAATATGTGTAGAAATAAAGGAGTGTGAATGTGTACATTTTCCTGAATATAATAATTTGACTTGTTAAGACAAATGGAGAAAAGTGGTAAGGGGAAGAGGTGTATGTAAGAAAGAGTTACCAGGTGGTAGGGTGTTCTGTGTAGGGTCTGCAGTAGCACATTTTAAGGTCGAGTAGGCTGGAAGTAAAACATTTCATTTCATAGGTGTCTTCACAAGTATGGAGGGTCTGAGATACTTGTGTTAACAAAGGGTATTGTTTTATTTGTTATTGTAAGCTGTCTTGCTTTATTTAAAACTAGGCTTGTGTCCCTCATCTATTTTTATTGCTGCCCAAGATATACCTGAGCATCTCTTAGTGCACTAAAGCACAGCCTGACCACCAGTGTACTGGCTGTGCTGAGGTTCCCGTTCCCAGGTGGACACTTGAGGCAGGTTGCTTGCTTTCTTCCCCCTTATTCTTTCTGCTCCTTGGCCTTCAGGGCTTAGTGATAATGCCTATCTGTCAGGACGGTCTGAGCAGAATTCTGATGGTCACACACAAGAAAAACCCCAAAGGCTGAGTATGGCTGATATAGGAGGATTCCTGGGAGTTTTGAGGCCAGCCTGCACTGCATAGTATTATCAGGCCAGCCAGAGCTACCTTGCAAGACTTTGTCTCTAAAAGAAGAAAAAGGAAGGGAGTGAAAGCCCCACAGTATCAGCCAGCAAGAACCAAGACCACCACAGCAGATTGAGAGCTTTTCCTCCATCGCTGCTGCAGCACACCCTTCCCCAAGTCATACAAAGAGGCTTTGTGCTTTGCGGATATTCTAAGAGGCGGGATCACTGTAATTATAATTCCCTAAGCACAACCAAGCAATGGGGGCAGGCAGGGTAAAGATGGTATCCAAGTTCTTGTTGGTAAGGAAAAGTCAGGAGGGGATTAAAAATTGTCTGGAGACAGCATCCAGAAGCGGATAATGGAGCGTTGTTGTAATGCTGACAAGAGTGTATTTAAGCGAATGTATTTCAGAGTTTTAAATCTACTACTTACAAGATACTTGATGCTTTAAAAAGCACAAGACTGTGCCTAGGACATTTTTTCTATTCTGAAATTGTAATTGAAAAGTACTTCAGAAGAATGTGGCTATCTTTGTTTGCCTTTATATTTCCAGAATGACTATTTTAGAAAGCTGTGTCTTGTCTATTAGCTAGAGATGCTTCCACTAATTTAGTTTTAAAAATATATTGTTTTTTTGTTTTTATTTATATGTATGTGTGTGTGAGTGTGACCATGGGTGCTAGAAGAAGGTGTTTTGGAGCCTTTGGAGTTGGAGTTAGCAGGTGACAACCTTGAGTTTGCCTGGTAGCTGAACCTGGGTCCTCTGCAAGGGCAGCAAGTGTTTTTTAAATCCACTGAGCCATCTCGCCAGCCCCTCTCATGGGGTTTTATTTGCTTTGTTGGAAACAGGCTCTGACCATGTTACCCAGGCAGGCTCTGAACTTGCTGCCATCCTGCCCAGCCCCCTGAGTTTTAGGATTACAGCCCTCTACCAAGCAGCTTGGCTTTCAGGTTTGTGGGGTTTTTGTTGTTGTTTTGTCTGGGATATGTGTTAATAAGTTGTATTAATTTAAATTAACCAAGTATTTCCTTTAGGTTTTTTTTTTTTTTTTTTTTTTTTTTTTTTAAGATAGGGACTCATGTTGCCAGGCTTACCTGACATTTGCTCTGTTGCTAAGGGTCACTGAACTTCTGATCCTGCCTCCACCTCCTCACTGCTGAGATTATGTCTTGCCATGTTAGGCAGGTGCTTTATCACCTAAAATTCCTAAAAGTTAATACTTCAGGCTAAAAAAAAATCTATGCCAGTCATCTTAGAATGGGTAAGAACACCTGAATGCAGGTCCCTAGTACAACATCTGCACATGCTGGTGACCTCAGTGTTGAAGAGAGGAGGCAGGCAGATTCTGTGAACTTGAGGCTCAGTGAGAGACGGGGTAAAGGAGGAAAGACCCCAAGGAGTTGAAGGCTAGTTTGGACGTGTGGGACTCTACTACCTAAAATGAAACAAAGCAAGCTAAACAAATGCAGGGCAAACAGCGCAGTGGACTGGAAGGTTTTAGGGTAATTTGTATTGACATATGTATGCACAGTTGTAAGATGGCCCATCTTTTTCCTGGGAGTCAGATTCACAATTGGATTCTAATGTCCTGGTTGAAGGAATCAGCTTTATATTTATCTCTGTAAATACTGCTTAAAACCCCATTATTTATAAAGAGCTTGTCTAGGGCCTGGGACTATATAGCTCAGCTGATAAAGTACTTTCTCAGCATGTATAAGGCGTTAGGTTCAATTCCCAGTAAGATCCTGTCCACACAATCCTTTAAAAAGTTGGTATTGACACACTCATAATTTCTTTCTCTCATGAGATGATGCCCTGTGCCACCATGGGACACTGTCAGCAAGAAGGCCATCATCCTTTAGCCATTGACCTCTCAGAGCCATCAGCCCAAATATTTTCTTTCGTTCCTTTTTTTTTTGTTCCCCCCTCCTCCTCTCTCTCTCTCTCTTTTTTTTTAAGACAGGGTCTCTCTGTGTAGTCTTGGCTGTCCTGGAACTTGCTTTGTAGATCAGGCTGGCCTCAAACTCATAGATGCCTCTGCTTCCTGAGTGCTGGGATTAAACTACCCAGTTTAAATTGTTCACTATTATCTGGATTGTTTCATTTGTAAATAAATGTTTCTTTTGGAAAATTTACTTCTTGACTGTTTCATTGCCATCTTGGGGCCACCAAAAGCAATGATTAGGTAAGTAGCACCTACAATGCACTAGACAGCCAGGATTTCAGAGGTGACTTCATTGATGGGGTCTGACGTGAGTTTATGTTAGAGCAAGTGTATTTTAGGAAGGGTAGAGAAGAAAAATCACAATGGTAGTAGTGATATGACTGACTGTAATGGAGGCAGGAGAATCAGGCTGTCCTTACAAACAGATTTTTAGACCATCAGGTACTACAAAAGTCCTTGTATAAAACACAAAAATAGGTACAATATGATAATCTTGATAATTAACATATTTAGAGCACATTATTTAATCAGCAGAGATGGCTTACAAGCATGGGGACCAGAGTTTGACTCTACCAGCACCATATAGATGCAGGTGGGTGTGGCAGCCCACCTGTAACCTTGAAAGTGATAGAGGAAGACTCCTTGGTTCTCCAAACTCATGCATATACCATATGCACCTGCACACATGTACCTGTGTACATGTGAATATACATGCATGTAGACATGTGTACCACATGTTCTTATTATACAAGAGGGAAAAATGTTCATTTCTCTTCCCAGCAACCACATGGCAGGCAGGTCACAACTGTCTGTAAGTCAGTTACAGTCCCAGCAGAGCTATTGCCTGCTTATGGCCTCCTCAGGTGTCACACCTAAATACAAACACCCATACGTATACATGTAAAAGTTTGGGCAAGTGAGAAGGCTTAGCAGGTAGAAGCATCTTGAACATGCTAGAACCAAACTGTACTAGTCCTAAAATCTTTTTATAAAAATCTCTCATGTTCTGTGGTTCTAGAATCATAAAAAAAAAAAAAAAAAAAAAAAAAGGCTCTCTACATATCCTTGGCCTTTCTAGAATTCATTCTGTAGAGCAGGCTGACCTTGGAATTTACAGAGACCCACCTGTCTGTCTCCCAAGTGCTGGGATTAAAGGTGTGTGGCAGCATGCCTCCCCCTCTAGAATTTTAACCAAATACTTGTTTGGCTACTTAAGCAAACTTGTTAAAGAAAAATGTGATTCTCTCTATGACCTTATGATCCTCTTTTTTGTGATTACAGTCTTGGTTCTTGTCCCCCATCCATGGAAGAACACTGAGCCCTAACTTCCAGTTTGGCAAAATGGTTCCATGGGTAAAAGTGCTTGGCATGCAAGAACTGACATAAGAACCTAGATCTGTTATTGCACAGCTGTGATCCCAGCACTTTTATGGACATATTGGAACTGGAGACAGAATTGTCTGGAGGCTTGTAGGCCACCTAGCCTGGACTGTACCATAGGGCAACAGGAACTAAAAGGCCTTGCTTCAGAACAGGTGGCAGGTGAGAAACCTTTTACCTTTCTATATTGGCATGTTGCTGTATACATTTGTGTATACAGACATATACCACCTTAATTTCTCTGATTAATTAAAAAAATTAATATGCTAAAGTACAAGTGTATTCCTTAGCTTAGCAACATAAGACTATGAACACACCAAGCATTAATTGGTTGGAAAGCCTAGGGTTTTGTTGATATTTGAGGGAGATAATCTAGCATAGTGATTCTCAAATGAACTGCCCTCAAACTTCTTGGAAAGTTTGTTATTTCTCTATCAGTAGTTAGGTCATAAGTGGCCTGATGTAGCGCTGACATAAGGAAGTCTCCTCCTAAGTAGTCATATGTTACTTTTGGACAAGCTCCTGCACAGTGCTAGATCATTCTAGGAAACTATTTAGAAAATGTTCTGTGGAGTTTTAAGGTCCAATTTAGGTGAAATACTTACAGACGTTTAGAAAAATGGCCCACTTTTGAATTTTGAATTATCAACTCAGTTTTTTTTTTTTTTTAACCCAAGTTACTTGTGGATACTTAGGAAAAATGAATTCTGCCTTTCAAAATTGCTGAACAATATGGAATTAATTCACAGAAGGAAGACCTTTCTCTGTGTATAGGTGGAGTGAGAATTGATTAATGCAGACAACTGAGAACAATTTGAGAAGGCAGACTCACACTGGCTTGCATTTCTTAATAAACCTAGCCTCAGAATGCATCTGGGTGCAGTGGTTCTCAACCTGTACGTCTAGACCCCTTCAGAGGACAAAGGACCCTTTTACAAGGTTACCTAAAACTATCAGAAAATACAGATACTCACATTACAATTTACAACACTAGCAAAATTACAGATAGGAAGTAGCAACAAAATAATTCACAACATGAGGAAAGGTCACAATAATAAGATTGAGAACCTTTTTTATCAAGACTGTAGTTTTCAAGTGTTCTCTCTCTCAGAGATAGGATTTTTCTAGCCCTTGCTGTCCTGGAAATTGCTTTGTAGACCAGCCCTGGCCTGGAACTCACAGAGATAGATCTGCTTGAGTAGTGGGACTAAAGGCATATACCAGCACCACCCTGCTTGTTTGCAGGCTCTTTAGGAAAAGATTGTTGGCTTTAATAGTAAGGGCATGAGCTAAGAACTCAGATGACCTTATTACTTAAGGTCTTTAAAAAAAACTGCATGCATTATTGGGAGCAGTTAGAAACTATGTCCAGCACTTGGGAGGCAGAGGCAGGAGGATCTCTGTGAGCTTGAGGCCAGCCCGGTCTACAGAGCTAGTTCCAGGACAGCCAGGGATACACAGAGAAATCCTATCAAAAAATAACAAACAAAACAAAATTAGTATTGTCATTTAACGATATATTAAGGTCTAGGTAAAAGCTGATATTAACAAAGAAAAACCCTAAGTCTAAGACTAGCCCAAGTCAAAAATCTACTTCTTAAAAATATTTATGTAACTCTGAGGACTTGGTGTTGGGATCCAAACTGAAGTGATAGAGCATTTGGCTAGTCTGTGTGAGTCCCCACCCCAAACTGCCTCTCAAGTTAGAATTTGATCTGGAATGTCCGGGCAATGTTGTACATATTTTGCGTTTAAATTTTGATAGAATAGAATATTGTAAAATGAATTCTGTCTGTAATCCTAGCTCCTGAGAGGCAGAAGCAGGATGATTAGAAGTTCAAGGTCAGCTTTGGTTATATACTTAAGTATTTAAGTCCAGTCTAGACTACATGAGATCTATCTCCTCTTAACCCCCCCCCCCCCCCCAAATACTTGTTTTAGTTTATGGACAGGACTGGTAACACACACACATCATATGTGGGAAGGCCAGAGGCTGATGGCTGTCTTCCTCTGTCACTCTCCACCTTGCCTTTTGAGACAGGTTTTTACCACCCTCTGCTGAGAGCATAGCTCTGCTCTTGCATCTGTGTTGTGCTGTGCTTGCACAGAATGCTCTTTTCCCGCTGGACCATTTTTGCAGCCCTGATTTTGTGTGTTTTGCTAGGTGGCCCATGCTGGCTTGAACTTCAGTCTTTCTCCTTTTGCTTCCTCTGTGCTGGGATTACAGGTGTCTACCACTTGTACCTGTTTATAGATATTTTGCTTGCTTGTTTTGAGACAGAGTTTCTCTGTGTAGCCTTGGCTGTCCTGAAACTCACTCAGTAGACCAGGCTGGCCTTGAACTCACAGAGATTTTACCCCCCCCCCCCCTTTAAAAAAAGTGCTCTACAGCGCCCTCTGTAACAGATGTTATTTTATTTTTAAAAATTATTTTATTTTATTTTTTATTAAATTAGGACTAGTAAGATGCTAGTGGGTAAAGGCATTGGCTATGAAGCTCGATAATATGAATTTATTCTTAGAACTCACACAATGAGTAAAAGGAGAGAATCAAGTTGTCCTTTGGCTTCTGCATGAGAGTCTACAAACACACACAAACAGGAGCTGCAGTTATAAAGTTTAGGGGGGAGAGAGAGAGAGAGAATGTATGTATGCATGCATGCATGCATGTGCGAGAGTGCTACAGTGCTGTTGTGTTCAGAAGACAACTTTGTGGAGTCTGTTCTCTCCTTCCATCTCTATATGGATTCTGGGAATGAAACTCTGGTTGTCAAGGGCTTTTATCTGCTGGGCTTTTTCATTGCCCCAGAAGTAATTTTGACAGACTATTCTGAAGCTACTGGGAAACTTAGAAATGAACTACTACACCAGAATATTTTTAATTCCATCCATCCATCTATCCATCCATCTATCCATCCATCTATCCATCCATCTATCCATCCATCCATCCATCCATCCATCCATCCATCCATCCATCCATCATCCGTCATCCATCCATCCATCCATCCATCCATCCATCCATCCATCCATCCATCATCCATCCATCCATCATCCATCCATCCATCCATCCATCCATCCATCCATCCATCCACCCACCCACCCACCCACCCATCTGTACCCTGAGTTAGAGGATAGCCTGTGTTATGTAGTCCTAAGAATCAAACTTTGCAGCAATTGCCTTTACCTAGTGAGCCGAATCACCAGCCACATACCAAAATTATTTAATAACACAGTTGAGATATAAAGGTGTTTCCTTTTGAGATAAGTGATTTTATTTTTTTAATATTATGTAATTAAAAACCCAAGGGCCAAATATATTTTAAGACCATTAAACACCCTTGTTTTATATAAAAGAAAGATTTAGAAATTTTAGTTCCTAAGGCTGCTTTAAAAAGGGAGAGGCAAATCAAATGGGCCTGGGCCCCACAGCTTTACCAAGCTAGTCTCTGCAAGGGAACCAGGGAGAGGCGCCTGCACTGGGGTAGGCAGGAGCTCTTCAGAAGGCGGGTTGTTGAGTGAAGCAGGACTGCACTTTGAGGTTGTGCTAGTGTTTCTTAGGCACAGTGTGCTTGTGGTTCACCTGCAGCTTTCTTTAGAGGGTTTTGCATAGAGTATATCTGAGAGCAGGGAGAAACATGTGGGAGGCAAAGGGAAAGATCGGTGCAGGTTTTGAAACAGCAAGAAATTTAAGGTAGAATGCAGTAGATATTTCTCCTTGCCTGCAAGGGGTGAGTAATATTTACATATTTTTGGAAAAGTATGCTTTTAGCAAGGAGGTTCCATCTCCATTGTTTAAGATAATGGATTTCCAATACAACATGAACTAACCCTGTTGGTTTTGTTATATTTGGAATTAATGTCAGAATTTTCTTATTTTAAAAAAAAATAACTTGTGATATTATGTCCTCATCTAGGAGGATACATTTCCAAGGAGGCTCCCTGTACTGGGTGTCATCTGTCACACATGTGGCACTGCTACCAAGCTCTAACTAGGGCATGCAGTACAGCTTTCTTCCCACAGAACTGGTAGTGGTAGGCTAGCATTTGGACAGTGCAGAAGCTGCTCTCTGTAGCTTTACCCATTGCTGGTCCCCAGAAGCCTCTCATAGTACTGTGGAGGATGAAGGGTAATAGGAATGGTGTTAGGGTTTATACTCTGAGTTAAGCCAGTGCCTCTTACTTTTACCTCTGCAAAATATGAAGAACTTTTGAGCATTGAAAGAGCCCCTGGTGAGTAGGCACAGTGATTAAGAGCACTTCCTACTCTTTCAGAGGATGGGGTTTGATTTCTAGCACCCACATGACAGTTCACAACTATCTAACCGCAGTCCTAGGTAATGAGACATCCTTTTCTGGCCTTCTCAGGCACCATATACATGTGGTACAATGGCACAGATGCACAGAAAACACCATACACATAAAATAAAAAGAAACAGAAGGAAATGAAATGCAAAGACCCAAGTGATGACGAGCATGTTTGGAGTGGTCAGGAGGTAAAGTAGCGGCTCCTTAGCTTTGAATTCTCCTTCCTTAGATGGGGTCTAACAATTTGCCTTTTGTTTTGCTTTTGACAGCAGGGTCTTACGTATCCCAGGCTGGCCTCAAACTCACTGTCTAGGGGATGAGTGTGAACTTCTGGTCCCTTCTGCCTCCACATCTTGAGGCTGGAATTACTAGATGTGTCAGTTTGTCTGATTTTATGCCATGCTAGATGGAATGGAACCCAGGGCTTCGTGCATACTGGGCAGTTGTTTTGCAGTAGAGAAGCATCCCCAGTCCTGATGTGCCGTGCCCTTGAAGCCAATTTCTAGATGATGGACAATTTCTAGAGCATTGAAGTAGTATATACATGACCCTGAGAGCAACCAAACTCTCCCTCTTGCTCCCTCATTCCCTGTCGCACCCCTCTTTCGCCTTCCTTCTCTCCTCCTTCAATATAGAAGACCTCCTGAACCTGGTCACCTTTAAACTTGAGGCAATATTTGAGTTAGTTCTGCAGACTGGCCCAGGCTTACTCTAACTGCCTTGAATTCACAGGCAGTCTCACCCTCCCTACTGCAGGCTTGGGCCACCAGGCCTGGCTTGCTTTATTTTCAGACTGGAGTGAAAATGTAGGGGAAAGGTAAAAATGTAAGAACAAAGAGGAGTCTATACCTACCCTTGAGTGCTCTGTTACTTTTTGTGATGGTACTTTGAGAATCTTGCAGCCATACTTTCCAGTGTGCATTGCTTACTAAAGTGTCTTTAACTTTGCTTTATTGAAAAAAAGGCAAAAGTGAAAACTGGGCCTGGTCTATGTCTCTAATCCCAGTATTCTAGCATTCCAGGAAGGTCAGAAGGTCAAGATTTCAAACTGTATATGAGTTGGAGGCCAGTATGGACTACTTGGGACCTTATCTCAAACCAGCAAACAAGGAAGTGTAGTTCAGTCATGGAGCTCTCACCTAGCAGGTACAAGGCCCTGGTTCAATCCTTAGGACCAAAAGCCAAACATAGGTATAAATGAAAAATATAATTACTTGTATTTTATTATGGGATATCATTTCTATAGGTCTTTGTCTTTTAAAAGGTCACTCCAAATGGTTGAGAACAAAGATAAGTTCTTATTTTGGGGAGAGACTAGTCCAGGCTGGCCTGGATGTTACTGTGTAGCCTAGGCTAGACTTGAATTCTTGGCAGTCTTCCTGTCCCTGCCTTTTCAGTGCTAGGATTACAGGTGTGAGTCATTGTCCTTGGCCCCAAGGTTATAACTTCTGAGAAGAGCCATGGTTATTTAGGGGAAGACTTTATTTGAGACTGTGGCTGAAAATGACATCGAGAGTCTGATACTTCTTCCAGGTGCTGAGGTTCCATGTAATACTGTGTCAGTGTTCTGGTGCTGAGTGCAAACTCAGGCTTTGTGTGTTCAAGGCAGCACTTGTCCAGCTCATCTGTGACTCTTCTCGGCTTCCTGTGTAACACTGTCCTCTGCTTACTTACTTGTTTTTGTTGTTTGCCCCTCCTGAGCCTTCCACCATGGAGACCCTTCCAGTCCTGCATCCTTCTTAGCCATTTCTCTCTCTGTGTGGTGTGTATGTGTGAATGCCACTGCACAGTCAGACCTCAACGTGGGGAGAGGACAGCGGTCTTTCTTCATGTGGACCTACAGATTCCTCTGCTTCCACATGTGTGCCTTACCCCCAACCCAAAGCAAATACTTCACTCACTGAGGCATCTTCCTATCCCTTAAAAAATATTAAGGACTAGTCTTGTACTGCCCAGGCTCACTTGATTGAATTTATTGTGCAGCTGAGTATGAAGTGTATCTGATCCTTCTGCCTCCACCTCCCAAGTGCTAGAATTACAGACATATCACCTCTGTGCCTGGTTGATAGAGTGCTGAGGATTCAGTCCCAGCCTTCCTCCATGCTAATACTAAGCTGTACTCCAGACCATTGTAACATGGTTAACATTTTCTCCTGTTTTTAACATGCTATAGTGTGTTAGTGAGGCTTCAAAGTCTTAATTTACATTTGTTAATTTTATAATACCTTTTTACTATTGCCTTAAGGTTTTTTTGAGACAGGGCTTCTCTGTGTAACAGCTTTGGTTTTCCTAGAACTTGCTTTGTAGACCAGACCGGCCTCAGACTCACAGAAAACCGCTTGCTTCTGTGTCCTGAGTGCTGGGATTAAAGGCCTGCACTACCACTGTCCAACTTTATTATTGCTTTTGATAGTAATTTTTCATCATGCTGTTGGATGAATATATTGATTTTTGTAAATTAATTTAAAAAATGAATTTGTGTAGTCCAAGTTGGGCTCAGATTTCTGATCCTGCTCTACCTGAGGGTCCCTGAGTGCTAGGGTTATAGGTGTGTACTCTATTCCTGGCTCTAAACCGACTTGATAACATGAGTTTTGGGGGGTGTTCTGTCTAATTTTTTTTCATAGAGTTTTCTTAGGTGTCCATTTGAACAGCTTTTTTATTGACGTACACTGAATTTAGACTTTCCTTTGTTAATGTGTTGTTTCTATTCAGGGTGCTGTTGGATTGACTGGCTAAAGCCTGAAGACAGCTCTTATTTAAACAGAGTTTGGGTTTTCCTCAGTTTGTGCCACATTCTTTCCAACTCACCCACCCCTTATTGTATTGCCTTTTGAGCTGCTTACATGCTGAATTTTATTTTCAATATGGTATTGCTGCTCAGTTTCTGGAGTAAGTAGTAACTCTGGATTTACTTACTTTTTGATGTGCATTCATAAGAGATGCCTTTTCATGCCATTGCTGATAACTAGGATTTTGGTAGCAAATATTATGTAGAAAAATATTTGGTAGTGAGAGGTAGTACCCATCTTTGTTTTAGTTTATTTAATTCAATCTCTTTTTTTGCTTCCCTCCCTCCCTCCCTCTTTCTTTTTTTTTAAGGCAGAGTTAGAGTCTTACTTTGTAACCTCAGTTGGCCTGGAACTTGAACTCACAGAGGTCACCTGCCTCTACCTGTGCTCTGCCTTCTAAGTTCTGTGATTAAAGAAATGTGCCTGGTAGAAGAGGGAGTCATAAGTCACTGAAGCTGGATTTCCAAGTCTTAAGTGAGCCGCCTGATGTGGGTGCTGGGAACAGAGCAGGCATTCTGTGCAGTTCAGTCTGGTGGCAGTTCTCAACCTGGTTGTACCTTTAGTCCCAGCAGGAGGCAGAGGCCAGCAGATTTCTGTGAGTTTGCAGCCAGCCTGGTCTGAATAGTTAGTTCCAGATAGGTCCTACCTCAAAAACAAAACAAAACAACAAAGACTTGGGCACTCCTCATCAGGATACCAGATGCTGGAATTACAGACATGTACCTGGTTGCTGGGCCTGAGAGACTCATTAATTTTTTTGATAGCTATCTACCTTAGGATGTGCTGTGAGCATGAGAGTGTGTCATGGTGAGGAGGGTCTAGCAGTGTAGAGCAGCTAACATGGCAACCAGACAGCAGAACAGAGTCAGTCCTATTACTATTTTTTAAATAACTACTTTTACTTTTTTTTTTTTTTTTTTTTTTAATTTTTGGTGTGTTTGTGTAGCCTTGTGTACCTTTCTTTTATTGCCATGGCTTGAGTGTGGAGATAAGAGGACAGATTGTAAAACTCTTGTACCATTTGAATCCTGAAGAGCCAGCTTAGGTCATTAGTCTTGGTGGCGAGTCCCTGTACCCACTGAACTATCTTGTTGACACCTAAAGGATTATATTTAAAGAATTTATTTTTATGGCGCACCCCTTGAATCCCAACACTTGGGAGGCAGAGGCAGGTAGATCTCTAATTTCAAGGCCAGCCTAATTTTAGTAGCTAATTTCAGGCCAGCCAAGGTCACATAGTCAGACCCTTTCTCAAAGTCTGTTCTTGGCTGAGAGTATGGCTCAGTGGTAGAGCGATTGCCTGGAATTCATGAAGCCTTAGATTCACCCAGTGCTGCAAGACCAAACAAAACCCAACCAAACAACAAAACCTACTCTTGAATTATTTCTATATTTCTGTTTACTAATTCATCAACTTCTATTCTCATCCTTATTAAATTTCTTCACTATGCCTTCCTAAAAGTTTATTCAAGGTCCAGGCTTGGCAGCACACACCTTTAATTTTAGCACTAGAAAGGCAGAGGTAAGCCGATGTCTAGTCTGCATAATTCCTGGGCAGCCAAGGCTACACAGTGAGACCCTGCCTCAAAAAATAAATAAATAAATACAAATTAGTGCTGTTTTAATTCTGGCGACCTGAGTTTGAATCAGGGAACCCATAGAAGAAAGAGAACCAATTCCTGTAAGCTGCCCTCTGATCTGCACACACTTGTGCATGAGTTTGCAAAGTGGCATGCACACATAGGCAGCACTCACACTTACACTAATAACAAACTAAAATTTAAAGAAAGCTTTAAAAATTTATTAAAATGGGGGCTGGAGAGATGGCTTAGTCGTTAAGAGCACTACTGGCTACTCTTCCAGGGGACTGGGGTTCGATTCCCAGCAACCACATGGCAGGTCCCAAATGTCTGTAACTCTAGTTCCAGGGGATCTGATACACCCTCATATGCAGGCAATATGTATCAATGTACATAACATAAAAATAAATTTAAAAATAATTAGAAATGTATATATTTGTTAAACTAGGTATGGTGGTACATGCTTTTAATCCCAGCACTTGGGGAGGCAGAGGTGGGAGGCAGAGGCAGGTGGATCTCTGAGAGTTTCGAGGCCAGCCTGGTCTACAGAGTGAATTCCAGGACAGCCAGGGCTACACAGAGAAACCCTGTCTCAAAACAAACAAAAGGTATATATTTGTTGTCTTCTGAGCACAAAAAATAAATATTGTCAAAATTCAGGCGCCTTTAGTAAGTGAGAAAACAAGGGGCACTGTATCTGAATTCTGTGGAGATCAGTAGGAACAGTTGTGTGAATATCCATGTGTGTGAGCCATATCTGTTTATATTGAGGACTGTGCTCAGACTTTCTCTATGCTTATAAGGCACCTTGCCACTGAGCCCAGCCCTACATGCTGTTTTGAAACTCCTTCAAATTTTTAAAATCTTTATCCAAGTTAATCTAGTTATCTATCTAGTTACGCTTCCTTTTTAAAATTGTGTGTGTATGTTTGTGTGCATTAGTGTTTTGCCATAGGCGACTGACTCCTGGAACTGGAATACAGACAGGTGTGAGCTGTAGGTGTTGGGAATTGAACCAGTTCTTCCTCTGGAAGAGCAGTCAGTGCTCTTAATCACTGAGCCATCTCTCCAGACACCTAGTTACTGTCTTTAAAAATATTTGTTGCATGTATAACATACTCTTAGAAACATTGGCATTTTCTAAGTTTGCAGCTCAGTAAGATACCACAATGTGTAACCAAACAAGTAAACAAATGGAAGATTAGACATACCCTAGAAGCTTCCCGTTGTGCCTTTCCTCAACCTTAAACTGTTTTAACACTTGTGCCAGATGAAGTGGCACATTTGTATAATTTCAGCACTCAGAGGTTGAGGCAGGAGGATCCTTGGGTTCTAGGTATGCTGAGCAAGTCCCTGTCCCAAAGATAAGACAAAACAAAAATCTGCAAACAATAGACTTTACTTTGAACTTTAAATTCCCACACCACACAGTTCACTTAAATAGAGTGAGTACCTCAGTTTTTATACCTCTCACCCCTCTCTACTTAGAACACATTTTCACTGTCGGAAGAAGCCCCTTACCCAGCAGCACTCACTCCCACTTAGGTGCAGTCCTAGGCTGTCCTTAGATTTCATACCTTTTGTGTAAATGGAATCAGAAAAAAATATTTATTTACTCTTGTGAACAGTATCCAGTGCTTTTTTTTCTTTTTAAATGACCAAAAAATATTTATTATATATAGATCATGTTTTATCCAGCCACCCATCAATTAATGGGCATAAAGGTCTCAGCCACTGTTGGACTCCTGTGAATAATGCTACCTACTGCAAGCATTTGTGTGGAAGGTTTACATGTGTGTAGGTTCCTTTTCGTTTGTGCCTGAGAGTAAAATACTCAAAGTAATTATATTTAATCCCAAGGAGTTGTCAGATTCTCCCAGCACATTTGCACAATTGTGCACTTTCTTTAGCAGTACACGAAGGTTCTATTGTTTTTTTTTGTTTGTTTTTCTTTTCTTTTTGGGTTTTCAAGTCAGGGTTTTTCTGTGTAGCCTTGGCTGTCTGGAACTGGCTCTGGCCTTGAACTCAGATCCACCTCCCTCTGTCTACCAAGTGCTGCTGGCATTAAAGGCATACACTGCTACCACCTGGCTTTGTATTCTTTAATGACTAATGATGTTGAGGGTCTTGTATGCATTATTGATTCACTTAGATTAAGGTTTTCTATGTTTTTGTCATTGTTGGGAGCAGAGCTAAAAGTAATGTTTTTATTCCTTATAATTTCAAGACAAGTATTGTAGTGCCTCTGTGTTTCTCTACTCTCTGGTTTTTTTTTCTTTGTAAATATCATTCAGAGTTTTTCATGGTGCATATGCTTTTTTGAAGAAGTTTTTAAATGCCTCATGCTACTTATGTAGCCAGATTTACAAGTATTTGGATTCAAATGTATTTTAATTTGTTTTTATGTTTCCTTTCATTCTCTTTTTTGTTTGTTCTTTTGAGACAGAGTTTCTCTGTGCAAGCCCTGCCTGTCCTGGAACTCACTCTGTAGACCAGGCTGGCCTCAGACTCAGAGATCTGCCTGCCTTTGCCTCCTGAGTGCTGGAATTAAAGGTGTGCCTCCCCCTTTCTGAAGACAGTTCAATGCAAATTAGTCCATTTGGTAAGTGCTGCATTTTCTAGGATCTGGTTTCCACAGAATCTGTATTAATAGGTTACATGAAGAGGTAAGTGATCTGTATGACTCAAATCCAATGGAAACATCCAACATATGCAAAATATGACTAAGATTCTCTTTCAACCAGGTTTGATGGTGTCCACCTCTAATCTCAGCACTTAGGAGGCAGAGGCAGGTGAATCTCTGAGTTTGAGGCCAGCCTAGTCTACAGAGTTCTATGACCACCAGGCTTACACAGCAAGACCCTATTTCAAATGAAAAGATGTGTGTTTCAGTCACATAACTTAAAACATAATTTAATCATAACTTGTCTGGTATTACTTTTTTGGTTATGCTTTGAAGAACAGACCAAGAAAGGCTGTTTGCAGATAATGACTGTATTTCTTGGTGGTTAGAGAGATAGCAAGGTTATATAATTGGGAAGAACCACTCAATCCTAAAGCATTAACACATTTGCCTTTGTTCTGATAGAATCTGAATAAATCATGGCTAGAATGGAGTGCGTTGGGGAGACCGCTTTGGCCTACCATGAATATGGCCCTGGATTAGAGGGTACTGTTTGAAGCATGAGGCTTGTTAGAGGAGGGTGAGGTGAGATTATTTTTCCAGGCTAAAGATGGGGGGGGGGGTTGTCTAAGTCAGAAACAGGCTGTTAGCCGTTTTTAGCCTGTCAACTTGACCCTTCTGCTTCCCTGAAACTGCTCTTTATCGTCTTCAGTGACTGTAAATCACTATCTGAGGGGCACCAGGCCACTTCTCACTGAATCTCTTTGTCTGTCTGTCCGTCTGTCCGTCCGTCTGTCCTCCATTCATTTATCTATTTGTGTATTTTCAGGGTTTGTTTTTTTTAAATAACATCCCTGGCTGTCCTGGAACTTGATTTGTAGACCAGGCTGGCCTCAGGCTCATGGAGATCCACCTGCCTATGCCTCCCAAATACTGGGATTAAAGGTGTGAACCATTATGTCCAGCTTCATCTATCTCTGTGTGCACATGTGGAAGTTAGATGAAAAGTTGGAGGAGTCACAACTTGCCACCTTGTAGGTTCTGAGGACTAAACTCAAGCCAGTGGGCTTGGTGGGAGACCCTTCATTAATCCTGGACTCAACTTTTAACTGCCCTTCCTTGCCCCAAGCGCTGGCTCAGAGCTGATTCCTACCACATTCACCTGTTGACAGTCCCTTTCCCTATCCCTTCCTCATCTTTGAGCCTGTGCCCTCACATCTTTTCTCTGTTCTTTTCCTAGACGATAGCAGTTGTTTCCAGGGATATAAATACCACATATATGCTGAGAACTTTCAGATTTGTATTTTACAAGAAATTCATAGTTCACATGCCCCAAACTGTTGTTGCCTAGTCAGAATACTTCCTAGTGTTTGTCATCAGAGTATGGCACTTAATTGCTTAAGCTGGAAATCTGGGAATCATTTTGACAACTGCAGTTTCTTGTATTCCTCTTCTCATCAAATCATTCTCCAAGTCCTTTTCATTCCACTTCCTAAATATACCTCACAAGCCAGCAGGATGGCACGGTAGGTAGCATGCTTGTCCCTAAGCCTGTTGACCTGTGATAGAAGGAAGAGAACCAACTGCCAACAAGTCCTTAGACCCTTACATGTGACACACAGAGCAAGTAAATCTTCAGGGCTTGGGGGCGGATGTGTCCTGTAACCCAGTTCTGGGGTGCCAAAGCAGGGAGGTGATAGGGTCCAGTCAGCCAGGGCTCCACAGAGGAGCTGGGTGTCCTCTATCCTTCCATTTCTCCTTTAACTGGTCCACATTCCACCATCTGGCCTCTGTCCTATTTCCTCTCTGCAGATAGTATGGGTCACATGCGCACTCAGCTTCAGGGGCTCCCCGTTTTATTTGAACTTTCCTAGTTCTCTTCGGTATTTTTCTGATTGGTGACCTTAGCTCTAACCAGGCCTCCCAAGCTTCCTTTTCTCCTGCCTCCTTTCACTGGCCCATCTTCTCATTTCCCTCCCTTTTGTGGTTCTGAGGGTTGAATCCAGAGCCCTTTGCCTGCTACACTATGTGCTGTCACTGGTCTATATAAGTGGTCCTCATGTTATCCCGTTTCTCTGTTTGAAGGAGCAGTACCTGGGAGAGTCAGCTTTCCAGCCCTGATTTTGTTCACATTTGTAGGTGTTGGATGAAAACATGTTTTTTGTTTCTGTGTAAATACTTTGACAAGGCAACTTAAGGGAGAAAGTTTATTAGGCTCACAGTTCCAGGGTACGGCTTGTCATTGTGGGGAAGCCAAGGCAGAACTGAAGACACTGGTCCATCATACCCAGAGTCAACAGCAGAGCAGAATGAATTAGTTTGCATGTGCTTGCTCTCAATTCACTTTCCTCACTTCAGAGTTTAGGGAATGGTGCTCTTCCTACCTCAGTGAACATAATCAAGAGAATCCCCCATAGATACATTCCCACAAGTTAATCTATTTACACAGTAACTTACCGGGATTCTCTTCCTAGGTTGTTTCAAGTTGGCAAAATATCACAATGTGCAATCTTGAAAAACTGATACGTAGCGGATTTAAGATCAATATATAATAGCCAGGTGTGGGTAGCATGTGTCTGTAATTGTAGCGTTTAGTAGGTTGAGGCAGAAGAATCCTGAGCAGGTAGAAGAGCCCTGATGCAGTGGGGGTTTCTTTGGTTCCGAATGGCCAGAGGTCCGAGACCCACAGACCTGCCGCTCCAGACTGCTTAGCCACCCAGCTGCCCGCCACTCAGGCCCCCAGAAATGACTCAGACACTTATATTAACTTTATGCTGTTTGGCCCATGGCTCAGGCACATTGCTAGCTAGCTCTTATATCTTAAATCAACCCATTTCCATTAATCTGTCTGCCACGTGGCCCGTGGCTCACCTGTGCTCCTACATGTTGCCCCTTTCGGCTTCAGCTCGATCTGCCTCTGACTCCGCCCTTCCTTTCCTACCTATTCTGATTCCTCCTCCTACTTCTTCTATGGTGCCTGTCATGGCCCCAAACAGCTCCTTTATTTAAAGATTGAGATTCACAGCATACAGAAAGGCATTCCCACATCAGAGCTCTATTTCTCTCATCCTAAACTGGAAGGAGCTCCCCCCCCCCACGGCGGGATGTGGGGGGGGGGGGACAAGGGGAGGGCAAATTGATGCTTTTACAAGACATAAGTTTTACCTTAGGTCTAAAAAGCTGCCTGAGGAGCTGGTGAAATGGCCCCAAAGGGGTGAAGCTCCCTGCTGCTAAACTGGAAGACCTGAGTTCAATCCCAGGACCCAAGTTAACTGCTGACCTACATCCATGTTCATGAGATGCACATCTGCACTCATCACACATATGTACACAAGCTAAGTAAATAACAATGTACTAAAAATTAAATACCTGCTAGCTGGTGAGATGGTTCCGCAAAGGCTCTCACTACCTCCTGACGATGCAGACCTGGTGTGGAAGGAAAGAACTAATTCTGCAGTCATCCTCTGGCTTCCACATGTACACCATGGCACAAGTGCCCATGCACACACCTCAAATTAAACAAAAAAAGAAAAAAGAAATATTGAGTGCTTGAAGTCATGTATTACTAACATGTAAAACTATGAAAACCGTATCTATCTATGATAGAGTTGATACAGTGTCTTTATAGCGTTTGTTACGGAAATTTCCAAATATGGCAACACATGTTTATATGTCACCCAGGACTGAAAATTTTCTTCATCTGCATCTCCACCCACTCTTTCAACCTTACTGTGTTATTTTGAAACAAGTCTAGATGCCATGCCACTCATGTAGAAATGTCTCTTTGGCTGTTACTCTGTCACACTGGGAATGTCTGCCTTTCTACCACACACCCACTAGCATGGCTGTAAAGGAAGATGCAGTGAACCCTGAGCATTCAAGCTGCCTATGGTGAATGAAGTGATGCAGCCACTTTGGGAAGCAGCTGAGCAGTTAGTTCCTCAAGAGGTGATGCATATGTTACGGTGTGACCCAGTCTTCTACTCCTAGATGTGCACAAGAAAATTGAAAGTGTAATTTTATGTAAAAACAAGTGTTTACAGGATCATTTACTCTTCATAATAGCCCAGATGTAGGGACAACTGAAATATCTATCAGCTAGTGACTGGATACACAAGATGTGGTATGTCTCTATCATCCAATATCATTTATAAAATAAAAAAGACTTTTGATAATGCTACAGCATGGGTGAACTTTGAAACTTGTTAAATGGAAGCTAGGCACACCCCCCACCCCTCTATTTTGTATGCTTTCCTTAGTACTGAGTGTTCCAAATAGGCAAATTTGCTGTGGTAGAAATGTCTGTTGGTTCACTCACAGCTGCTAGAGAAGGCAGAGAAGAGGTTGGGTGACTGCTAATGGCATGTGGCATTTCTTCTTGGGTGATGAAAATATTCTTAAGTTAGCTGTGAGGAACATGTGACTACGAATGTACTTAAAACTAATTCCATGGTGTCAGTTACATCTCAGTACATCTCAGTTACTGTTAGTCAGGTATGGTGACTCACCTGTAATCTCAGCACTTGGTAAACTGAGGCAGAAGGATTATAGTGAATTCCAAACCAGTTCAGTATAGTGTCTTTCTGTAGCAGTGCTGGGGTTACATACTTGTGTTGCTGTCCTGACTTTATGTAGGTTCTGGAAGTCCAAACACAGGTCTTCCTTCAGGCCTGAGCAGTAAGCACTTTACTCACTGAACCTTTCTTTTCAACCCGATTCTTAGGGCTGTCATGTAGATGTGTTTTATTTGTACTGCTAGGGATTGAACCAAGGCCTTGACTGTTAGGCAGGTGCAGACTTTGTTATACACAGTATCTTCATACATTCATTGCTGTACTTTGGGTCTCTCTACCCTCGTTCTTTTCCTCCCTTTCCCGTCTCCAAGTAGTCCTTCTACTTATCCTAAAAAAACACATTCTTCATTTCACATATGAGAGAAAATATATTTCTCTGAGGTTGTCTTATTTTGCTTACTATAATGATCTTCAGGTCCATCCATTTTTCCAAATTAAGTGATTTCTGATTAGGGTGGGTGGGTGTGCGCCTTATTTTTTTTTAAACCAGAGTCTGTTTCTGGCTGCCTGGAAAGCTCACCCCAGGAATCTGCTTGTCTTTGCCTCTCCAGCGTTAGTCTTCACACCTGGTATTTTACATGGGGCCACGGGAGCCTTGTTTTTATACTTCTGCAGCAAGCATTTTGCCGACTGGACCCATCTCCTCACTTGTTTGGCTTTTGGAATGGCCTTAATTCTCTGTTTCTTGCTGGCCTTGAACTTGGAGCAGTCCTCTCATTTTTGCCTCCTGGTTGCAGAGAATACAGGCACAGGCCAGAACTTTCAACACTCTCAGTCCGTAACCCAGACTTGGTCTTCAGTTTATGGAATCATCATGCCCCAGCCTTGCAGATGCCAGGATTATATGTAGGCAGGAGCCACCATGCCTGCTTTGTGTTTGTTGCTGGGGTGAGTTGGAATCTCAATTTTTTGAGGTATTTAGTTTCATGAAACAGAGAGTTTAATAATTGCCCAGGTTGGCCTTGAGCTTCTATGAGCTTTTAATCCTCCAGCCTCAGCTTCCTCAATGATGAGGATTCCAAATGTGTGTCACTGTGTTCTGATCTCAGTGAAGATTTTGAGATAGGATCTTACCTATCTTAGCCTGGCCTTGAACTCTGGTCCTCTTGCCTCTACCATCATAGTGCTGCTCTTAGAACATGAGGCACATGTGACACTGTGCCTCAGTTTATATGCTGGAGTTTAAACAGGGCTTTGTGCAACCAGACACTCACCCTACCAATCTAACTACACAGCTAGCCCTCATACTCAGCATAGTTTTAATTCGCAATTTCCTCACAATTAAAGAAATTGAACATTTTAATTTATTTATTTTGCTTGTATGGACTGTATTTCTTTTGAGAACTGTTTATTGCTTATATTATTTGTTCTTAAGTTCGTCATTTATCTTGTGTATTAATTCCTTGGTGGACCAATAGCTGGTAAAATTTTTCTCTTTGTCTATAGGCTGTCTATCCACTTTTGACGGTTTCTTTTGCTGTACAGAAACTGTTTAATTTGTTGCAATCCCCATTTTTCAATTTCTGCTATTATTTCCTGAGCTATTGGAGATGTATACAGAAAACCATTGCCTGTGCCTCTATTCTGAAGTGTTTTCCTGTCTTTGATCAATTTGGTTTTTATGCAGTGAGAAGTAGGAATCCAATTTCAGTTTTCTCTGTATCTAGTTTTCTAGCACTGTTTGTTGAAGAGACTACCTTCCCTCCAGGTATTCTTTTTCCCGTTTGTTGAGAATCAGATAGTGATAGTTGTGTGGATTTGTTTCCATCCTGCTAGTCCATGTGCCACTTTTTGAGCCTTAGCATGCTGTGCTTATTTCTACAGTTTTGTGATGTAATTTGAAATACAGTATTGCGGTTTGTTTCCCCCCCAGCATTGTTCTTTCTTCTCATGGTTGTTTGGCTGTTTCGAGTCATGTGTGCTAATATTTGAATTTAAAACTAAAAAAAAAGTTGTCATGAAGCAGATATAATTTTCCTACTAAAGAAATACTTTGGGGCCAGACATAAGTTTTGGATCTGAGGACGCTGTGGCCTACATAGCAATAACCTGTCTCAGTTGGGCAGGTGGTGATGGTGCTGGGGAGGCAGATCTGTACACAGAGAAACCCTGTCTTGGGAAACACAAACCAAGCACAGCACAGGAACCTCAGCATTTGGGGAAGGTGAGGGTCAAGGCCGCAACAAAACAGACAGAAACCAGGGAGAACCCTGTTGCCTGTCTGTTAATTAATTGGAGATCGTTTGAGCCGGGACAGTCACCAGTTTAGATTCCTTTATTTGTTTAAAGTTTGTAAGAGTTTAGTTTTTTAAATTTCTCTTTATTTTATGTGGTGGTACTTGAGACTGAACCACACACTAAGCAGTCACTCTACTACTGACAGACATTCCAGCTCATCACCATACTCGCTGTGGTTTTTGAGGGCCCTTTCATTGTATAGATAGTTTCTGCTATCACATTTAGTGATGGTGAAACTGCCTGACCTCCATACCTATCATGGGCAGCCATGACACTCTCTTGCCACCTGGTGGCAGCATATCATAACATGTCCCTCTGACACTGACAAGTTTGGGAGACTTCATTAGCTCTGTAGCCTCCAGTCCAAACTGGGTAGTCTCAGTGGCAGCAGTAGCGACAGCAGCCGCCTTTCCTTTGTTTTCGCTTTGGCCTCCTCTTCCACACTACTAAACGAATATATATCTCATTATTTTATGTGTATGGCTCTTTTCCCTGCGTGTATGCCTGTACATACTAAAATACATTTTCTTGACATATCAATGCTAGGCTCATCAAAAAGTTTTCCACTTTCATAAAGCATTTATTCATGCTACCTTCATGTGAAGGGAATATTCTTTGCACTACTTGGTGTTTAGTAATATACCTGACTTATTCACTAGCTGCCAGGAGCATAGAGTTATGGCAACCACGGGGTTCCTAGGAATGTGCACTGATGGGCTGTATCATAAATCATATGTACTTAACCAAATGGCTAAAATTAATTTTTGAGGACTGTCAGCAGGTCAGGACATCTACCAGGAAGCCGGAAGACCTGACTTTAATTCCCAGGATCCACAGGGTGGAAGGGGGTTATCCTCTGACCTCTACACGTACAGAGGATGGAATAGTGTGGCTTTGGTGAGAAGAACTAAGCACAGGCCTGTGCCACACATGCACGTTTGTGTACACACACAATTTCCAGTGCTGCAATTATATTTTTATTTGAAAATTAGTATATAATTACATATATTGGTCATTTCTTCTTTAAAAATTTATGACACAAAATGTCAGATTTGTGGGAGGTTTTTGTTTTGTTTTAGTTTCTTGAGGGAAGGTTTCTCTGCGTTACTGCCATGGCTGTTCTGGCATTCTCTTTATGGTCATCCTCCTGCCTCTGCCTCCCAAGAGCTGAACTTATTATAGGCCTGCTTTACCACCACCAGGTTGTGGGAATTTTTAACACATTATTACACTTTCTATTGACTTTATTCATCTTAAGTGAAATATCTTTGTCTGGTAAGTCAATTCCTAATCTGTACTAGTTTCTGCTCCTGACTAGTGGTGCTATGGAAAAAATAATTCTGCATCAGAAAAAACCAAAACCAAAACCCAACCCATCATTAACCGGTTACAAGTATTCATAGAGTAGTAAATTCAGGTATTGAGTGTTTTTTCAAGTATTCCAGACTGACTTCAAATTTGCTATGTAGTTCAAGGATGACCTTCAGCTCCTTACTGCTTCCCCTGTCTAGACTGCTGAAATCGCAAGCACGTACAGTATACCAGGCTCAGTTGGGTGTTCTGACAGGTCCGTTTCATCCTGAAGCAGTCACTTGCTGGTTTTGGATGAGGAAATAGGAACTTTCAGGGGGAATACGGCAAAGAATACAAACATGCATGGTGTTATTCATGCCTTACATGTTCAGATCAGTGCGGCCCCCTTTTAGTTTCTACAGCTGAGTCTTGCTATGTAGCCCAAGCTGGCCTTGAACTTTCGATCCTCTTGTCTCTTGTGCTGGGATCACAGGTGTTTTCCTTTATGCCCAGTGTACCTTTTCATTTTAAAGATATAAACAGAGTTGTAGAGGGTTGACTTGAACCCTGCTGGTCAATTGTAGGGCTAGACAGTACTTTATGGAAAAAATTAGTAAAAAGAAAACAGTTTACTCTGTCCAGGGTAGGGCTAGTGCTTAACTTTCCCCTTGTTTTCTTTTTCCTTGTAGTAATTATGATCTTCTAATTTCACTCTGATAAAACTCCGATATCCAGAATATTCAGTCAGTCAGTGTATAGTCCTTCTGAGAAGTTGGCTAAGAAAGAAGGTTTTGCTACTATCTCACATACTCTGATGTAATTTATCATGGTGTATAGGAGTGCAGTAGTGGCAGGATATGGTTTGGGTAGTAGGTCTTAGGACTTGAGCCACACCCTCTGCCTTCTGTGTACTCGGTGTACTCTGTGGACCTCCATTGGCGTCTCAGTGTAAAGTAGAAGAGGTAGATTAGTGCGCTGTAAGAGATTCTGTTTTCACTGACAACTAGCATTGTTGAGTTGCATGTAGACTTGCAGTATTTTAGTGAAGAAACCCCTTCTTTAATGCCTCCTGATCTTCAGTAAAGATCAGGACTCTTTCCTGATATTGGTGTCTGCTCTGGAACAGAACCTTAGCAGCAGGCCAGTGACCTGAGGTTGAACCTGGGAACCCATGTCAAGGTGGAAGGAGAGAACGCTTTCCACAGTGTTGTCCTCTGACCTCCACACATGCGCTCTCTCATTGGAACTGCACAGTAATTGTGAGTTATTAAAAAAAACAAAACAAAAACCTGGTTAGGAAGTTCAGTTAATGTCTTCTTTACTTTGTTCTGAATATAGCTAATTTTTTCCAGCGTTAAAAGTTTGAGGCTTAGCGAAATGAGGGAAGCACTGTGATGAATGGAGAAAGGAAGGGAAGACACATTCATTGGATTCCCTCTGATTATGAATTTGGTGTGACCAGTTGTTTCTCACTGTGTTTCTCCTAAGTTGCTTTTCCATAGTATTTTATCACAGCATCAGAAAACCACTGGGGGAGGGGCAGGCAGTTTTCTAGTTGAGATTTGGTTAAAAGTCCTAATTGTGTATGTAAGTGTATGTGGTGTGTGTGGCTGACAAAGGATAACATACAGGAGTTGTTTCTCTTCCCATTGTGTGTGTCCCAGGGCTTGAACTCAGGCTGGCAGACATTAGCAGCAAACACCTTTACCATGGGAGCTGTCCTGCTGGCCCTGACAGTGCCTACTAGTTGTTTGTTGATGGGTAGTGTTATATATTTTCTCATGCCCTTATATTTAGGCCTTAAAATGTATGGCTGCTACTGCTTGTTTAGGATTCAGAAATAGTGTTTTGTTTAGATCTTCTAGCCACATATAACCACAAGAGCTTAATCAGCATAACTTGATGTGCTTTTAAACTTAGTAAACAAGTAGTTTTCAGATTTTGGAGTATTCATTTTTTCATTTTTTTAAATGTTGTTGTTTGGTTTTTGAGCCAGAGTCTCATGGTTCAGAATGGCTTTGAATTCAGTATGTAGCAGAGTTAGACTTGAGTTCCCGATTAGCCTTTGTCTCCTGGTTTCCATGATTACATATTTGCACTATCATGCCTGGCCTTAATTTTAAAATGTAATTTTAAAAAATGAATTATTAATATTGGTGGGTGTTTGGACACTTGTCTGCTCTGGCACTCTGCAGTGGTCCAAGGAGAGCTTTGTGGGCTGGGTTGTTTCATGTGGCTCCCTGTCACATGAAGAGGCTTGAGTCTTTACCAGCTGAGTCATCTCACCTGTCCCACTTGCTTGTTTTTTAAGACAAAGTTTCTTTCAAGACAGTCCTGGCACTCAGAGAGGTCCCACTTGCCTTTGCTTCCTGAGCACTGGGATTAAACATGGATGGGTCCTAGCTTTTGTGTGTGGTTCTTTAAAATTATTTTTATTTTATGTGCATTGGAGTTTTGCCTGTAGTATGTCTTTGTGAATGTATCAGATCATTTTGAGCTAGATTACAGATAGTTGTGAGCCACTATGTGGGCGCTGGGAATTGAACTCAGGACCTGTGGAAGAGCAGACATGCTCTTAACCACTGAGCCATCTCTCCAGCCCTCAGCTTTTGTTTCAATACAAAGAAGTTTTTGTTTTCTTTCTTTCTTTCTTTCTTTCTTTCTTTCTTTCTTTCTTTCTTTCTTTCTTTCTTTCTTTCTTTCTTTCTTTCTTTCTTTCTTTCTTTCTTTCTTTCTTTCCTTCCTTCCTTCCTTCCTTCCTTCCTTCCTTCCTTCCTTCCCTCCCTCCCTCCCTCCCTCCCTCCCTCCCTCCCTCCCTCCCTCCCTCCCTCCCTCCCTCCCTCCCTCCCTCCCTTCCTCCCCTCCCCTCCCCTCCCCTCCCCTCCTCTCCCCTCCCCTCCCCTCCCCTCCCCTCCTTCTAGCCACATATAACCACAAGAGCTTAATCAGCATACCTTGAAAGAAAGAAAGAAAGTCCTAAGTTTTCTCTTCAGGAAACACAAGGAGGACAAGAGAGCGATTCAGTAACTGGTGCACTGAGCCATGCCCTTGGTTTTAGAGAACGTTGGGAGAACCCTGAGTTTATGAGCTGTTTATATCAGCTCTTCCCCTCAGACTCCAAGAAGAGAAGTGCATCTGCTCTGTGATAGAGCCCCTGTTTGTACTTGGAGGGAGGGCTAAGGCCTGCTGGAAGGTTCTCTAGTTCTCAAGCACAACTGAAGGAGGAGGGGGTGTGTGATCCAGACAACCCGAGGCTCTTAAGTCTGCACTGTGGGAGGAGAGAAAGAAGGATCTAACTGTGGGATGGATCTTCTAGGGCTGTCATTCCAGGTGATGTTCTGACACTGTCAGGGTTGTTGTTTTTACTGTTGTTCTGTTGGTAAAGTCAGCTTCTATGCATGGTGGTGCACACTTGGAATCCCAGTGTTGGGAGGCTCTCTGAGTTCAAGGCCAGCCTGGACAGCCAGGTCTGTAAAGAGAGACAATTTCTCAAAAACAAACAACTCCCCCCCCCCCCCCCCAAAAAAAACCTTTTAAGTTATTTTTTATTTATGTTTTTATTTTTGATTCTTATTTTCAAGATAAACCTTAATGACTTCCTGGATCTTTTTGGTGTCTGCTATAGTGGCTCAGCTCTCCTCTTATCGTTGGTTTTATTAATCTGAGTCTCTAATGTGATTAGTCTGGCTAAGGGTCTGTCAGTCATACTTTTTCACTGCTCGTGTGTGTTATTTTTGTTTCCTTTTCATTAGTCTCTGCCCAGATCTTGATTTCTTTTCTTCTGCGGATCCTTCATTTAAAATGTATTTACTTGAGCTCTCTCGGGTTCTTCTTTTGTTGTTGGGACAGGGTTTCTCTGTGTAACTGCCCTGGTTGTCCTGAAACCTGTAGACCAGGCTAGCCTCAAAAGTCACAGAGATTCATCTCCTGCCTCTACCTCCCAGGTGCTGGGATCAAAGGTGTGTGCCACCACCTCTGGTATTTTTATTCCATGATAAGGTAGACTATAAGGAGTTGTTTTCCTGTATTTGTTGAGATTTGCTTTGTCTCAAAATAAAATATATGATTTATTTTGGAGAGAGTTCCACGGGAATAATGTGCATTCTGCAGAGTTTGGATGGAATGGTTTGTAGATGTCTGTTAAGTCCATTTGATATATATTGTCATTTAATTTGCATATTTCTGTCTATTTTTTGCTAGGGAAACATGTCAATTGGTGAGGGTTGGTTGGATATTAAAGTTGTCCTTTATTTAGTATTGTGCTATAAATTGTTTAGCTTTATACCTAATATTATTTGTTATGAAATTGGGTGTGCCTGGTTGAGGCATACTTTTAGAATCATAACGTCTTTCTACGTTCCCTTAGCACGAAGTGACCATCTTTATATTTTCTCGCTGGCTTTGGTTGGAAGTCTGTTTTGTCAGATATTGGAGCAGTGACACCTGCTTGTTTCCTAGGTCTATTTACTTGGAACTTTTTTCCACTCTTTTAACCGTAAGGTGACATCTGCCTTTTGTAGTGACATCTATTTCTTGGAGGCAGTAAATAGATGGTCCTGTTTTTTAATCCAATCCACTAGTCTGTGCCCTTTTTGTTGTTGTGTGTTTCCGGGCCTGTGTGTAGGCTTGTGCATGTGATGCAGGTGCCCAATGGTGTGGGAGCACCTCTATTCTGGTGGGGAATTGAGACCATCAATACTCAGTTACTGTTGAAAAGTGTGTATTAATTCCTGCCATTTGTAAACTTTTTTCTTTTTCTTCTTTTGCTTAATTATTGTTCTAGTGTGGTTTATTCTTTCATGTGGATTTGTGGATGGGTTTGTTTTTCTGTTCAGTCCAAGACTCCTGTAAGTATTTTCTGTGAAAACATATTACATGCATTTCTTTAGTCTATTTTTATCATGGAAGGTTTTTACTTTTCTTTTAGTCACAACAAGACACTTTTGCTGGCTGTAATGGGCTGGGTTGGCATTTGAGCCAGAACTTGAAATACATCTGCCCAGGTCCTTCTGGCCTTTAAAGTTTCAGTGGAATAATCTGCTGTTGCTCTGCCAGGACGGCCTATGGGACATGGTGTTCCCTGCTGCCGAGGCTGTCTTTGTTCTGTGCTGAGGGTGCTAATTGTGATGAGGGCCGGTTCTTTTCTGCTGCCTCTCTCTCGGTGTTCTAAATGACATCTCTTTTTCAGCTCAGAGATATTTTCTGTTATGAATTTCTTTAAAAACCCTATTGCGGCTTTAGAACTTGATTCTTTTCCTTCGGCGCTGCTGTCATAGGTCTCTCAGGCCTCTCTGTCCTGGAGCCCCACCGACAGACACCTTTGTCTCTTTGGATTGTTCCAGCAACTTAACTGTATTTAATTTCTCAGCCATGTTTACATTTTCCCAGAAAGTATTTTGTGATTGACTTTATTCTGTATGTCTTTTCCCTCCTATTCTTGGCTTTTATTAACTGCTTATTGCTGATTTAAGTTTCATTTTCTCTGCTATTTTAGAATGATGTAACAGACTTTTACTAATAGTGCGCTGGTCTGCTCATGTGGATTTCCTGTCCTATCCTCCAGCTATCCTCCAGTGCCCCTAGAGTGCCTGGATGGATAATGTGCTCTATCTAGGAGGCTTTCAGGTTTATTCTCTGTCTCTTTTCCCTCCACCCCCCCCCCACTTCTGTATAGTGCTTGGAATTGAACCCAGGACCTCACATTCTTTGTAACTGAGCTATATTCTCACCCTAGCCTAAGAAATCTGAGCCTTTGTGTTTATATACAGGAATTGTTTGGGGCCTGGGGTGATAATGATTGAATCAGTGAGCTCCAGGAATGAGTATGAACAGAAAGAAAAATGGTTCTTTTAAAAAGCATTTTTATTTTTATCTATGCGTATATTTGTGTCTTTGTGAGTGTACCATGTGTGTCCAGGTACCTGTAGAGACCAGAGAACATAAGATTACCTGGAGCATAGGCAGTCTGTTTGCTGGTAACTGAACTTGGAGCTTTCGGAAGAGCAGCGTGCACTCTTACCTGCCTTCTATGTGTAGTCCTGGAACTCACTGTATAGACCACGCTGCAGATCTAGTGCTGGGATTAAAGGCCTGCACTGCCCCAACTGTCCTCACTTTTTAAAATTTATTTTCTCTTTTGCATTTATTGTTTTGGTGAAGGACATTGCAGTGCTTGTATGGAGACGAGAAGACAGCAATCTGTTCTCTCTTTCTGCCACTGGGACTGGGGCTAGGCGGCAAGTGCCTTAACCATTGAGCTGTCTCACCAGCCAAGAATAGTTTTTAAGGTTACAGTATGAAATGATGCTAAGTTTTCAGGTTAAGAGAAAGCACTAACAACATTTGGAAGGGGAAGGACTTTCTTTGTTAATTCAGATTTTACTCTAGCTTTTAAACTTTCTTTGTCTTGAAAAATGTTAGAAGTAGCTGTAGTGTTTCTAAAGCAGGGTGAACCTGATGTTTAAGCTGGGTTATATAGCTAGCTTTTTGCTTTGCTGCTTTACAGGAGTTTCTGAGCTCCATGTTCCCTGAGCTCCCAGTGGCTGTACCCTGAAGGGCTGCATTACAAAGTAGCCTGCTGGTGATCTCTTGTCAGTCCTTATTAAGATGGCTGAGCCATCAGTCTCTTGATGTGTCTCTTCCTTAGCTTCCGTGAGCTATTAGCTGCTCTCCTCCCTGGTGTCCCTTCTCTGTGCTCTTGTTGGTCGAGCTCGTGGTGGCACACCGATGCTCTTGTTTGCACATGTTTTACTTGGCCATCAGAGTATTTGAAAATGTTCTACGGTGGCTGCTAATAATAAAAATACAATAATTTATATTAAAAATCGGGATGTATTTTGGAAAAAACACCTTACTATATTTGTGTCAGTGGCCAAGAGGGACACATACTTGCTTGGCTTCATCAGTGTACCCCTCTCATTTGTTAACCAGAGTTACTTGGGTTAATATTGTGTGTGTGTGTATTTTAGTTTCTATTCTGTGTCCTCTGTGGCGGAGCCAATAGGTTCTTGTCCAGGACCCTTTCTTTCTACTCACTCTTCCTGAATACCTCTGTCCCCATATTTGGCTCTTTTTCACGGAGACAGTCTTATACCAAGGATGATCCTGAATGTTGGATTCTCCTGCCTCCTTCTCCCAGTGCTGGCATTACAGGTACATGTCACCATGAGTTTAGTTGCTTTTGTAGGTTTTTTCTCGTTTAGAGATTATCTGACTTTCATTGTTGAGTTCATTTCTTCATATTTTAGTCATTCTTTCTGTTGCCTTCTGTTTTGATGGCTTGAAATAATTAAAAACAATTTTCTTTAAATTTTATGTGCATTAGTATTTTGTTTGCATGTATGTCTGTGTGAGGGCATCAGATCTTTGGGTTACAGACAGTTATTAGCTGTCGTGGGTGCTGGGGATTGAAGCTGGGTCCTTCAGAAGAGCAGCCAGTGCTCTTAATTGCCAAGCCATTTCTCCAATCTATCTTGAAATTTTTGTAGCGGTGTATGCTTATTAAGACTATCTGCTTATAGTGATTCCTAGTGGTTATTTGAGTCTTATTGTCTCAGGAACTAAGACATTTCGAGCATGTAGGGCATTGGTACTTCCTCACACTTGATTCCTTCATGGCTTTCACCTTTTCCTGGGGTTTGTGCTCTATCATTCTGTTGCTGTCCTTTACTAAAGCTCCTCCCACACATTTTTTCTTCTCATCGTTGTCTCCCATCCCTCACCTCCCAACTGCACCTTGCTGCTCAATCTTGAGCCTGTGGCCAATCCATTAATAGTCCTCCCCTCTCACAGCTTAAAACTCACTTGGTTTAACATAGTAAGTAAAACCAGCCAAAGCTTAAATGAAGACATTAGAAGATCTCCTTAGAAGCTCTCTTTTGAAAATGACTGACCAGTGATAGATAGATGTGGACACTTCTTTCTCCTAGCTTGGGCTCCCATGCAGAGGGACTCCACTCCTTGTCAATTCCTTAGCTTCTCTTTGACTGGGTGGCTAACTAATACTAGAGAATTTGGGTTAGGAACTTAACAGGGCCTGGCTCCGCCCCTTTTCTTGGAAGCCTGCTGCTTTTAGTCTGTCCTCCAAGTGTCAGATTGGTTTTTCTAGGAACAGACTTCTGTGTCTGCTTTTCCAGCTGTGATTGACTGTGGTCAGTTTGTTTAATTCTGCAGTGGAATTTTATGACCACATTCTTATAATGCATCTAAATTACATTTCAGAAGTATACTTGATTAATTTGGCAGTGAGTTTTTGGGTCATTATCCCCTTTGTTTGTCTTGCTCCCCCCCCCCCTCTCTTTTCCTTGTTTTTATGTTTCCTTTTTAAAGACAGGATCTTTCCCTGTAGCCCTGACTAGTTGGAACTTGATGTGTTGTCTTTTGGGGGCTACTAGTTCCCCTTGGAGGAGGGGAGAGAAGGCTCAGAACAATGGCTCAGTTTCTGCTATCTCTGTTAAAAACAAACTGAAACAAGCAAACTCAGCTCAGGGAGGAAGAGGCAAGCCTTACACCCTCTACCCAACTAGGGGGAGGGTTGTTTTCCTGTTATCTGCTGCTGCTATGTGGTTTTATCTCTTGCTGGTCCAGATCATCTCACATCAGGACTCCACCCTAAGGCTTCCAGGCAGACCCCAGGCTGGCTATGAGGAAGTGCTATGAGCACAAGCTTTAAGGCACCAATTATAATCTGTTTGGACTAGCTGAGGTCAAGCTGGCCCCTAGGCCCTTAGATAGACCAGGCCAGCCTTAAACTTCCACCTCTGAGCAGATCTCTGTGAATTCTGGTCTATAAGGTAAGTTCCAACCAAGCCGGGCTGCATCCAAAAAAAAGAAAAGTCTCAAAACAATTTTGCCCCTAAGGACTGGAAAAATGGCTCAGTGGTTAAGCGTGCTTGCTGTTCTTCCAGATGACCAGAGTTCTATTCTCAGCATCCATATAACACCACTTGTATCTCCAGACACAGGGAATCCAACACTGTCTTCTGGACAGAGGGGTACCCACACATGTGGTATATATACACGTATAGACAAACATGCACACATATATCTAAAAGGACAGAAAAGCCTCCCCTGTGCCTCATGGGGACTGTGAGCACAGCCTGTGCCACCAAAAATGGCCTTTTGGCTGAGTTTCTAGTTCTCATTCTAGAAGTAGGTAGTTGTGTCGATGAAGAGGTAGCTGGTGAAATACGTGTGACGGAATTGATCTGAAGTGAGGCAGTCAGTACTGAATAAAATAATTGGTGGAGTAATTTAGTGACCCTGAATAGGCAGAATGGCTGTGAAATGGAATGACTTACATTTTATGTATCGGATGATTTTCATGGAAAACTTGGCTATATTGTACTTAGATAGTTGAAGTCACAATGATGTCTTCCAGGCTGAGCAAAGATTATTTCTAACCATAGCAGTGTGTGCTTTTTCCTGTCTCTTTGCAGTCAGGTCTTGGGCATGTGGGCGAGTCCCGTCATAGCCCTAAGCCACCCTTCTTTACCTGTTCTTCTTCCATCTTCCTTCCTAGAACTGTTCCCCACATCTAGCCACTGTGGCCTTGGCCGATAGAACCAAGTTACCTGCTGTGGGTTTTCAGTGCAGTAAGACCATGAGATACTTAAGGTGGAAGCATTAGAATAGGAAGGTTAACTTAGTATCTAAGGTTACACAAGTGCAATTATGTGATTGGTATTTAAAGTTGCATAACTTCACTTTAATTGTATAATATCTTTGTCTGTCTCCGTCTCTATCTCTTGAGTGTGGCTACCATGTCCTGGGTGTGGAGGACATTCGTGAGAATTTGTGCTCACCCCCACCTTGTCTGAGGCAGTGTCTTTGTGATGTTCGCTACTGTGCTGTGCACTCAAGCTTCCAGGACAGGTGGCCTGTCATCAGTCCTGCTCTGAACAACCTTTTGCCTGCTTAGGGATCGCTTCCATTTTTTTTTTGTAATTATACAAGTCAAGCTTGTGTATTTTCAATTTTTATGATTTCCCCCCTCTGAAACAGGGTCTCTATATAGCCCTGACTGTCCTAGGGCTTGCTGTATAGACCAGGCTGGCCTTAGTACTCTGCCTTCCAGGTACTAAGATTAAAGGCATGTCCAGCTTGATTGTTTTTATAAATTAGAACTTACCATGTTTATTGTTTTGAAGTTTACTTTTTTTAAACCTGTCTATTTTGTGGCTTTTTCACATAAGTACTTTTCAGGAGAGCTCTAAATAATCGGTAGGAAGGAACAATGTTATACTCAACCATTCTCACAATGATAGTACCAGAAAGCTTTTTCCGGTAACGAACAAGACAGTTCTGAAAATCTGGAGAAAGTCAGTTGATACTGCTAATGCTCTCTCTTGATACAGGAGAATCAACCTGGGGCTGGGGATGGCTCAGTGGGTAGGAGCATTGGCTGTGGAAAGGTGAAGGTCTAATTTCAAATTCATGTACTTGTAGCCTGTGCTGTGGGGTTGAAGACAGGAGGCGGGGGCTTGCTGACCACCAGACTAGCTCCAAGTGCAATGAGAGTCCTTGTTTCCAAGAGAAAGGGCTGAATGTGGTAAACAGACCACATGGCTTACATGTGTGCGTGGGTATGAGTGCGGGCACCCCTTACCCAGTGACAATTTGTCTTATTTCCATGCTAGGCAAACTCTGTGACAACCCATGTTATAGGGAACAACTCTTATAGTATGTTGTATTGCTGATGTGCCATGCACTTTACTAGCTTTTTCATTGGCTTAATTTTAACTCTCAGAATGCTCTGTAACTCACCTAACCTGATAATGTTACTCCCATTTTCCAGTGAGAGAGATGCATGATTTGTTGAATGGTTTTCCTACAATTACACAATCTGCAAATCCCTAACCTGCAGTTTGACAGGACTCCAAAATGGCTGTTCTTCAGAAACAACTGAAAATACCCTTCTGTATCTTGCTGGGGCTGTAATATGATGTAGTCACTTTGGAAACTGATAGTTCCTCATAAGGTTGAATAGAGATGTAATGTGACCTTATTGTACTGTGCCAACATGAAGAAAAAAAAGTGTTTTGTGGAGAAATGCTGTATCATCTGAACGGATATTAGTACTACCCGCAGGTCAAGAAAGATGGATGTTCAGAATTGACCATTGAGGTTTGCATTCAGTAGTCTCTGTGAGCATGACAGATGGCATCTGTTTTCTGTTTCTATTGTAACCCATAGACGGAAAGACCAACTCACAGACACATGCTCTGTAATTTCTCTAGTTGCCTGTCAGTGTTTCAGCTTTGACTTCTTTGTGTTCTCCAGTTTTTGCAAATTTTGGGCTCCATACCTGGATTTTTATTCTGCTCTCCCCCTGGATTTCACACTCTTTGTAGTCCTGGAGATGGAACTAAGCTTCATGACTAGGCAAGTGCTTTGGTGCTCTTTACCCAAGATACCTTTCCATTGCTGCTTCTGATCCAGGTTGTACCTGTGATCCCTGCATCTTCTGACTGCTAAGATAGGACTGTATGTATTTGTACCTCTGACTCCTTTGGTGATTATGTGAAACATGGAGGCTTCTCTAGGAATATTCATTTTAAGATTATTATTTAAGGACTGGGAAGATTTCTCAAGAAAATTAACAACAATTGCTCTATAGGCATGGGGACCTGAATTTGAGTCCCCAGCACCTACATAAAAACCAGACATGGCTTCATGGGCCTGTGACCCCAGCACTGCCAGTGGATCCTGATATCTCTGTGCCAACTAGAGTAGTAGAAACTGAGACTTCTGGTTCAGCAGTAGACCCAGACTTAAGACAGTAATGTGACAAGTGATGGAGGCAGATGCTTGGCATCCTGCTGTGGCCTCCACATGGGCACATGCGGTCCCCAAATATACACAAAGAAAAAAAAAAATACACTGTGTGTGTTGCCAAATGAATGTCTGGAGGCCAGAAAGTGACGTTGGGGATCTTACAAATTTTTTACTATCTCAGTTTTGGAGATGGGTCTTTCACTGACAGCATTTTTGCTACACTGGCCAGGCAGTCCATCTGTTTCTGTTCCCCTAGTACTAGGGTTATAGATGTGTGCTACTTTGCGTGGCTTTTATGTGGGTGCTGGAGATCTGAACTTGGATCTTCATGTTTGTGCAGCAAACACGTCTTTCAGCTCTCGTAGAATATTAACCCATCTACAACAAATTGGGTTTTTTTTTGGTGACGAGTATAAGATTTATATCCAGGTTTTGTTTTTACTTATTTTTTACATGTGAATGTCCGCTTACCAGCTTGTTTATTTCAGTGCTTTGGATCCAACCCAGGATCACATTTGAGGCTAGCCCATACTCAAGCACTGAGCTATAGCCTCAGCCCTAATTTCATTTAATTTTTTAGAGACGGGATCTCACTAACTTTCCCAGGGTGGCTGTCTTACTGCTTTGCATCTTGCACCTACACCTCAAAAAAAAAAAAAAAAAAAAAAAAAAAAAAAAAAAAAAAAAAAAAAAAAAGGTGGTCCTGATTTGACTATTAATAGGGCTGGATTTGGATTGGGAGCAAGTGGCTTTCTCCCTCTCTAAACCCAAGCATATTGGTAAAGAAAATGTGAAGAAGTCTGTCTCATATCAGAAAAGCCACCTGGTATGGGGCAGAAGACAGAATGTTTGGGGACCAATATTATTGTGACTTCATCTCAAACCTTGTTTCTTTCTGTATCTGTACCTTTCAAACATCCTGTCTGCATACAATCTCCTGAAGTCATAGAAGATATGAATATCTCTTTTGAGTATCAACAATGCTTAAGTTTTCCATTGTAAATAACATTTCCTCCTATCAGCTATCTACAAAGAATCTGGAACTGAGATGGGGCCCCCACCGCAACAACTCCTACTAGTGAAACAAGAATAAAAGGGAGAGTATGAGAGAGAGAGTAAGGGACAGGTAGACAGACAGACAGAGACAAAAATAGAAAAATCAAGAACCTGGTGCGTACCAATCAATAATTGTTTTCAGATAATAGACTATTCAAAAACAGCTGCAAGATAGTTCTTTATGATTATCCTTCAGATCACACTTCTAATTAGATTTCCAGATGGAGTTAACCACTATTCTAAGAATGGTTATAGATGTATATGGTTAGTCCATTAAGATCTAACCATTGTTTTAGCTTTTACAGGATCCCAAAGAGATGCCATCGCCCTTAAGTCAGCAGAAAGCAACCTTATGAAAGACTATGCCCCCTTTCCCAATAAGTTCTATGCTCTGAGGGTTGTGGGTAATTATTATTCTAATAGAATAGTTATAAGTTAAAACTGGGTGAAGGACAGAACTATAATATAGCATCAAAGATCTCTTTTGAAGAAGAGAGGGGGGATAGATAGGATAGATAAAGGTAGACTGTTCTACCTACCTATACACCATTCTAGCTGAATGTATGGGCTAAGCTAAAGACAATTTCCACTGGCAAATTGATACAAATGTGAAATCATTTTATATGTTTAATTGTGATAATTTGTATATTGGCACAAAGTTTAATCTGAGATTGCTTTATATAGCCAAAGCAACTTGTACTTCGATATAAATCTGAATCTGTAACTATTATGTAAAACTGAATCTGAAATTGCTATATTTTATGTATGCTTCTACCTTTGTTTAAAATATTTGCACATCATTGTCATGTATACTATGCAATTACTACCTTCATTTAACTATACTAGATATAATGTATGATTGCACTAGTTATGATATATGCACAAGATGTTTTATATACCTCTGTTTAGATGATATATATATATTTACAAGTCTAAAATGCTGTGGCCACTTTACTTGGTAATATACCCCTGGCTAATGTTTGATAGTCCTACTAAAGGTCATTGTTCAAGGATTGTACACCCTTTATATAGGTATTCTAATTTTTAGTACAGGGTTTATTCCTTAAGACGATAAGAACTGCAGTCAACGTTACTTAAGGTATCATATCCCAGTCATCTCAGATACACGTTAGAATATCATAGTAGACAGGAATCTTCAACCATTTCATAGACCCAGAGACTATGGCATTTAACATTTGAATTTCGGCCACGAGAGACACGACGACTCCTGGTGTCACTGCTCCCTTCATGAGATGGTGTTGAGCATTGAGGATACTCCATTGGAGTTTGTCCTTTTGGCAAAAAATGGCCGGTTGAGTAAGGAACTGTCCTTACCTTGATTGCTGATAGTACACACATGGTGTCAAGCTGGACGAACAAGTTGATGGATGGAGACCGACGAAACCTGCCTGGACAGGATAAGACAGTCCCTCCAAAATTGCCCTGCTTGTGAAAAGATCTGTCAGATACCATAGGCCTATAGCCAATATGATAGATGCTCCAACGGCGCACAAAACCAGAGGTGATTGTCCAAGTAGCTGTGTTGCTGTCCTCTCCCAAATTTTGGAAACCACTACTTCCATGTACTTCTGGCTTTCAAGTGATACATCTTCCTTCTCAGGTCTTGAAGGGGCTGAAGAATAGGTATTTAAGGTTACTACCTCATAATAATTCCTATTGTACATAGTCTTAGTTTAGAACCTTCTTAGTTAGACAAAAGGGGGAGATGTAGTGGGATTCAGGTGTCAGCTGATGGGGTCCTAAGACGCTTACCCAGGGTCCCCGAGCTCCTGGAGGGGATGTGGCCAACCTGGAGGGGGTGTGGCTAACCCCATTGAGAGGGGGCTACTGGGACACAATGCCCACTTCCTGGTTCCTGGCTGTTGGAGAGACAGGATCGGAATCCATCATCCATCATCCATCGCTCATTCGCCGTTCCAGACTCCAGTCCCTGTTCAGGTGCTACTATAAACTGTTACCTTTACTGTGAGTGTTGGTTTATATTTTAATAAATATCTATCCTGAACTGGTGCCTTCTAAGTAAACTTCGCCTACAGTGGCCATAAAACTTCTGGGCTCAAGTGAACCTCTTAACCTCAACATCTAGAGTAATTACAGGCATATATTACCACATCTGGCTTGTTTGTTCATGTGTATTTGTTTGAATATTTTGAGCTGTGTAGCTCAGGCTGGTCTTAAACTTTCTATTGGTGTGTGCGCGCGCAGTTGCAGGTGTTGATGTATATTGAGTTCAGAGGGCAACTTGAGGGCAACGTGAGGTATCAGTCCTTGCCTCCCACCTTGAGATAGGGAGTTCTTTGTTTTCCTCTCATATACCAGGCCAATCGCCCCATTAGCTTCTGGGATTCTCTTGTCTTCGCATCCCATCTTCTCTAGAGTGCTGGGATTAGTGATGCTGGTGTTCCATATCTGGTTTTTATGTGGGTTCTGGGATTCTAATTTAGGTCCTCACGCTTGAGTGTCAAGCACTTTTGCCCACTAAGCTATTTCCCCAGCCCTGGCTCTTAACTTTCAATCCTCCTGTTTGATCCTCCCAACTGCTACTCTTTTAGAAGAGCTTTTTCTAAGTCATCTATTTGGAGTCTTCATTTTCTCCAGACTGAGAGAGCTAAGGCTGTGTTCATGGCCTCAATTCCAGTCATTAGACAGTGTTCCATAGGGAACTTGCAGCCATACCTGATTTGTCTGTCAAGTTGGACACGAGTTCTATGTGAGGATGAACTCCCGTCTGGTTTCTTTCTGAAACTACTTGGTGTGCGCTCATAATTGTCATGTACTACAGTTCTTTTTGCCAGTCCTATAGTCTCTAGTGTGCTGCGCTAACATAGGAATATGACTTAGTAGTATGTATTTGGTGTGAGGCATGCATGAAGGTGTTGGTTGGTACATGGGGGTCAGGTCAGGACAGCTTGCAGGAGTCCTTTCTCTCCTACTGTGTGATCCTCAGATTGAACTCAAGATTATCGGGCAGCAAGCACCTCTCCAGTGAACTAGCTCATCAGCCCGATTTTGCTTATTTTATCCTTAGTTTTATAAGCAAGATTGTTTTCTTATTTTTATCTTACTTTTATTTTTGAGGCAAGAACCACTCTATAGTCCTGGCTGGCCTGGAGCTCTGTATAGACCAGACTGCTCTTGAGCTCACAGAGGTCCACCTGCTACTGCCTCCCAAATGCTGGGATTACTAGCTAGTTTCTATGTGCTAATTCTTCATTCATGGCAGTATATTTAGCACAGCTTTTCAGAAGATGGGGGCAGGGGTGTGTGCCAGAGCACTTGCCTCGAATGCATGAGGCCCAATAAAAGCACATTAAGCACGTTAGTGCAAACCCCCCCCCCCCCATGCATGTGTGTGTCTGGAACTTCATGTGTAGTCCAGACTGACCTGGTGTGACTGTGCTGGATCCTCTTGTCTTTGCCTTTTTTCTTCTCTGAGATTATAGATCAAAACAAAACTCCCCCCCCCCCCAAAGTCTCACTATATAGCCTTGACTAGCCAGGAACTGTTTTGTAGACCAGGCTGGCCTCAAACTCCACCTGCCTCTGCCTCCTGAGTGCTGGGATTAAAGGCCTGCACCATATCTGGCCTTAATAAAAAAAAAAATGTTATATAGAGTTTTTAACTTCTTTTTATGTATGGTGTAAAGGAGGAACCAAACACTATGGGATTGGAAGTTATGTAGTGTTGTCCAGGCCGTGCACATAAGATGAACACAAGTTCAAGGCTAGCTTTGCTATCAGAGACTCTTAGATAAACCCCAGAACAGCTATTTGTTCCAATTATATTTGTACATATTTAGAATAACATATTTCATATCTTCATGGTTTTTGTTTTGTTTTTGTTTGGAGACAGGTTCTCATCATATAATTCTGTTGGTCTGGAACTCACTGTGTGGACTTGGCTGGCCTCAAATGCACAGAGATCCTTCTGCCTCTGCCTCCCAGTTGCTGGGATTGAGGGTGAGCGCCACCATGCCTAGCAATTCCTGAAGTATTACTTGTCATAGACTTAAAAAAGAAGAAGAAGAAAAGAAAGAAACCCTACTGTCTCAAAGACTGTTTTTGCCCCTTTGTCTTTGAACTCTTGATCTTTCTGCTTCCAAAATGCATTTGACATCAGCCTGGGTAAATTGTGTTTTATATGTTGATTTTATAGGCTCAGCCTCAAGGTATGTGTACACTGAAGAATTTTAATTCTATTCTTCATCAGTGAGGGTTTGCCTTCCAGAAGGGTATGTCTCCTTAGAGGCCTTACTTGGAGAGTAGACCACTTGCCATGTGCTTCAGAGTGTGAGTTGGGCTTGCTAGCCAGGCTGCAGTTTCAGATCTGCCTTCTCACTGCTGCTTTTTGTGAATCAGTGTCTGTTTTTTTCCTTCAGTGAAGCAGCTGCAAATAGGGCCCACAGATTGCTAAGTGGGTAAGGTGGCTGCTGGCAAGCCTCCAGCCTGAGCTTGGTCCCGAGTCCCCACATGGTGGGCGACCCTACTCCTAGAGGTTGTTGCCTGACCTCTGTGCACTCAGGTGTGTACACATGGAACTTTTGAAAACCCACAAATAATCTTGCCCTGAAGGATTAGATGGGATAGTGGATGTAAGTCTCTTTAATTGGCAAAGCAGTTGTAATGTGAGGAATTACTGCGGCTTAACTCTTCTTCCTTTTTCTCGTAGGTAGTGTTGGTGCTTCTTTTCCCTGCCAGTCCATCCATCACGACCACATTTGTCATGATGACAGTGACAAGGTGAGGTTTTTGTTGATGTCTGCCACTGTGAAAATGCATGCCACCCTTATTGTACTGCTGGGTCCACCTGTACAACTCTGGGGTGACTTGAGGGTATAATGTTGAGATGTAGAGTACAGGCAGTCTTACCGGTTTGTGTGCTGGCTTCAGAACACCTGCAGCCCAACCCTCAGAAGAGATGACCTGGGCTCCTGCCTCACTCTCCGGGTCTCTTTGTGTCTGTCCTTTCTTGGCACAGGCTTATTTTAACAGACAAACGTGCTCTCTGAGCAGTTAGTAATTCAAGTGCTTCTAGTTGGAAATATCACAGACATTTCAGATTTGCTTCACTTTTATAGTTGATTATACATGTTCCTTTTTATTTTTTAAAATGTGATTTTGTATGTGTGTTGTTTGTATGTACACACACAGGCCTGTACATGCCATCATGAGTGTGTGAAGGTCATAGGAAATGTGGGGTGTTGGTCCTCACCATCCACTTTATTTGAAGGAAGATTTCTTGTGTGTGCCCACGGACATCTCAGTTTCCCATCTTGCTGAAGGAAAACTTAGATTGGAGACCCTTGTCCCAGCTTTAATGTGGGTTCTGCAGATCCAGACTCTCAGCCTCCGTTTTAGGCGTAGCAAGTGCTTTAGGCATGGCGCTGTCTCCTTGCTCTTGTCTGTCTCTTCAGTAAGGGTCTGGTCCTGCACTCAGTCCTCTGCACCTCTTTTCTTCTTAGACTTTCTCTGACTTTACTTATTTCTATTATGCTTTATTTTGTTGTTAAAAGCCATCTTGGTTATTGAGAACATCACCTGTTTCTTCAGGTGGGTGCGTGCGTGCGTGAATGCATGCATGTATATATGCATGTGTGTGGTGTGTGAGGGTGTGTGTGAGTACCTGTGTATGTGTACATTTTGTCCTGAGTTGTTTCATTTTATTAATAATGTCCAAATTAGTGGTGGGTTGTTCCATTGTGGCTTGGTTTTGGTTTTGGTCTTAGGCAAGGTCTCACTGTGTAAGACCTTTTTACCAAAAATAACAGGGGAAAGACTGAGAAACTTGCCTTAGTGGTGCCCTTTGTGGTGCCCCTTTCCAGCAGACTTCTGTGGTCCAGATGTGTTTGAAATATCTGCAGCTGATTTGCATGAGATTAGGGTTAGGTTTTCACTGCAGTTCCCAAAGGCTTCTTTACTGCTTCCTGTGTTTCTGTGCATGGATGTGTCATTCGTTCCCTTGCTAATTGCCAGGATAGATCAACCCAAGTGATCTTTTTTCTTATTTTGATGAAGAACCGGATCCACTGTTGGAGATTTTCCAAATGTGGATTTGGTGGTGTGGCCTCACTGCTTCTGTCAGCTTGCATGGCATTCCAGAGTCTCTTTTCCTGTATAGTCATCTAGAGCTGTGGGTTTCATTTTTAAATTTTTACAGGAAGCTCACTGAAAGAACTTCCTAAAATTTAATATAACAGAGTTTAGAAGTGAGCATTTGAAAATAAGAGTGATAAACTCAGAAAAAAAGATGAAGTCACTTTTTTGGTAAGTAACAAATGATGTAAAGCTATTTGGGGTTCAGTTTCTGGCTGAAACCAAAGTGAGCTTGCTTCTTTGATAGTCTAGAAACCAAAGTGAGCTTCTTGGACTTAAAATTTAGGGATGTGATTCTATATCTCTTACGGACTTTCCATCTCCCTCAAAATGGTTCTCAGTTTTCAGTATTTACATGACTAGTGTGTTTTCATAGTGAGGACACCCTCTGTCATATATGACTAATGTCTTTTCATAGTGAGGACACCCTCTGTCATATATGACTAATGTGTTTTCGTAGTGAGGACACCCTCTGTCATATATGGATGGAGGCTAGGAGAAGAGGAGAGATTTTCCCCCTCTTTTCTTTGAGACAGGGTTTCTCTGTTTAGCTCTGACTGTCCTGGAACTCACAGAGATCTGCTTGCCTCTGCCTTGTTAGTGCTGGGATTAAGGGCATGTGCTACCACTGGCTGGTAAGAAAAACTTAAAGGATAATGTTTTGCCTGCATATGGAAAGATAGTCCAAGACTGTTCCCCACCTCCCCTGCCTGCTGTGTGTATTTCTCAGAGTGAAACGAGAGGACTCTCTTGACTATCACTGATAGCTTATTCTGTTGATTGAAGCCGGAAAATAGTATTTGATCAGTAGCTATGTTTCTAGGCATTAGGTAATATATCAGGATACAAGATGGATACAGGGATAGGGATAGAGAAAGTCAGAGATATTAGAGGGAATAAACACCACAGTCAGATCTTACCCAGCTGTCTCCCAGCTTCCTCAGCCTGGCTTCCCTTGGCTTCCTCTCCTTTTTTCTTTCTAAGCCTACCTTAAATACTCTTTTGGTAAATTAAGGCGTGGCCCCACCACTGCCTGCCTGGGAGCCTGGAATTTCTTCTGTAAACTAAAGTGACCCCCCCCCCCCCCAAGTTGGGATTAAGAGTGTAGGTCACCACTCCCAGGATACTCCCTGTGCTGGGATTAAAGGTTGGAATCACCACTCTCTGATTCTCCTAGACTGACTATGGTTAGAGCTCTGGAACTTCTGGAGCTTTTATTAACTCCCCACATAGACTGTGGGTAGATTCCCTCTGATATCTCCGAAACTTTTTTGGAGTTTTTATTAAATTCCCACAGATGTCTATGAGGAGGTGGATTTTATTAATTTTATTATTTCAATTTATTGAGGGCAGAGATGTGTGTGGTGGCCAGAAGACCACTTTATGGAGTTGGTTCTCTCCAATCTTTACATGGCTTCTAGGGATCAGGCCTGAGTGCAAAGTGCCCTTACCTGCTCTGCCATTTTACTGACTCTTGACTCTGGTTTGGTTTCACCCTTTCTTGTCTCATCTTGTCTGGTCCCCTCCTACCTTACATGTTTGAGAGAAATTGAGTTACCCAATGTTGTGTGACACACACACATCTACTCAGCCCAGATAGGGTGTTCATGACAGACAAAAGTACAGACACTAAAATCCAGCTTGGTGAACCATGAGTTTTCTTGGGGTTACTTACAGGAATTTGGGTGAGGGGTCAACTTACAGGATCAGAAATGACACAAAGACATCACCATTACCAAGGCCCACCTCCGCATGGGAGACAGCTTACAAAGCTGGGAACCTGGAGACAGCACATAGTTACCGGCTGGATTAAAGAAGACCCCAGACCCAGATTTCTTGCAAGATAAAAAGAAAGTTTAATTGATACACTCTTGGAAGCCAAGAGGCCGGAATATTTTTAGGGCAGAAGTTTTATACAGCAGTCTGGGTAGGGGAGGAGATACATCTGGGCTCAGGGAGATAGGGAAGTTACAACAGGGCAGGGCCAAAGGCCAGTTTAGGAATGCAGGCAGGTGTATTTCCTGTGAAACAATAGCAAGTCTTGAGCAAGCAGAAGACCACCTGAGGACATTCATTTCCTGGAGCAATGGTCACCATGGGCAGGTTGTGCAAGCTTCAGAAAGTTCCTGCTTAGGTAAACAGCACATGGGTTATAATTATAGGTCAGGGGTGGAGGATTCTAAGAGGTCAAATCTCAGGCTAGGGAAGGAAAACTCTATCTTCACAACATGAGGATGTAAAGGTTCTTTTCCGGGTGCCTCAGTTGGTCTAAGTTTCTTCCAGGCAGCTGATCTAGTGTCAGAGTCTTCTTTGCAGCTCAGGTTTCCTTCTGTCTGAGGGGGACTCTGATCTTTTATTACTTACTCTGGCAGGGAGGCGCCTAGTGAGCCTGGCCAGTTTCAGGGACTTCCTGAAGCTAGCTCTTTTGAATTGTTTACCTTCCTGCTTACAGGGCTTCCCTGCAGGATAGAATGTTTCAGAGGAAACTGTTATACAGTACCTCCTGGCTGTCCTAGAATCTATAATTCCCTTGCCTCTGTTTCCAAAATAATAAACTATAAGCCACATTTTCAATTCTTTTTCAAATTTTAAATAGTTTATTAGGCATGGAAGGTTTCTCTGTGTTATTCCCTGACTTTGTAACAAATGGGTATTGGTTTCCAGTACTGGACTCACTGTGTCCCTCTGTTTTTGTTTATTCCCCTCAGCTTCTCCCTCCATGACCCTTTCTGCTACGCTCTGCCTTATAAGATAGCAAACATTTCTGAGATAGTGACTTGAATAAAACAGAACATTTGGAAATATGCTTTCTGCAAGGGGAGAGGTTAAATGAAAAATATATTATTAAACTTTATTATTTATAATATACAGTATGAAGCAGAGAAGAGGTATAGGGAAATTGAGGAAAGATTGCCGTCTAAAATAGGTTAATCACAGTATTCTTTCTGCCTTAATTCTGTTTAGTAGTTGAATATAAGATACAGATTAAATAATTTGCCTAAGATCACACTGTAAGTAGACTACTGGAATTCGGATCCAGGTTGCCTAGCTCCTGTCTGCCCTCCACTGTGTGGAAATCATGTGCATAGACAGACACCCTATAGGTTACAGCGAAACCGAGTCAGTTGATGTATAGTCTTTAGATTTTTTCTGCGCAGCACTTTGGTATTTCCCTGTCTAAAATGGCTCTAGGGACAGACCCGACTAGGATGCCAAGGGAACGAAGAACAAATGGACACACAGATAGAAAGCTGGGATCAGATGGTTTGGGGCTCTTGAATGAGGAAAATTCAGCACCCCAGAAGCACAATGTGTTTATTATATAGAGTTGAACAGAGGTTTTTGCATACAGCTGAGCAAGGAAATGGGGTTACAGCTCGGTCAAGGAGATGGTTGAGTTAATCTTGGTAGGCATGGTCTCTGGAGGGGAGCAGTCTTCAGGCCATAAATAATGGAGGCCATTTTCTACACACACTATCAACATCCATGCACAGACAAAAAGGGGAAGCAAACTATTTTCTTCTGGACCCAAGGCTAGGGTTCTTGGCATGATGGTGCCCACATCTACAACACACATTCACTCAGAACCTCATGCACTCAGAGGTCCTTCCTCCACTTCCCACAGGTTGTTATTCCAGGCTCCTTTTTCATAACACCTCTGTCTTATGTCATAGAAGCCTATGTTGCTTTGTAATAGACCTCATATTGTTCATTGCTTTCTTGCATCATTTCAGATGTGACAGTCATATAGCATTATTTTAACAATATAAAGTATAATATGAAACTGTTGTTGTTGTAGTCTTTTTGATATTGAAGTTAACTTACCTAACAAGTGTCAGTTTGGGAAGAAAGAGACATTTGCAGTGAGAACATATCTGACATAGATAGTAGGTCTGACTTAAGGGTAAAATAGAACCGAAACACTTGAGAGCAATTGAGTTAGCCTGATGAGTTCCATCTTCACTCTGCCAAGTTGTCCTCTGACTTGACATTGTCATGTCTACACACAAGCTGAATATGAGTTTATTTATTTATTTACTTTTTAAAAACTTTATCTGGACAGTGGTGGCACATGCTTTTAATCCCAGCACTCAGGAGGTAAAGGCAGGTGGGCCTCTGTGAGTTTAAGGCCAGCCTGGTCTTCAAAATGAGTTCTAGGACAATCAGGACTACATAGGACAAACCCTGGCTCAAAGCCAAAACCACCACCACCAACACGAACAAGCCCCTGTTTTTTCAAGTGAGGTGAATTAACTTTTAGCCCCAATTACACACTTTCCCAGAATACTGCTATGTCACGAGGAACCCCAACCAACCAACAGAAAGAGATGCTTGTGCAATTTACACACTTTCCTGGAATAGTATGTCATGAGTGATGGACCCTGAGAGAGAGAGAGAGAGAGAGAGAGAGAGAGAGAGAGAGAGAGAGAGAGAGAGAGAGAGAGAGAGAGAGAGAGAGAGAGAGAGAGAGAGAGAGATCCACTTGTGCTGGGAAGAAGCATCCATCCAGCAATTCCTGCAGACTGCCTTAGGGAAGGGGGGTATCTTCTGTGACTACACACTCTCTTTATAAAAATCTATTTTTTTGAAATAGCATATTGTGAAAAGAAATGTAGGAATCCCTTCAGTGTCTCTCCCCAGATAATGTCAATTGGAATTTTATATAACAGGATTTTTGAAGTTTTTATATATATACACACATACACAGTATACACATCTTTTTATTTTCCTGTTTATCTATTTTTGAGACAGGGGCTCACTGTATAGCCCTATGTAGCCATAGCTGACCTCAAATTCCGAGATCTACCTGCCTCTGCCTTCCAAATGCTGGGCTCAATGGTGTGTTTTACCATGCCCAGCTCACATATCTTCTTAATATGTTTTTATTTATCTCTTTATTTTGATACAGGATCTTGCTTTGTAAACCTGGTGATCTGCTGTTCAGTATATAGCTCTGGTTCAGCTTGAACTCAAGGCGATTCTCTTGTTTCAGCCTCCTGTGTGCTGATCTTACAGTGTATGCTCCCATACCTGACTTATTAAAGTTATATTTCTAGGAAATACTTTTTGTCTTAGCAGACATTTTGTGAACAGAATGTATAGTACAAAATATTTGTACTCGGAAAATGTAAATTTGCAAACACATTTAGCTTTAAATTCTTGAATTCTTGGCTTCTTGTTGTTGTGTCCCACATCCTGTCTCCTGTCATCCGTCCCCACCCCGCCACCACCATTAAAGATGTCTAGCCTTTCAGTTCTTTGGGCCACATTGGTCATCCACGATACCTAAACACTGTAAATGACTTCCATGACATATGCTATACAGAGTGTGACACCCCATGAGAGTCCTTTAAGATTGCACATCATATTTTCTGATCACTAATAAGGACATAAACATAACAAGTAGCAAAACTTCACTGATTTTTAAGTATATCTAATATAAATGTAAAAAGGAGAACAACTTAAAGTAGTAATAGCATAAATTTTAGGACTAGAGCACCAGTGTTCAGTGAAGGTAGTTCCTGTGGAAAAGTTCCCCTTAGTTTTTCTTGGAAAACAGTTGCTCACAAACCTAAGGTGCTGCCAGAAAGCAGTGCCATGCATAAGGTGAGGTGTGCAGTGAGGGATAGCTGTTGTAGCAAAGAGGGGGCTTGGTAAAGCAGTGCCAAGTTGACTGTCGAATTACAGCTCTATGCATTTTCACTTGAAAACCAGCAAGTAACATATGTCCGTGGACCAACACATACACCAGAATTTGATTATTTTTCTGGAACTATTGAAATCTATTTCAAATTCCTTTTTGTTTGTTTGTTTGGCTTTGGTTTTTTGAGACTGGATTTAATCTCTGTAAAAGATGTGAAATGTACAGTTATGCTATTAAAGTCTGTTCTGCATTCTATGAATTTCTCTAAGCATTCTGCACTGAATCCTCTTCCTAAGGGAGTGTGGGCACGGTTACTACCTATGTTTAAAGATGGGAAGAAATTGGCAGGTCTTATGCTGAGACCAGAACTCAGGTACCTTGTGTATAATTGTATGATAATGTCTTGCTCATAAATGGTGTTTAAATAAATGCCATTGTTTTTAATATTATGCTTTTAACAACTTAATGAACACTTTAAAATTTTAAGTGGTTTTATTTCCTTTAAAAAAAAGTTTGAAAATAGAAGGCAAACAAGTATATATTAATAGGCTTTGTGCATTTCAAAAATGTAGTATGAGGTTTCTGGCCCGGACTTTCGGGCTTAGCCTCAAGGTTTAGACCCACAGACCCGCAGAGACACCCAGATGCTTACAATAGTTTCCAGGCACATAACTTGCTAACTCTTTACCCTTAAACTAACCCATGACTCTTATCCTGTTCAGCCATGCAGCTCGGTACCTTTTCTCAGAGCAGAATCAGTTGTCCTCTGCTTCTTCTGGCTTCTCTCTGGCAATGTGCTCTGTTCCCCCTGTTCCTAGAGTTTTCGTAGTCTGGTAGCCCCACCCACACTTCCTGTCTGCCTTTGGCCAATCAGCGCTTTTTATTAAACTCATAGGTGGGGACAGTTATTTACAATGGAACAACATAATTTCTCTACACAAAAACTTTCATATAATCTCCTGACTGCTTTAGTTTCTATGGATCTAACCTGCCATGGGAATTATAATATAATTACTTCATTTCCCTTTCCATTTTCCTTCCTCCAAGCTCTCGAATACACTCCTTCTTGCTGCCTTTCAAATTCATGGCCTCTTTTTCATTGCTTCTCTCTGTCTGCCTTGTTTTTCATTAATAGTTTTGCACATACCACACACACACACACACACACACACACACACACACACACACACACCACACGAGAAAAAATATATATATGCACATACATACATATTCCTAAATACATAAATATACCCTTCTCAGTCTGTGTGATGTTACTTGTATGCACATTTTGGGGACTGACCATTTGGTATGGGCTAACCAATTGGTGTGTGCTTCCCTGGGGAAGACTATTTCTTTTGCTCTCAGCATTCCTTGGTTGCCTGTAGTTTTTGGTCTAGGATTGAGGCCGCATGTGCTTTGCTCTGTCTGTGTCTATTGTCCCTGTACAGCTTCTGACATTACTAAAACAGAGTTGTTGGTTACTGCCAAGGTTTGCACGCCACTAAGGTACCCTAGGTTTATTATGCCAGACTCCTTGCTGTTGTGGCTCTTAGGCGTCACAGCTGGGTAGGAATGTTGGTTGTTTCCCTTCTTTGGAAGTTTGCATGTGCCTTCTGATATCATGAAAGCTAGTCCTCCAGGAATTCCTGTCAGTGGCCTCAGAGCTGTGTGTCAGAATTACATGGTATCTTGAGAAATAGGGATTTGCCTTCTACCTCTGGGAGGCAGCTGAGGGCAATAGCAATAGTCTGTAATGTTTGGAAAGTCTCTTGACCGGAACTGAAAAGGCTTCTCATGCCTGAAGTTGGGGTTTTTGTTAAATGGTCTTTGGCTCTTGGAGGGAACATTGTCAGCCCAGATGAGAAAATTTCATTTAAACCATATATGTATATTTATACACAAATTTGCATGTATTGTTTTTTTTTTAAAGGCAGATTGTTATAGTATGATTCTTTATGACTTTTGAAACATCTTTATTGTTATTTTAGCCTTCTCTCCTTCCTTTGTATTTATCCCGCCCCCCTCCCTCATTAGTGGCCCTCCACCATGTTTCCATTTCCCTGGTCAGATCACTTGTAGCCTGTTCTTCCCCTCTCTCTTGCCCCCTCCACTTCCCCAGGCAATGGTTTCTTTGGACTTTCCTGGTTTCTTTAGTTACTGTAGGATAAGTTCTCACATCTGATGATTTGGAGCTACAAGTCTCAGAAGGAAGAACATTCAGTCTTTGTCTTTCTGGGTCTGGCTGTCCTGGAACTCACTCTATAGCTATAGACCAGGTTGGCCTTGAACTCAAAGATCCACCTGCCTCTGCCTCCCTAGTGATGGGATTAAAGGCCTGAGCCACCACTACCCACCTCTATTCATTTACCTGCAAAGTGATTTCATTTTTTTTTTGTAACAGCTGAGTAGTAGTCCATAGTGTATACACACCACATTTTTGTTATCTGTCAGCTGGAGGACTTTGGATTGTCCCCATTCCCCAGCCATTGTGAACAGGTCAGCAGTAAACATGGGCACATGCTAAAGAGTGGTATAGCTGCTGGTAGTTGTTCGTGTCGGAGGTGTACTTTTAGTTTTAAGAGGATCCTCCACACTGATTTCCAGAGGGTTTGTGAGGAAGGGCTCCCTTTTCTCCACACTCACCTTAGCATTTGTCAGCTATTTTGTTATCTTTGCTATTTAGACTCTGGTCAGATGAAATCTCAAAGTTGTTTTCATTTGCATTTCTGTAATTGCTGGATGATGAAAACGTTTGAGATATTACTTAACCATTTTTTACTTTTTTTTGAGAACATTTTGTTCATAAAAGTACTTAATATAATGCTTAAGTATAACTTTAGTTTATTCGAAACAGTTATGTGTGTGAGCTCATTAAATAAACTGGTTCACATATTTCATCTTAGCTACCAATGTCTTTAATTTTTCATTTCCTTCTTCCCTCCCTCTGCCCCCAATCCTCTTTAACAAAAAGGTATATGGCATCACTGTGGTTGGGTGGCCATGGAGCCCTGTGTTCACTTGTTGTGAATCTGGGCCCCTTACTTTACCATGCTTGATTTTCTGCTTTTTTCACATTGTACCACTTCTGTTTGGTGTCTTCTCCCCCCCCCCCCTTTGTGTGACGAAGTGTGTTCAGTGCCAGCTGTTCAGTGGCTTGGCAGAAGCCAGAGGTGGGGGTTTGGTGGGAAGGGGGGTAGTAAGGGCTCTTGCGCTAGGACAGCAGTAGTAGATTTGTTACATGTGGGGTTTAGTATGTCTCTTAATCATGTGTCCACATTTACTGTCCCTTCTTGTGGGAACAGAGGGCATGTCTCCAGAGCACAGACTAAAAATGGATGACCCTGCTGTGCAGGTTTTTGGGAATTTCCCCCCAAGCTTGTTTGAATTCTGCTTACCACCCAAAGCCTAGAATTGGGCCCCACTTCCCTTCACTTTATCTTATTTGCTTCTCTAGGAACATCTCCTGGTCTGACCAGTTCAAATTCCACATACTCCAGGGTCTTAGTCTCTGTACCACTGGCTGAGTCCAGCACAGCTTGGACTTAAGAGGGAATGAAGAACAGACAGACACAGACAGATCTGGTGGGCAGTGTGAGTGTGAAAGGCACCAACTATGCAACAAACAAGCACCTTACTGTTTTTATTAAGTGCAACACATAGGAGGGGTTAGCTAGTCTCAGTATGAGGTCATTGAAAGGGAGCCATCTTAAATTATATAGCCTTGTAGGTGGAAGAAGCCACAGCTGATAGTTTTTTACCCTGGCTGGTCCATCATTCCAAGTACTTGCACTTAGGCCAGAGGAAGGCTTTGCCATCGCTTTAAGCCTCTCCTGGGAAGGCCTTTTCAGTCCTTTGAGGCTTTGGAGTCCTTGACATAGTTATGTCATGTCAATAATATATATTTACTCATAATTTTATCTACATTCACTCGGAACCTCATCCCCTCTTTAGACATTCACTTGGCCTTCCTCTGCCTTGTACATCATTTTGGCAGACAGCATTTTTTGTTGCCCCAGAAATGGTTTTTAAATGGCTTTTAAGGTACTTATGACCAGAATAGGTTGATAGTGAGAAAACCTGTTTGGGTTAGATGGCATCTCAAGTTCAGTATAGGTGTAGTAGTTCTAAGTGGAAGGAACTGATGGTACCTAGAGCACAAGGCCACTGGAGACTGGAGTCCTAGTTAAGGAGCACCGATTTTAACACAAAATTGTAATAGGGGCTGCTTCTTAGGAACATGTGTGTTGGTCATTTATCCTGAAGTCCCTTGATGATACATTAATAGAGAAAGTTCCATTAGCTTAAAATAAAAAATTAGTTTGAAAAATTTGAACAGTTAGAAACAGAAAAGCAATTAGGAGTAGGGTAGATCCCTGTCTGAAATGATTAGAACTGGAAATGTTTCAGATTTTAGAATATCTTACAGGCGTCCTCCTTGTACATAATCTGAAAATTAGAAACATTGTAAACTTAGTTTCCATTTTATTTTATTGTGTATGTGTGTACGTACATGTATACCAAGGCACGTTTGTGTGTCAGATATCTTTACCCAGTAAGCCACCTTCTTGCCAGATCCTGTAAACTTTTTGAGTACATCAAAAAAGTTCCTGGTTGGGCATGGGTCAATGTGTAAAGCCTGGAAACTTGAGTTCATCCCTGGACCCATGTGAAATGGCTGGTATGATAGATAGTGCATGCTTATAATCCCCCCACAGGAGATCCCCACCATTTTCATAGGAGACTTGTCCAAAGCAGCTTTGAAATAACAGTGGCAGAAAAGAGAGAGTCTACTTTAAAACAATGTGGAATATAAGAACTGAATCCCAAAAAGTTGTTCTCAGGCCTCCACATGGGTTCCTTGGCATTCTCTCACACACACACACACACACACACACACACACACACACACACACACACACACACACACACACACACACACACACACACACACACACACTCTTACACACACACACACACACCAAAACTCTCTCTTACACATACACCATATACAGTTATCCCTCAAAAGTTTCTGATTTTAATAATATAGTATTTTAGACTTTTTAAAATTTAGAGCCGCTAAATCCAAATTGTAAGAATAAATAAGCCTTGCTATTCATAACATGTGCTAAGGGTTTAAGAGGTATGTAGGACATGGGTAAAGGTAAACGAAATAAAGTACTGTAGAGTTAATTGGTTATAGAACATGTGAATGTTAAAGTTACCTGTTAAGTAACAAACTTGGTCAAAGAACAAATTTTCAACCTTATGTTTTTACAAGAAACAGACACACAACAAAATGTCGCAAAAAACTGAAAAATAAAGATAAGGAGTAAGGGATGGTGACACATGTGTGATCCTGGCCATAAAGGAATTCTTTGACCTACTTTGTATGATACAAGTGGCAAGGGCCTTCATTCCCCAAATCCACAAGGAAGGGAACAAAGAATCTGGGGAAAGACTTCAATTAGTAATAATTCTTCTTCAGACATACCTCACTGGTTAACTAGTACTAGAGAATCCGAGCAACCAGGCCTACATCCCATCATGTTAAGATATCCTTGTGAGATTCTAATGTAGAGGGTGCATGCGGAGGGGGCAGGGAAGCTCTGTGTCCCTTCCTTCGGCCTCAGGCTACCATCTATCTCTTCATTTGTATTCTTTGTAGTATCCTTTACTAGTGGGGAGCTAAGCATGTGTTTCTCTGAGTTCTGTAAGTAAATTTATCAAACTTGGGAGGTATAGCTAGTTGTTCAGAAGCACAGGTCACAAATTGAGGCTTGCGTCAGCATCTGAAGTGTGAGAGGAGCTTAGTGTGGTGGTGAACACCTGTCTCAAAACAAAATAACCCCTCAAATGCCAAACAACAAAATGTTTAAAGGAGGCCTATAGGGTTAGGGCTGAGCCTACAGCCTGTGGGATCTGCACTATCTCTAGGTAGTCAAGACAGAACTGAGGTGAAGGACTCAATGTACAATGGCTGGATACACATCCATGTGGATGGGAGGACATCCATCAAAGGCTGCTCCAGCTTTGCTTATTTGTTGGTATGGAAAGCCTTACCTTTTAAGAAGTCTTTCCTGTTGAGTTTTGTGCTATTGAGAGAAGAGAAAAAAACAAGTCTCTCCCCCCCCCCCTTACTAAACTTCCAATATGTAAGCCAAAATCCATTAAGAGTAAGAAGATGATGAAATCCAGGTATAGAGGTGTACTGATGTTGTAGGAGCGTTAGTGCTCTAAGTTAGTGTGCTGACATTGACAGCAGGTATGGTCTTTCTAGGAAATAGGTTGCCTAAAAGGCTTTTAATTATACATTTATTACATTATGTGGCTAGGAAGTCTAGGATGGCCAATTTCTTTTCCCTCAGTGTTTCACAAGGTCAGACAGTGCTGTATTCTCATTAGGAATCCTAATTAAGGAAGATCTCCTTCCTCAAGGTTCATTCAAGTTTTGTCAAAACTCATTTTCCTGTAGCTGTGTGACTGAGGATCTGAGCTTTTACGTGCCTCCAGCCAGCAATAGGTTCTAGCAACTGCCCATGTGATCCTTTCCACAGATGGATGGTTTATAGCTTCTCTCTGCTTCAAGGCAGCTCAGATGGAGTGTTATGTAATGACATCACCTCATTTTTGCCATGTTCTTCTAGCTAGAAGTCACTCACAGGCTTCTAGTAAACTCCAGTACACAGGAGGGGATCACACAAAAGCATTACTACTGGTCTCATTAGTGGTCACATCAGGGGATATCTACAATAGAAGGGGGAAATAGAGAATTTGTATAATTAGCAAGCCGATTTATTATTAACATTTAAAAATTTTTAGTAACAACTTTGAGAGGTAATTCATATGAACGTGTGTTTAGTACTTTTAAACTGCATTTCTTTTGTTTTTGTATTTGTGTGTACACACATCATGATGGAGGTCAGAGGATACCCTAAGTCAGTTCTCTTTTACCATGTGGGCCCAGGAATCAAACTAAGGTTGTCAGAGATCTTTACCACTGTGTTATCTCACTGGCCTGCTTTTTTAGGACTTTACCATTTAATTTTAGAACATCTCAAACCCTATCCTTCCATACCTCATAGAAAACCCAATGCTGTGCTGAGTAGCAGTCACACTTCTCCTCAGTTCCCAACAACCATTCATGCTTCCCATACAGCTCAAAGGACTTGAACAAAGGCAGGGAGGTGTTTTGTTTCCCGAGTTCTGTGAATGGAACCCAGGATTTTGTGCCTAACTAGGCAAACACTTTACTTGGGCTACCACTCTGGCCCTCTTTCAGTATTACAGGGATTGTTTCCATTTTGTAGTTATTATGAATAGTGATCCTCTGAACATAGTATGTATGTATTTGCTTCTTGGTCAGATGATAGATTTTTTTTTTTTAAACGTTTTTTAGGAACTGACAGTTTTCCAAAGGGCCATAACCTTTATATTTCTATCAATAGTGTATGAGGGCTCACATTTTCCCACTTCCCTGCCACGTTTATATTTTAAGTTCTAGTCATTCTAGTGATTGTGAAGAAGTAACATCTCACTGTAGTTTTATTGCATTGCCACAGGGACAAATGTATTTGGGGGGGGGGGTGGTCACTGTGATAGCAGTCATTGACAAAAACAACTTCAGGGAGAAGGGATTTGTTTTGTCTCACAGTTGGAGGTCACACTGCAGAAGCATGAGACCTGCTGGTCATATTGCACCCAGAGTCAAGAAACAAAGAGGGATGAACGTACCTGCTCAACTAATTTTTTACTTTGTATATAGTCCAGGGAATGGTACCATCCACAGTGGGCTGGTCTTTCTACCTCTACCTGTTCAAGATAATTCCCCATAGATATGCCCAGAAGCTGATCTCCCAAGTGATTCTAAGTCTTATCTTGGTGATTGTTTTGTGGTTAGAAGCACTGTGCAATGGTGCACGTGTGGAGACTAGAGGACAGTTTTCAGGAGTGATTCTCTCCTTCCAACATGTGGGTCCTTAGGACCAAGCTCAGCTTGTCAGATTTGGCAACTTTATCCACTGAGCTGACTTGCCAGCCCAACCTCTATTTACTTAACATTTTGTTAATTTTTGTGTCATATTCCCTAGTCTACCTAGAATTTATTTGATATTTGGCATTATGCAACTAGGTGTTTTTTTTTTTTTAATGATTCTTACCTTGTTTTATTGTAAAAATAGCTGAGGTAATTGGAAGTATGAGATATATATATATAATCTGAACATTATTGTTGACATTGTTTGCCTTCAAAATATTGTTTGTTAGATGGTATATTTGTTTATTTGACACTGCTGGAACCAGAAAGCAAGGATAATGTCTTTTTAGGGTTTCTATTGCTGTGATAAAACACCATGAATAAAAACATTTGGGGGAGGAAAAGGCCTATCCTACATTTTGAAGTCTCCCATCCTAATCAGAGCAGGAACCAGTGAGTTACTGCTTACTGGCTTGCTCCTCATGGCTTGCTCAGCCTGCTTTCTTATAGCACCCAAGACCACCAGCCCAGGGGTGTCACTGCCCACAGGGAGCTGGGCCCTTCCACACCATTCATTAAGCAAGGAAAATGTACCATAGGCGAATCTGGTGATGGATTCTCTCAGTTGAGGTTCCCTCTTCGAAAATGATGCTAGCTGTCAAGTTTATATACAAAACTAGCCACAATGTTTTGACTTTTTAATCAAAAGAACACTGCCTTGTTCAGCAACAATAACAACAAAACCCCAAACCCCCAAATACTAGATTTCTGTAGGAACTTAAAAACGTTACACTATTAAACTTTTTAAAGTTGCATAAAGTTAAATAATTTTAAACATTTTTAAAGGTTTTAATTTGTGCTGATTAGGATTCAGCTCAGTCAGCACATTTCCTGAGATGAAGCTTGGAAAGGTCTATAGAATGTGGCATAGGCACGATGATGCAGCTTTGTGACTATGTAGCATTATCATGAATGTCCACAGTGTTATTCAGTTTGGCAGCATTATACAAATGGATCTGCAGCAGGAGCTTGCACCAGTTCCTTCCGTGGTCACTGTAGTGGGAGGTTTCTGGCCCGGACTTTTGGGCCTAACCTCAAGGTCTAGGCCCACAGTCCCACAGACCCGCAGACCCACAGTCCCATAGAAGTCGCACAGAGACACACAGATTCTTTCAATAGTTTTGGCTGATCAGCCTAAGGCTCAGGCTATTACTTGCTAGCTCTCTACCCTTCATCTAACCCATGCCTCTTCAGCCATGCGGCTCGGTACCTTTTCTTAGAGCAGCATAGTTGTCCTCTGCTTCTTTCGGCTTCTCTCTGGCATTCTGTTCTCAGAGATTTTAGTCTGGTAGCGCCCCCCCCCCCCCCCCCCATACTTCCTGCCTGCCTTTGGCAAATCAGCGCTTTTTATTAAACCAGTGGTTGGGACAATTATTTACCATGAAATAACACAATCTCCCACAGGTCACATTTCATATGTGTACAGTACTAGGATTCTCTATAGTAGTGTGTACCAGCTGTACTAGTTGTGATTATGTAGACACATGAGCTGCACTAGGGTTCCCTAGAGAGACCTTGTTTCTTCTCAAACACTGCATTCACAAGATGTTCATGTGGGCCGGTTAATGGAGAATATGTCTTATGTCTTGCATCCAAAATCATCTAAGGCTCTCATCTCCATGTACTCCTTTCCCGTTATTACCTCTTTTTTTTCCTGGTCATCTCTGAAATTAAGGAACTTTTCTGCACTGCTTTGCCCCCCCCCCACTTTTTTTTCTATTTTTTTGAAGTATGTTTTTAAGTAAATTTATCTTTCTTCCTATTTCACTGACTTTGTTTACACTTCTCCTTAATGTATTGCTGCTTCCATTAGCTGCAGCTGGCTAGTTTTATCACTCTTTCCTTCCCAGATATTTCCTCAGGAACTTTGTGTCCTGAGGATTGGCTTTTCAGCAGCAGGTCCTTTAATCCAGGAGTCTTTTGGTCATTAGCTTTTACAGCAAACTGCAATTCACATTGGTCCCATGCGTCCTTGTAGCTTAAGCATGGGCCCAGCTCCTAGGTTACTACTGTTCATATAAACTCCAGTAAAGCCTTGCGATTTAACAGATGGGCATTATAACAAAGAGAATTTGTAATTTGGATATGAAATGTCGCCCTTCTCAAAGTAAACTGGCCAGAGTTCAGCTTCAGGACTTTTCTCTTCCTGCTCTAGTGCTTGGTTTGCTGCTGTCCCTAGAGTTATCCTTTCATTCCAAGGCAGTACCCTTAAATAAACACTGCTGTTTTCTACTCCAGAATAGACTATTTGCATTTACTCTTGGTTGCAGTAAAAAAACTTGGCACAATCTCGTAGGAGCAATTTAGATATCTAGAAAAACATGTAAAGCACATATTCTTTGAACAAGCAACTCCACTGCTACAAATTTGTTTTTATGGATATATTTTTAAATGTATGCCAAACTGCATTTTACAAGAATTTTCATGATTAAAAGACCATTTCTAACAATAAAAGTATAGGCTTTGTTGGAAAGAATAACAGATCTGTTCTTAGGTTTTTTCTGTGTCTGGCTGTACAGTGGACTTGGTAAAGCTATGCTGTTATGATAGGATACCCTAAGATTAAGCTTATAGAGCAATACTATAGTGAGAGTTGGTTCCCAAGATGCTCTTTGTTACCTAGCAGCTGTTTTAAAGGTATGAAAGGGCTGGGAAGATGGATCAGTGGGTAAAGCTCACCCAAACTTGAGGACCTGAGTTTGAATTCCCTGAACCCACACAAAGTTGGTCACGATAGCAGCACATATGTGTAATCCCAGTGCTTCCATGGGGAAGTAGAGGAGCACTTGGGCCAGCTGTTTTGGCTTAGGCAGCAGCAAAAACAAGACCCTATCACAACACCTGACTGACTGAGGTCATCCTCTGGCCTCAACATGTGTGCTGTGGCATGGGACTGCCAATCACGTACACACACAAAAGGATATATATTTAAAAGTACAGGAAGACAATGCAGAGGAAACCTTATTGCTTCAGGTCAGATCCTTAATAGACATCCTGTCCTGGAGAGGAATATGCTTCAACATATTTGGATGACATATGTTGTCCGTCTGTTTTCCATTCCGTGTTGGTCTTGAGCATGCAGCTTTAGTAATCTTTTGAATTCCTTGGCTGATAACTTTCCGCCTGGATTTTCTTTCATTCCCTTCTCATCTTCACTGGCCTGTTTTTTTCTGTTATGCCAGTGTTTGGCCCTACCTCTGTAGTCCCTCATTTGTTCACTGGGAACAGCCACTTGACTGACCACTCAGCTGCCCCAAAGCCCAGTCATTGCTCCTTAGTTAGACTTTGGTGGGCTTGGGCTTGGGTTTGGATGGGCCTTTGCTGCCCCCTTCTGGGTTTTAGCAACTGTAGTTGGAAGTTGCTGCTAATTAAATCTTGCTGTGGACAGGTTTCCACTAGAGGTTACTTACTGAGCAACTAGTGCAGTAAGACACTAAGATGTAAAAAGAAAGCAAGCAGGTTTATTATTGGCTGAATATCCAGAATTTAAGTATGATTATTTTTAAAAAGCCTCAAGGGCTGATATTATTTAATAACTGAATTAGTGGAAACAATTAGAATAAACCTCAGAACTGAAATGTAAATACAGAATATTGTGAAGCATCTTTGGAAAAAATGTGTAGCCTTGGCTGTCCTGGAACTCACTGTAGGCCAAGCTGGCCTCAAACTCACAGAGATCCTCCTGCCTCTTCCTCCTGACTGTTGAGATTAAAGATGTGCAACGCCACTGCAGGCTCTGTTCTCTTTTCAAAACAGTGTCTTGTTACACAATCCAGGCTGAACTGGAATAATAATAATTTTTCTTCTTTGAAAAAAATTTATTTATTATGTATACAATGTATAATAATACACTGTTCTATATGCATATATAGAGAGAATATAGAACAGTGTATTCTGTGTTATTATGTACTCTACAGGCCAGAAGAGGACACCAGATCTCACTATGGATGGTTGTGAACCACTATATGGGTGCTGGGAATTGAACTCAGGACCTCTGGAAGAGAACCAGTGCTCTTAACTGCTGAGCCATTTCTCCAGTGCCTAGACTGGAATTCTAAATCTTCTCTGCCTTAGCTTCTCAAATGCTGGGATCAGATGCATATGCCACCATACTTGGCCAGACAAAGCCAATTTGATTACCACTTAAATCACACACACACACACACACACACACACACACACACACACACACACACACACACACACACACACACACACACACACACACACACACACACACACACACACACACACACACACACACACACACACACACACACACACACACACACACACACACACACACACACACACACACACACACACACACACACACACACACCACCCACCCACCCACCCACCCACCATGGAAAAAGGTCTTTTAGAAAGTGCAAAGGAAGAGGTTAGATTACAGATGTGCATGTGTTGTTAGGGGTGCAACTCAAGGCCTTCAGCATGCTAGCTAGACACATGCCTTATCAAGCCTGGAAGAGTTTTTAAATAATGTAACAACAGATGAACACCAAATCATAGTCAGAAAGTTAAAAGGTGGAAAAGACTAATGTGTTAGTAATGTAATTGTTAGAGTCAAGTCCTTGAGAAAATGCAGCTGTATTAAGAACTGGAGTGGTATGAGTTTTCTCACTTGGCCTTCAAATCTTCCTGTATGATAGTACGTAGCAAGCTTTTTTTTTTTTTTTTTGAATGACTGCTGAAATTACTTTGCATTAATTAGATTGTGGGACAGCACCTGGGCTGATCTCAATAAACAACCACCAGGCACATTTGAAGGCATTTTAGTATTTTCCCACTTGATAGACAGTGATTTGAATTTTTTTTTTTAAGGAAAAGAACTTAATGTTTTGTAGCCAATCACAATTTCCACCTATCATGAAAACCAGTTGTTAAGGAGAGCTGTGTGGAGTCTGAGTTCTGAAAAAAGTCTTGCCACAGTGACTTTGCCTAACAGATGCTGCATATACAACTTTAAAATGTTAACTCACTATTATGTATTAATTGCATGTATTCCAAGTGCTGTACCACATGGAATTAGCAGATATTTTCTCAGCTCCTCAGTTGCAGAAAATTCCCATTACCGAAAGGCTTTTGTTTTTGTTAATTAAAGCAGCTCTCAAACAGCCATTGTGGAAAACGACAGCAAACAAAGCTTTAGCTTGACTACTGCTGAACAACTACTCAGATATAATTTCAGTCTCAGCCCATTCAGGTTGTCAGGTGCCAGTCCCTCATGTAAAGCATGATGTTATGATGTTTTTATCAGTATCAGATTTGGGGCTTTTAAAACAAACAAACAAACAAACAAACAAAAAAAAAAACCTTTAGAAGGGGCTGGAGAGACGGCCCAGTGGTTAAGAGCACTGACCACAATTCTCAGCACCCACATGGTGGCTGTAGCTCCAGTTATAGGGGACTTGAGACCCTCACACAGACATACATGCAGGCAAAACACCAATGCACACAACTTTTTTTTTTTAAATTTAAAAAAATTAGAAGGTTTGTGTAGTGGTTGGTACGTGCCTGTAATAGCCTTTAATCCCAGCACTTGGGAGGCAAAGGCAGGTTTATCTCAGGTCAGCCTGGTCTAAGAGTGAGTTCTGGGACAGCCAGAGCTACATGGTGAGACTCTTGTCTTATAGAAAGAAGATGGGGAGAGAAGAGAGAGGGAGAGAGGGTGCACCCAGAGGTTTGGCACTTAATTTCAACAATGTTGTCTGCCAAGTGGCTGCGCTGTAAAACTGGCAGAGTACGTGTGTGTATGTTTGTATAATTGGCTACATATGGGAGTGTAGAACTGTGTGAGGGATACTTTACCGGGCCTGCTATCGTTCCCGCTTCTTTATGCTAGACTTATTGCTAGAGCTTTGATTCAGTAGTTGCTAAGCACCAGAAATTGTAGGTAGGCCTTGGAGTTAGGGTTACAATAGAACAGTGGTGCTCAGTCTGAAACTGGCAGACTGTAGACAGTTACCACATGGCGTTATTAATCAGCAGGACGTATAAGGCCCAACTGAGGCCCAACTGACCCAAGGCCAATGAGACTCGGAAGGAAGAAGAAAGGCTTACACCTTCTAAAGTAGAGCCTGATTGATTGCTTTTCTTTCTCTGTCCTCGTCCCCTCCTCCTACCTCAACCTTTTTCGTTCCTACTCTAGGACCAAGCAGAACCTCAACCTTTCAAAAGTCCTTTCTCAGCTTCCCTGGTGGGTGAGCCCACCATGCCCTGTTAAGTCTGGGTTTTCTGCTTATTGCTTCTTTGTAGTTTCACTTCACCTTTTAAACATCAACTTTTAAATACTTCTAATTTCTATCTGCTTAAAAAGCTCACCGCTTCATAATTTCCGATGGCATTCAGCAATCTTTTCCTTTGTATTCATTGCGCCATTATCGGAGTTGTCTTCTCTATTGGGTCTTGACTTCAATCGTGAGCCAGGCGGTTTCAGCATTTGACCTTATTTTCCATCAGCAAAGTCACAGAATCTGTCAGATTCATCCTAAGGGTTAGGACAAGTTAGATACAAGATTATTCTGTTTGAGAGACCCTGTGTCTACATGAATAGAAGTTTCTACTTCTTCGGTCATGTAAAGATATACTATATTGTGAGGTGTACTGCTCCACTGCTGAGTTTTGGAGTGGCTGGCTAGAGCGGAAGCTCCCTCCGTGTTAGTTACTGTCTGCGCTGCTGGGTGCTGCCCCACCTCCCTCCTTGGCTCGGAGCGCGGGCCTTGCGAGTGAACTGGGCGGGGCTGCGCAGGGGCGCTGCGCACCGGCTCTGTTGTCTAAACTGGCCTGAGCGGCCGGGACGCGCGCCGTCCCGCCCCCGCCGGTGGAAACAAAGGGGGGCTAGGCGGGGGGGGGGGAGAGGCGGAGCCTTCTGGCGGTCCGGCGCTTGGCTGGCTAGGTCTGTGCGGACTAGGGGAGGGGCAGGCGTCCGGAATCCAGAGGTGGGAGGCCTTCGAACACCGCGGCCGGAGACCTAGCGCCTGGGTATCGCCTGCGCGCGCAGCGCAAGCTACTGCGCCGGCGCGGCCGATGCCGGTCCGCGAGAGTCGAGGCGGGGTGCAGTGGGGCGGGCCCCCTCCTGCGGCTGGCGGGAGGGTCTCCGGAGTCCGGGGCGGTTGGGACGCTGGGCGGAAAGGATGGGGCCTCCGAGGCGATAGCCGGTTTCCTAAGGGCTGGGCGTGGAGCCGTAGTTTCCTGGCGAAGCCCGTGTGATGGTGCCAGAAGGAAGGAAGCGCCGTGACAGCGCCTCAGTCGGAACCCAGGTTCCGGGGGCTAGGAGGCCCGGGAACGGTGGCCCTGGCGAGCTGGCCGCCGGCGGGGCAAGCGGTCACAATAGGAGGCGGCGGCCCGTCCCGGCGCGGCGGGAGCAACCCCGCAAGGCGGAGCCTCCCCTCGCAGGTACTGGCCCGGCTGCCGTTGGCTCCAGCGCGAGGGCGGTACTGGCCGCGGGAGGTTGGGAGCGGGCGGGCCGCGCTTGGTGGACGTTTCCCGGCAACTCTGCTCTCTTTGTTCCCGCCCTGGCGGGGAGCCGGCCCGCCCCTGCCTGACGGAGACGCAGGTGAAATGATGTCACCTGGGAGAACTCAGAACCCAGTCGGAGGGGGCCTTCTGCCTCCGCGGGTTTCTGTATGGGCTCGGTTTTTCTCAGTGGATGGAAGTTTTTCCTTTCAGGGCTGAAGAATGAGAGAGGTTGGTTTTTGAAAGGGAGTGTTTCGGGTTATTAAAGGCAGGCCAAAGAGAGCTAAGTGTATCATCCTGTGTATGATCCGGCGTGGACCGCGCTTTTATGTCGCAGAAATGGTGTCAGGAAAGTTGAACACGCTATTTCTTCAATACACAGAGTTAAATACTTAAATCCAGAATACAGTTAGCATCGTATGAATTGCTTGCTATTAAACGGTGGTCATTGACATGTATTTTGGCGCTCACACACAATACTAATACTAACTCAGCCTGCCTTACTGCCTGCTTTCTCAGATAGCATTGTTGTAACATTTACTTACCACAGTTTCTTTAATGGCAAGCAGCTTTGTAACTAGACTTTTAAAATTTTTTTATCGCATTTGAATCATAGTCGAAATAAAGTAAAATTTTGTTTATTTTGGGAACATTGTCTAATAATACAACTTAGAAAAAAAGATCAAACGTCAGATTTGGTGCAGAAATGTGGAGCACTTAAAAGATGACAATTTTGAATGGTAATCCTATCACTCAATTGTCCGATTGCTATAGAGTACCTTCTGGTTTATAAATGTACTAGTAGAATGTATTTTTCCTTTTGAAATCCTCATCCTGAGCCTATTCACTTAGGCATCTACTTTAAAGTTAACTCCTGTAATTTTCGGTATGAATTACTCCCCCATGAACCAACCGGAGGACTTAGAAAATACTATTATATTGTGACCCCAACTGGTTTGTGGGTTTAATCTCCTGTAGGTTTATGAAAGGATTGTAGTTAAATGATTTTTCCACCAGTGGTGTCTTAGAAGGTAGTTAACATTTATGTCCATCTCTTTTTTAAAAAAATATTTTCAAAATAATACATGTACGTGAACAACTTACCCTAGTCTGGTACTGTGCTTCAACCTCGTGGAGTTTGGGGCTTGACAGCAAGCATCTTTGCTGAGCTGTTCCATCGGGCTCTATTTTAAACTAAGTTGGCAAATGTAAATCTGGGTAGGTACAAAAATTGTTTTTTAGTAGAGAAGATTGAAACAAAGTAGCAGTTAAGGGAGTTTGCAACCATCATAATGAAAAGTATAGATCTATTATCTCTTTTCCTTTGCCCTGAGCATTGGATAGGGATTTTAATGTTGGCTAACATTGCCAGGCTGTCTATGCTTATATTTTTACTTAAGTAGGGAATGTGGGTGAGAAAAAATTAAAATAAAAATTTTGAAAATGGTTAGGTGCTTAAGCAATGTAGGTCAAGATGTTTGTCCATCTGTTGTGTGTTTTGTACCACCTTGACTTTGGCTTGGCAGCACTGTTGTGTAATCCCTTTTAATATTAGGACAGCAGTTCTTGGTTTGTTTTGATTGTTGCATGATGTCTGTGGCTCCTTAAAATTTTCTGCTTGTTTTTCAGTTAAGTGTATGTGTGAATATAATTTTAACTTCTACTTCCTTCATAGCTTCCTTCATTTTCGCTGTAGTATGTGAGCATTTTAAGTGTTTATTTGTGCCATATAATTTGCTTCTATTCCATGTGTCAGTAGATATTAAATACACTATTCTGACTTTGTCTAAAGAAGATAGGAGTGAGTTTCTGTATAGTGAATTAAAGAGAAATGTAAACAGATGAAGTATGGGGTGATAGATGCATACATAGTCTCACTTCTTCCCGCTGGTCTGTTCACATTACTTAGTTGTGTGTCTCACTTCTTAGTGTTGTGCTGTGGGACTCTGGACTAGGGAAACGAGAGGGAGCAGCAGTGTTTACTAGCCTAGTTTTGAATGCTTCCCACAAGATGTAGATCCACTTAGTTTGTCTTAATGCAAGAATGGGAATAAGTTTTCCTTAACGAATGAGTTCAGTACAATAGTAATCATCCTTCCTGAGAAAGGTTATTACCAGTTTTTACCCAAATTAGTGCCTACTGCCTTTTCAAAAAAAATCACCCACTATGCACGTGCAGAGGTCAGAGGACAAGGTCAGGTATTTACCCTTAACTTGCACCTTGAGATGGTCATTTACAAACTTCCACAAACTGGCTGATTGACTCTCCTGTCTCTGCTGCTCATTTCACCACAGGAGCACAGGAATTACAGATGCACATTATTCTGCCATGCTTCATATTGGTCCCAGGGATCGGAGCTCAAGTCCTCATGCTTGTGAAACAGATTACCCACTGAGCCATTTCCCTAGCACCCCAAGTTTTTATTAGCCTGTTTCTTCTAAACAAATTCACAGTAAATTTGTGACAATTCAGAAAAGCTGATTTGATTATTTTGGGAGATTATTCTCTCAGTATATTCTGTAGTACACTTAGGTAATAAAATATTGCTAAATGTAGTATGCATTTTAAACTAAAATTTATCACAAATTCATGATCTATATATTTTCCCATCATTTTTATTTTGCTTTAGTTTAACTTGCTGAGACAAGGTCTCCTACAGACCAGACTGGCCTCATTTAATGTGTAACTGAGGTTGTTTACACTTCTGGTCCTTTTTACTTCTTCAGTTAGAGTTTATGGGCCACCATACTGCAGTTAGTATGTAACATTTCAGGTTTTCATGATCTTGTTCCTTCCCCCCTTCAAGGCACATATTTTATTTAGTTTTAGTATTTTTTGCTTTTGGCTTTTTATTCTATGATATTACATTTGTTTATACAGTTAATATACATCAGTGACTTATAAAATTAATTGAAGGGATTTCAGAAACTCCAAGGAATAAAAATCGATTAAAGAAATTACTAGTACAAAATATTGTAAAATGTTTTAAAAATTTACATTTATTTTATATGTATGTCTCACCTGTACCATGTGGATCCTAGGGACTGAACTTAGGTTACAAGCAACCTAATTTGTAAAAAAAATATATTATTTAGTATATCCTAGATGTTGTGGTGTATGTCCTTAATGCCAATGCTTAGGGGTTTGAGGCAGGATGATTTTGAGTTTAAGGCCAGCCCTGTACTTAAAAGTTGGGCCCAGAAGACTGCTGAATCTCTGCTTCATCCATTTTTATGAAAAACAAAACTAACTGAATATAGTCAAAAGCTGCCATTAGAAATGATTTCAGAAAAAAGTGTCTCCTTAAATCCTGTTATTTTTAGAGCAATAGCTTACAGCTGTGTTAATCTTCAAGATAAGGATTAAATTGTTGATTATTGATGTTATAACTACCCAGAGAAGGGCCCCATTCAACAGAAAATACTATAAACTACTAGTGCATTGATGCTTAATAGGTATGTGTAATCATTAGTCTGTCTTCTCATTTATACTCAGTGAATTAGTCATGTAGTTACATGTAAACAAACTTTAAAAAACAAGAAGTTCTGAGGTTGCAGATTTACTCCTGTCTCCTTGTGGTTCTGTGCTAGAGCTGCATCCTGAACATAGGTCACAGTTACCAAATCTCTTACTAGTCTTAAACTCACTATATAGAACATGTTGGTCTTGAACACAGGTCTTTCTGCTGTATTAAAGGTGTGTGCCACCATGCCTAGCCTACAGGCCAGTTTTATGGTACATTTTCTCTGTTGAGGGACCTCCTAGATGAGACTCCAGCTGTATCAAGTTGACAAACTAGTCAACACAGGGCCCAGTATCATTTCCTGGCATGAAGTCAGCTACTGTCTGGTTGAGATTTTATTTAATTGCTATATTGTTTTAAAATGTTCTTGGAGTAGGGAGGGGCTCTGAGGAATGGATGTAAGGTCCTGGGCTTGCTAGGTAAGTGCCCTACCTCCGCATGATATCCTGATCCTATAAGAAATGTCTTAGTTTGTGCTTATAGGGAAGGTTTCAGTTCTGTACATACCACTTTAGTTATGTACCCTCAGATCTACTGTTAGCTTTCTGTTGTGTATATCAGATTACCTGGAATCTTAGTTACAAGGCCAGGCTTGGGAGGTAGAGGCTAGCATGATCTGCTTATGAGTTCTAGGATAGCCAGAGCTATATAGGGAGACCTTGTCTTGAAAAAAATCAACCAAACAAACAAAAACCTCATATGAGGTGTTCCAGTATGAGTTATCTTCTGAGTCTTCTCCTTATTTTACCTGGCAGGAGCTCAGATTCTTTAGTTTGAAATTATTGGTTAATAGGATGTGTTACTCCACATTTACTCATCATCAGCTGGTAATTGCTTCAGTACCTAGGCCTGCTGTCCTAAGTTCCCTGCTCTATGGCTACACCTTAGTTTGAAAGATTGATAGAGCTTCTCAGGAATGGCTCACTTCTGTGTTTAGAACTTACTCTGATTAAGTCAGGCCCTCTTTCAATGGTCTTCCTTTATATTATTAACTTAAAATGCACTGTTGGAATCTTGATTACTATGAAAAGCGATTTCACTTTGGCACAGCACACCCTGGTCTTCCAGCCCTCCACCATTGAAATCTGCTCTATCAATTGGAAGGGGGGGGCGGGGCAGAATGGTGAGAATTTACAGTGATATCTTATATAGGAAGTTTGCTTACTACATGTTGCACACAAAATGTTTCTATGAACTTACTGTGAGGGCCTGTGCTTTGATCAAGCCCAGCAGGGGGTTTTTTATCCTAGATATCATAGGACTTAAATATAATTCTTCCACCGCATTGTTTGTCCTCTCTTTAGAGGCAAATGAAGTTTCCGATGGAAGGAAACTTGTGAATAGGAAAAGATGTACTTGAAAACTGTTACTACCTTATGACAACAGGTTATGACAACAGGAACCAAGAGTGCCAGGCTTTTTGTTTGTTTTACTTATCATGATTTTTAAATTTACTATTTTTTAAAAGATTTATTTATTATGTATATAGTGTTCTGCGTGAAGATTATAAGAGGGCACCAGATCTCATTACAGACTGGTGTGAGCCACCATGTGGGTGCTGGGAATTGAATTCATGACCTAGAAGAGCATCCAGCTCCCTTAACCCCTGAGCCATCTCTCCAGCCCTTAAATTATTTTTTTGATGATTCCTTTTTATTTTTTATTTTATCAGTATTTTGCTTGCATGTCTGTGTGAGGGCGTCAAATCTCCTGGAACTGGAGTTACAGACAATTGAGAGCTGCCATGTGGATGCTCAGAATTGAACCAGTGTCCTTGCAAAGAGCAGTCAGTGCTCAGTCAACCTCTGAGCTACCTCTCCAGACCCTGATGATGGAAATCTTAAAAGGATCAAAGAATGAATAAAACTGATTCTGATTTCTGTGTTAGCAGCTAGGTACTTGTATTTGTGATTTGCAAGACTGTCTGGGCACGATTGGTGACTAAATTAGAACACACGAAGTTAAGAGTACTGACTGCTCTTGCAGAGGACTTGAGTTTGATTCCTAGTACCCATATGGCAGCTCACAATTGTATGCAAGTCCACTTCAGGGAAAGGATACAACACCCTCTTCTAGCCTCCAGGGGTACCTGGTATGTAGGTGATGCACAAACACTCATAAAAACATCATTTTTTTTTCTTTAAAAGGTGGTAAGCACCACAAAATTTTCTTACCATGGAAATAAAAAGTCCAAGAGAATTACAGGGAGAGCACAAAACAGGCCCAAGGAACAGCTCGTTTGGGGAGAGTTTGTCAAGTTCCTTATTGGATGACTATCAAGAATGGTAAAATACATCTGTAATCTACTTTGGAATTTTATTTTATTTTATTTTTGAGAAAGGGACTTGCTGTGTAAGACTGGTCTGGAATTTGTTTTTCTTTTCTTTCTTTCTTGGATGTGTTCATTTATACTTGTATATGATACTGGCATATAGTCTGTGGTCTGGAAAGGCAGTGACCCAAAGACGACAGTACTCAGGCAAAGGCAGACCAGACCAGGATGTGAAGTCCCTGAGCTGTTTAGCCCTCTGCACTACTTTGTTAAGGGCCGGGTCTCAGCCTCTGGAGTGCTGTGCTACAGGTATAAGCTACTTACAAGTCCAAGTGAACTGTTTTCTTTTCCATCTTTTATTTTCAGACTAGTTCTGTTCCAGTATATGTTCACCTTGTAGCATTTAAATGTCACATTGCACCCGCTTACATCTCTGTCATGCCCTTTTTCACATTTACTATTCAGTGCTGTGGTGCTGTCTCACATTCAAATGTGACGGGAGGGGGCGTGCAAAGACAGACTTTTGGGCTTAAGTTCTTTCCAACCTAACATTGAGGTTTCAGGGATCTAATTCAGGTCATCAGGCTTGGTAGCAAGGGTCTTTATCCACTTAACCATCTTGCTGATCTTTGCTTTTTAATTAAAATAAAATCATTGGGATTAAAAAAAATGTCTATGGATTAGTTCTTTAATGTCTGTGTGTGCCTGCCTGCCTATCTTATTTTTTGGAAGACAAAAAATAATTGCTTTATTCAGCAGTATATACTCATAAAGGTAAAGGACATTAGCACATTGTGTTTGCAACTCAGAGATAAACTATATTTATACCCAAATATTTTGTGTACTCTAAAACAAGTACTCTAAAAAAACTTCTGGGTGGTGGGAATGGAGCCTTTGGCAGTATCGGGTTTATAACACACTAACAAAGTTACAGACAGGCTAGAGATGACTTCAGCACATTTTAGAACATTCAAGGTCATGATGTCTCTGCTTTCCTATCTAGTATCTTTACTGTCTACTATACTGAAAATTGTCACTTTCCTTACTATACTGCTTTTCCAGTTACCAGATCAAGGCACTCAGTGTCTACTGTTATCAAAAATACTGTACAATGATTTACTTGTTTCTTTTTCTTTCCGCCTTTCTTTATAGCACACACTTCTTGAAGGTAGGAAACTATGCCTTTCCTTTTGTTTAGTGCCTGTCACCAAGGAAACTCTTAAAAAAAAACGAGGGAAGGAATGTAAAAGCTAAACAGTGCTGCACATGGTTTTTAGTGCGAGGACAAACAAGTCCTTAAACTTGGAGTTGCCAAGGAGAGTTTCACTGTCACACAGTGGAAGAGTGACATTGATGGTTGCAGATTAAGGTCATTGAACCACAGAGAGCATTTTTAAGTGGTGGTAGTAGTTTACTTTCACTTAGGAGTTTGTTGTTAATTTCAAAGTTTCTGGGGTTTTTTTTTTTGTTGTTGTTGTTGTTTTGTTTGTTTTGTTTTTTGTTTTTTGTTCTCTGTTACAGTGTGAGGATTTTCTTTCTTTTTTCTTTTTCTTTTTTTTTTTTTAAATCTTGAACAGGATCTTGATTTCTAGTCCAGGCTGGCTTAGCATTTGGTATATTCTTGCTTCAGTCTCTCCAGTACTGAATGGACATAGCAAGTTTGTTGACTAGAGTGGAGATGCCATCCCCGGTTAGACGTAAGATCACTATATGTCATATGTTGTACAGTCTTATATAACTGAGTATAAATTTATACCATAAATATGGTCAAATCTTGTCTTTGTCAACATGGTTGATTATAAGGTCAGCTAAAAGTTGTAAAAAAATATATTGAGGAAAAAATAGAATCCAGGTAGACATTCATCACTATTCTTCAGTGATTTTATCTTGGGTCTTCTTACCATGAAACCTGACTGTTAGGGTTTTAGAGTTAACATCAGTGGAAGAAATTATCAGTAGAAATCCGAGGAACATGTACTTAATGTTTTTATCTCAGTGTGTGCAAAGCACCATTGCTAGAGGCAGTCTCTGCCTCCTGTGTGTTTTGATGTTTAAAGTTACTTTTCCCTACTTTTTCTGCTGACAGAATTATCAAATAACACAAAACTCAGACTGTCCTTCATAGGCTTGATTCTTCATGTTGGTATGGCCGCCATGAACTATCCTTTTCTTCTCCCTCTTTTTCCCAGATATCTCCCGGGGCCAATTCAGCACCTCTGCCTGGCCATCCTAACAAGGTGATTTGTGAAAGGGTGAGACTTCAGAGCCTGTTCCCTCTCCTCCCAAGTGATCAGAACACTACCGTTCAAGAGGATGCTCACTTCAAAGCTTTCTTCCAGGTTCTTATATGTTTACCCTTTCCCTACACAGGGCTGAACGCCATACATTCTAGCTAGCTCACGTTGAGGATGGTGTACACAGACTTCTCAGGAGCCTCTTATTTCCTGTTGGATGTGGGAGAAGAAATGCTCTTCTTAGAGGAATTAATTCTTCAGTATAATGCTTAACCAGCTCTCTGAAAAATGTCTTCTCTTGAGCCACTTTTCATTCCTTTTTTTTCTCGTAACCATTTGTCCTAATCATTCAGTTTCTATAAGAAAATGGAGATACTAAAATATATAAGGTGTGTAGGAAAGGAAAAAAAATGAAAGCATGTGTTTAAGCCATTGTTACTTATTTGCTTAGTGCCAACATTTTATAGTGATGCATATTTCTGAGATGATGGTACATAGGTATTTGCTTTCTGTACCTCTTGATACCTATAGACAAAAAGTTATTAATGTTAAAGATTTTAAAATAAGGCGAAAACCAGTACACATTAAAAGCATCATTGGATTTACAAGATTACTTGGATCTGCTCATACAAATCACTGGTTTCTTCAGTGACTCTACTCCTAGAGAAGCATGCTTTAAAAATGGAAATCAGTGTTACTGTTACTACTGAGTAAGCCACATCTACAGAATCACCTTTGAATGATGGGCATGGTGTGTGTTGACATAGTTGGTGACTAAATTTGCCATGTATTTTTCTGTCAGTACTTGGTAGGTGATCCAGGGCACTTTAGCCTAGTATTCCTTTTAGAATTTGTGCTGAATTCTCTGTTATGTATTTGTTGTCTCAGAGTAAACTAGACATTTTGTTGTAGGTAAAGAAATAGGCTTTAAAAAGTTCACCAAGGTGCACAGTTTATCCAATTGTTGGTAGGTCAGGAGACTCATCTGATTCTCACTGTGTTGTGTTTTCTGTATGTCTACATGCATTTCCATAAATATATTTTTGTAAGTATTTAACATATAACTGTTTGAGGAGACCTCATTGTGAATTGAATGGTATATTGACTACCATTTTAATAACAATAATAACACAAATATTATTAGTAGGTGACTGATACCTAACATGTGAAACCAGACTTCAATCCCAGCACTCCTAAAGCTGATAGAAGTAGATTTCTGCTAGTTCAGTTCTGCTCTAAATATTGTTCCAAGATAGCCAAGTCTACATAGAGAGACCCTGTCTTCAAAAAAACAAACAAACAAACAAACAAACAAACAAACAAACCAGACATCAAGGAAGGGAGAGGGGAAGGAAAGGAGAAGAAAAGCTCTGACTTAAGGCTGGGCACGGTCTCACATGCATTTAATCCCAGTTTGAGAGGTAGAAACAAACAGATCTCTAAGTTGAGAACAACCTGGTCTACATATATAGTGAGTTTCAAGCCATCCGAGGCTCTTCTCTATCCAGTGGATGGATAAATAGATTAATAGATTCTAGACAGTACACTTAACTGCTTTTTTAAATTTTCTGTGTTCTTCGTATTCCTTTGGATGTTTTGGGAATTAATATTATTAACTTTAAATTTAGTAATTACAAATGCTGTAAATTAAACCCATCATTTAAAAAGAAAACAGTAAAGCTAATGTAAGCCAACTGACCTAGTGGGGGTTTTTTTTGTTTATTTATGGGGTTGGGCAGCTGAACTTAGAGCTCTTCCCATGCTAGTCATATGCTATACCCTGTAATTAGTCTATATGTTATACTCTCTAATTAACTAGTCATATTACTCCCTCTAACTAGTAGTGTAGTACACTCTAATCCCTGGGATTTGTTGCAAAATAAGGACCACTATAACTTTGTCTATAGTGCTCATTTAGTCCTTCCTCTTCCTCTAGAGCAAGGCCTTCTCCAAGGAAAGACAGGCCAGGCCAGAGATTTCTCTGCTCAGTTACTGACCCTATAGAATGTTCTGGATCAAAAAGTAAATCATTCTTGGGAAGTTCTGAGGAAATACTGACCCATTAGCTGATTCTCATGTCAAGATGAGTGTCATTTGATAACTCAAAGTATACTTCTCCCCTAAAAACCTGGCTTATGGTTAAGAGCACTTCCTGTTCTTAGGAACAGTAGAGTTTGAATCCCAACACCTACTTAGACAGCACACATACTCCAGTTGTAAGGGATCTGAAATCCTGTTCTTGCCTCTGAGGATAGCTGCATACACTTAGACTTAAATAAATATAAATAAAATAAAACTACCACACGAGATGGAAATCCTTAGAAAGTCATTTCCTTACTCTGTACTCTGTTCTCTTTTCTTGGATTTGGCTTTTCCTTAACATTTTTTTTTTTAAACTAAAAAATTCTTTGGGAAATTTATACCATGCACCAAAATCCCACTCATTTCCCAAGCCTTCCACTTCCTCTCTCCACCCTTGTTTCCTCCTTCCCAACAAAAGAAAATTTAAAGAAATTTTAATTTGCTCCTCTGTCTTTCATGTCTCTCCGTTATATATTCTGTAGTCTTTTTTCGGGGTAGTTTTGGGAGCTGCAGTGTGCCATGTACCCTTTTGTCCAAGCCACTTTACTTGCAAGTGTTAGTTACAATGAATTGTTGGTCTTGTTCTAATACATCAATATTGGACACAGTCAGGAGATCCTGTGACTAGGCTTTTGAAGAACCAGTCCCTTCACATGCTTCAGCAGGTCATAGATGGGGTAGATGATGGGGTGAGTCAACTCAAGAGCCCTGGATGTGGGCCTGGCTGGTAGATGAGTTGGTCACTTCAGACTTCCATGGGACTACCTTCTTTGTAACTTTTATTTTGTCTTCTTTATAAAAGTGTCTTGAGAAAGAGGGGCAGGGTTGTAACCCATCTACCTGGGTAATGGGAGCCAAACTCTGGAAGGAGTACTAAGCCATTTCCAGCCCTGCCTTCCTTAGTGGGGTGTGTGTCATTTTGTTTTATTGTTGTTTGGTGGGTTATATATATTTTATTAAAATTTGAGACAAGGTCTTACTTACTATGTTGTTCAGGCTAGCCTTGAACTTGTGATCCTCTTGCCTCTGCTGCCAGGCTCAGCCTTTGTTTTTTCCCTTCTCTGAGAACTCCCCTGTGACCTTCTTTAGACATAAAATATTTACTGTTATTGCATGCATGGATATATGGTTCATTATTAAGATAATTTAGCAGAGAAAATATTACTGAGTCCCTAGTTTTCACTAGTCTGGAGACAAAGGAAGCTAGGTTGGCAGGGGGTGCCGGAGATGGGCTTCCACACATGTGTACTGTATTTCCTCCAAGTCCTAAGGCTTACAAAGCATACACTTTAGTGACTGGGCTGTCTTCCTAGCCTGTCAACCAGTGTTAATGAACAAAAAGCTTCTGTCATAATAGTTGTTTACTAATTTTGTCATCCTAGTTAACATTTCTCTACCTTGTTTTTGTTTTCCCTGTTTGGATGCAGAGGTCAACCTTATTTCTCTATTGTCTTGGACTTTGACCTTGACTTAGGTCTCAGTGGCCTGGAATTTACCACAGTAGGTCATACTGGCTAGCCAGTGAACCCCAGAGCCAACCCTCCTGTCTCTACATCCACCCCTAGTTCTGGGATCAGCCTGGATTTTTATATGGGTTTTGTGGATAGAGCCTTGGTCCTTATGCTTGCATGGCAGGTGCATATCATACTGAGCCGCCTCCCCAGCCTGGTTCCTGTTTCTTCTGCTTGTCTATACCTTTTAGTTGCAAACAAACAAAAAACTGCATGCTTCAGAATTTTTGCGCAATGTTGAATTTTTTGTAATTAAGAAATACTATGTATGTATGATCTTGCTGGGAACTAGGGTTTGTATATCAGAACTGTATATCAAAATGTAATTTTTCAGAGAAGAAATTAATACACTGTGTAAGAATGTAATGTAAGAATTGCTGTCTCTCAGTTAACCTCATTAAAAAACATTTTAACCTCATTAAAAACATTTTAAGTATATCTGAGCGTATTTTAATTATATCTGAACATAATTAAGCTTGGAGATAAAATTTCCTCCTTTCCCAGGCTTGGTTTTGTCCATCTCAAAATGTAAACAAAAAGTTGCCCTGGCAGATCACTTAGATAACTTTTAGTTACTTTTCTGTAGCTCTCACAGTAGGAAAGGTGGGTACGTTCAGTGACTCTGCTTTCTCTGCGGTTTGTTCGGTTGACTTTTTTTTTAAGGAAAAATGGGAAGCCTCATATTTTGTTAAAGATTTGTAGAGAAAATCTGGGAGTTTGAAGGGGAATTAGAGACTTTTAGATCTAAGATGAAGTTCTGAATAAAACTGGGAGAAACCAAAGATTTTTTTCTTGTTGCTGCAACAAAATACCTAAGTCGGGCAGGGAAACTGATGTCAGTTCATAGTTTTGAGATTGTAGTCCATCGTGGCAGTCCATCAAGTGTTACTCAGCTTTCTTTCTTGGTTCAGTCTAAGACCACCTTTAATTAGAATAGATCCTCTTGCCTCAGAATCTCATTTAGGAACTTCCTCAAACATGCTTACAGGTTTGATTGCGCGATTCTCTGCCCCATCATGTTGACAGTCAAGACGAACCTTTATACCTCTCCCAACATAAGATGATTCCTTCTTCCTTTGGAATGAAGTCTTTGAAGAGGACAGTGTTGCTAGAGTCAGGCACATCTTAGTTGTCAGGTGGAGCCTGAGCAGTGCTGAGCAGTGCTGATGCTCCTTGTTAAGCTGCACTTACCCTCCCTGCCCTTGTCCTCCTTTGCTCCTAATCTCTACCAGGGTTGTGTTCCTACAATATCTTACACATTGAAATTGCTGGCATCTGGTACATTAAAAAGTTAGCGCACTGTTAGAATAAAGAATTCTCCCCCTGAGAATTAAAAACAAAAATTTCTTCAAAAAGATATTTTGAAATTATATCTTAGTTTCAGTGGTTGTTGGAGGTTAGTTCTAGCAGCACCAAGTATCACTGGGAACCGTATATCAGAAGTAGCAATTCTTGCTGGGAGGCAAGGCACACAGGAGGTAGAGGTAAGGGATCTCAGGGCCAGCCTGGGTTACTTAGACACTAACCGTAAAGAACAAAAATGTCCGTGGTAGGGTACCACATAAAGTCGGCCTGTAACTCTAGCACCCAGAACAAGGAGGCAGGAGGATTAGATGTTCAGAGCCATTCTTAGCTATAGAGCAAGTTGGAGGTCTGTCTGGGCTACTTGGCAATAATCTTGGGGAAAAGTGAGTTGGGGGGGGTGGTATAAGCTTGGGGATTCTCAGAATATAAAAATTGGCTTTCTTATTAAAATGAAAACAAGTGTATTTAAATATTATTAAGAGAATATAGGTTAGGTGAACCGTTTGGTGATACTCCTCTGAATAATTTGGAAAGGTCAAATGTAGCCTTCTTTAGTTTTTAAAGATACAGGGTCTCATAAATGGAAGTTGTCCTTGAAGCCACTATGTAACCAAGGATGATGACCTCAGGTCATGGATCTTCTGACCTTCATCTTCCAAGTGCTGGGATTACACTGTAGACCCAGCTCCATTTATTGGTTTGCTTTGTTCCTAAAGCCATTTGATTTCTTGTGTCTTTCAAAATATGGCATTGTTGGGGCTAAAAAGATAGCTCACCAGTTGAAAGTACTTGTTCTTGTAGAGGACCTGGGTTCAGTTCTTAGCCACTCCCATGGCTGCTAACCATTTGTAACTCTAGCTTCAGATGACCTGATGTTCTCTGCATTTCTAGGTAGGCATTGAATGCACACGATTCTCAGACACTCAAGCAAAACACCCATAAACGTAAAATAAAAATAAATCTCTTTAAAAATTAATATTTAATATTTAAAATTAATATTGTAGCATGTATCCCTGAATATTTTGCTAGTGTTTGTATTTGTGCTCACTACAAATACCAATTTATTTTGTAAACCAACCGAAAGTATTCTAATACCTACTAATTAGAATTTGGGATTCTAGATTAGAAATATGAACAGTTCTTCCAAAAAACATAACCCTTTCAGAGTTCACTAATTTGGAATTTTATCAATTTTGGTGAGACTTAATTGGGAAATTGAATTGACTGGGAAATCCTGGAGTTAGTGGCAGTTACATGATCATATGAATTTTATATCTACAAAGCTTACACTGTGACCTTTGAACATTGGAGGATACTCCCAAAGTGCTATGACATTCTAAAAAGAATTTGTGATCTTAATCAGTTGACTCTGCTTTAATATGAATGTTACTTTGTCTATGTAACTGCCACAGCCCAAACAAGAATGATAGAGATCTGTGATTTGGCATGGAGTTTGGGGGCCTACTCAGGAAGAGTTAGGGTCTCTCCCTAAATAAGCTTGTTGTAGTCACTACCTTAAGACCAGTGGTGTTTCTCAGGTGGGTTAGATACTATATATAAAAGTTAGCTGCTCCCTTATAGACTTTATATGTATTTAACATGGTGGTTTTTGAACACTTCACTTTTCTTTGTATCTGCTATGTAACCCCTTTCTCTACATTTTTTTAAAATTTGGATCAGTAGTGCAATATATATCCTTTATAATACATATTGCATGGTTCTATTTAGTTGATCATTTTCGTTGTATTGGCAGAGTGAAGATAGTCCAAGTCCTAAGAGACAGCGCCTCTCTCATTCAGTCTTTGACTATACAGCAGCATCACCAGCTCCCTCACCACCAATGCGACCATGGGAGATGACATCTAATAGGCAGCCCCCTTCAGTTCGACCAAACCAACATCACTTCTCAGGGGAACGATGCAACACACCTGCACGCAATAGAAGAAGGTTAGTTGATTACTGTTTGCTTGTTTGTTTTTTGCTTTTTAATTTTCCTTCCACGAGTGGATTTGTGGATATTTTTTAATGTTGAAAAGCATATTTTACGGACATTTCTTAAGAATATCAGTATAGTCACATGTTATTTATATGTAAAATTATTTAAAGTTGTTTAGGTTCTTAGTCATAAAGAATTAATTATTTCATTATTAAGTGAAGAGACTGAAAGTTAGTCTGTGCCATTATATATAAATTCAGCATCCTTACGATTTAGGACTGATTATGAAGCTAGACTATAACTTAAAGGTAAGTTATTTACTCAGTATGTACAAAGCCTGTATTCAGTACCTCTCAGCACACACTCCTCCTTATGGGCTGGCTAAATAAGCAAAAATGTGTTGTGTAGCAGTAGGGTTTCTAGGTCCTGGGCAGCCAGAGGTCCGGACCCTGCCGTGCCAGACCCCTCAGCCGCCCAGCCGCTCAGGCCCCCAGAAATGACTCAGACTCTTATATTAAGTCTATGCTGTTTGGCCTATGGCTCAGGCACATTGCTAGCTAGCTCTTACATCTTAAATCAACCCATTTCTATTAATCTGTCTGCTACGTGGCCCGTGGCTCACCTGTGTTTCTTACATGTTGCTCCTTGGGCGGCTTGCTTGATCTGTCTCTGACTCCGCCCTTCCTTTCCTACCTATTCTGATTCCTCCTCCTACTTCTTCTATTGTGCCTGTCATGGCCCAAAACAGCTCCTTTATTTAAAGATTGAGATTCACAGCATACAGAAAGGTATTCCCACATCACTTCCCCCATCTGTCTAATCAAAAAGGAAGGTTTCAATTTTAACATAGCAAAATTACATATAACAAAATAGCTATCAAGCAAGAATTACAGTTACAATATCTAGTCTATTTATATTTAGCAAAATTAAAGAAAATATTCTATCATCTACCTTATCCTTTATGAATCTAAAGTTTCATATCCAATATACCTTTAAAATGACTAAGAAAACCTGTACCTATAACTATCTAATCTTTAACTACATCAAAGACCACAGAAGGATATATTTACCAAAGTAAACCAGAAGTGCAAGTGACTTCTAAAATCTAGAAAGGACAGAGATGACACCTATCTGCCTGGACAGTCACCCAAAGTTCCTTTATAAAGTTGGGGCATCCATCTTCAGCCTACAGGCCCAGAGTCTCTTTTCATTTCAGGGAAGCAGGAATTCTGCTCTGCCCATTCTAGCACAGTTCATCAGTTGCTTCTCCTCGAGTCCTGAAGAGTGTCTGACAGTTTTCTCTGTAAAGCAGGAACCTGAATGACCATCTCGGCTTGTTCTGCCAAAGTTCAGAGGTCATCTTCCTATGGAATCTGAATGTCCAGTTTAAACAGCATACTGTCAAGCAGTCAATATAAGAACAGGTTCATGTCCATTGGCTAACCAATGTTACAAATAGACTCCATATGGAGTTTCTTCTATGCCCATTTTTCTCTTGAAGTAAATTGGTGCTGCCAGGAGCAGATCTGTCTCACTGTGCAGAAAAGTCTAAGTTCTTAAAACATTTTAAATGCCATATTCTGTAGGTCTTAGAAGTATTTGAAGATTGCCTACCTAATTGAAATATATCATTGTATATCTAAAAAAACCTAACTAACCTAACTATAAGTTTGATTATTAAAGGTGACTATTAACCTTCCTTTCTTAATTATACATTACAATTTTAAGTCAGTTACATGAACATCATACCTTAAACTAGAATAGAAAAATACATACAGCATAACAAAATTTACCTTAAATTTGTATCAATAAACCAAAATCCATACCAATGTAAAGCACTTCAAGATTAACAGCTGATTTTTTTGATCTAAGTAAATTCAATAATCTAATTTTTTAAAAATCATTCATATACCATATCCCCTTTTTCTTCTTAGACCATCAACCATTTATAATGAAAACAAATATTTACAAGTGATATTTGGGGAATTTGGGTGTAGTTTTCTATTACTACTTCCTGCTGATTAAGGGGCATTGAAAATCTCACGGTTGTTGAGACTGGATCAGTCTGCAGCTCTGAAGCTGATACGGCCGTCTCTTCCCATCAAGTTTTTTCAGGGGGTCTTGGTTGATGAAACCATATTTGCTTGGAAGCAATCCATAGGTTCTCATCTTCTGTGGAAACAAAAGCAGAATTCTTCCAAAGCAATAAATCCTTAGACACAAATTTCAAAATCAAAATACCTTTAAAATATATGTTTTTGTTTAACTTAGTAGCCTTTGCATTTGCAATCCATTGTCTTTCTGCAGTTAGCTCATTAACAGTTAAAAAAATTAAAAGAAAACACAATAACAGCCAAAATCCAGATTTTGTGTCTATTTTCCATCTTTAAGTGGCTTTTTATATTTTTATTACTCTATTTCTTTCTCTTTTTTTAAAGACTTTATCCTCTTTCTATTCTCTCTGAAACCTACGTACCTTATACACACATTGTAACCCATTTACAGGTTTTTCTTTTCATCTGAATCTGTTTTATTGTGAATCCTTAATCATCTTTTAACTAGAAGAGCTTTTTAAAATACTCTCACTCTCTTGCCCCATAGTTTTTGTAGATACCACTGAATTAGTAAGTTCTCTTAAAGGGACCGCGTCTCTGTTCGTGGCCAGCAAACAGAGCACACCCAAGAAAATGCTGCTACTAAGAAACCATCTTTGTTTCCTTTTTGTTCAAAATAAACAGAAATCTAAAATCAATCACATGCTACTGAATCTTTTGTGAGATTTCAGGAACTGGCCTGATTGTAGCTGTAGCTTACACTCCCTGCCACCAGTCCGCTGGCGCCATTTGAATGTGACCCGGCTGCCAAGCTTTCTTTGTATAATGACCCACTTCATATACACAATTTGGAAGCTGCCTTTGCTCAGTTTCTGCTAAAACCCTTTTTAAGCTTTCTCAGGCTTTCAGTGGATATTCGGCCCACTTTGGGAAGCCATCTGTAGCAGTAGGGTTTCTTGGTCCAAGGCGGCCAGGGGCCTGGACCCCACAGATCTGCTGCCTGAGACCCCTTAGCCGCCCAGCCGCTCAGACCCCCAGAAATGACTCAGATGCTTATATTAACTTTATGCTGTTTGGCCTATGGCTCAGGCACATTGCTAACTTTCTCTTACATCTTAAATCAACCCATTTCTATTAATCTCTCTGCCACCTGGCCCGTTGCTCATCTGTACTCCTACATGTTGCTCCTTGGGCGGCTTGCTTGATCTGTCTCTGACTCCACCCTTCCTTTCCTACTTACTCTGATTCCTCCTCCTACTTCTTCTATGGTGCCTGTCATGGCCCAAAACAGCTCCTTAAAGATTGAGATTCACAGCATACAGAAAGGCACACCCACATCAGTGTTGTATACATTAGAGCTTAGAAACGGCCTACTTCTGCCATCCAGTGTTTTCATATCTTTTAGGAGCTGTGTGCTTAATTTTGTTTCTTAAACAAAACTGTTTTTGATCTTAGGATGACATTCAGTCTGCCTTTTTATTAGCACAGCTTGGTTTTTGCCTTTCCTTCTCAGAGGAGTTATTTCCTCAGCCCCTATCCCTTTTAGTTACTAGAGATCACTTTCTTATTCCAAGGAAACTAGGTGTCTCATTTGAGTTAAGTACCTGTTTCCATGTACACAGTAACAATAGTCAGAGGAGTAAATAATCAACTTAGGAAAGTGTTAGGAACTAAGTGGGTTTTCTTTTGCCCCTACACAAAGAGCTCGTGACTTGAAGCTTTAACCCTCATTATGTCTTTGGTGATGGGGCTTCCAAGGAAGTTGTTAAGGCTGACTGAAGTCATAGGGATGGGACCTTTGTCTAAATAGGGCTTATATTCTTACAAGTAGAAGCATCAGAGAGCTCATCCTACCATAGACAGACATGATGATAAGGCAGGAGAGTCTGCAAGGGGGAAAAAAAAAAAAAAAAAAAAAAAAAAAAACCAGAGCTCTCATTTGAACACCAGACCAGTTACACCTTGATCAGAGGCTAGAAGTCTTGTTTAAGACATCTAGGTTATGATTACAGCATTCTGAGAAGATTAACTAGCTCTTCAAACTACTATCGGCATCCCAAATCAGCCAAAATATTCATGTCAGAGTTATATTCTGTTTAGACACTCCCCCCCCCACCCTTTTTTTTAAGTATCCAGTTTTATATTAGGCAATTACATGGAAATATTGAAGTGATGTTTGGCTACCAGGCAATTATTTTGTAGCTATTAAATATATAGAAATAGGATTGTCTATAAACGTTATAGCTTAAATACCTGGCTGTTTATATTCTTTTTCTGTAGAGTCAAAAGGATAGTATGTGGCAACTCATAGGGTAAAACTGGCCTCTCATAAACTTCCCACCCATTTCCACACTGCCATGACATTCCATGCCTTCTTTCCTTCTATGGGAGTAAACTGGTAGTTCCTAGATCCTCTGCTTATTGCAGTTTTGAATGCATGAGCATGTATGTATGTTTGTATATACATGCACACACACATGCACACACACTCTTTTTGTTGTAGTTTTGTTTTTGTTTTATGGAGACAGGGTTTCTTTGAGTAGCCCTGGCTGTCCTGGAACTCACTCTGTAGACCAGGCTGGCCTCGAACTCAGAGATCTGCCTGTTTCTGTCTGAGTGCTGGGATTAAAGGTGTGTGCCACCACTGCCCAGCATCTTATATATATTCTCAAAACAATACAGTTTGGGATTTTGTTTTCATGTAGACTGTATTCTTCTTTGACTTTATTAAGCATTCTGTGTTTAATGTTGATGGAAACAGCATTTGTTTTTACTGTGGTATAATCTTACATTAAAGTATGACAGTATTCACCTACTAGTCATGCTAACCAGTAAGTCACTATTACTGTAAAGATGCTGTTAGGAACCTTTGCACACACATCTCATTTAAATGTATAGAAGGTGCACCAGATAAAAACCTAAGACAAAGGATGGCAGTATATGTTTATAGAAGAGATAGTAACTAACTCTTCACTCATGGCAATACAAAGGAGTAGGAGACATTCAGCACCCATAAAACATCAGCATGAATTACAACCCAGCACATAAGTACCCCTGAGTCCACACTGAGAATAAACGACTAAGTAAATTGATGAGAAGAAAGTGTTGGCTTGAACTTCCAAGATAGCTCAGAGTGTAAGAGCACTTGTGGCCAAGTCTTGACAATGTGACTTTGATCCCCTTATAGTAAAAGGGAAGCATGAACTCAGAGGTTGTCCTCTGATCTGTCTGCACAAGTAAAACAGTTCCATTAATAAGTGTAGAAATGAGGGTAATAGAAAAGCCCTGTCATAGCAATCCCGTACTACCACATTGGGCGCCAGATGTAGGCGGAGTTTTACTTAGAAGGCACCAGTCCAAGTTTGATATTTATTAAAATATAAACCAACACAATACAGGTAACAGCTTATAGTGGAGCCTTTACAGGGACTGGAGTCTCGAACAATGGATTCCAACCGGTCTCTCCAGCAGCCAGGAACCAGGCAAAACAGGCTTTCTGGGGTCCCAGCAGCCCCTTATCAATGGGGTTGGCCATGGTCCCCTCAGGGGCCTGGGACCCTGAATAAGCATCCTCGGATCTTAATCAGCTGACACCTGAATCCCACCATATCTCCCCCTTTAGTCTAACTAAGAAGGTTTTAAACTAAGACTATGTACAATAGGAATTATTATGAGGTAGTATGTAGGAGAGGATAAAGTACAAATTACAACTAAAACCTAACCTATATAAAGTACATCATATATTTCTAGAATATTGGTAGATGGTAGGGTGTATAAATTACTTCAAAAGGTTTATCTAGGAAAGTGAAAATTCAACACCTGAATGTTCCTTTCTAAGGGAAAATAGGGTGGTAACCTTAAATACCTATTCTTCAACCCCTTCAAGACCTGAGAAGGAAGATGTATCACCTGAAAGTCAGAAGTACATGGAAGTATTTACTTGTGAATTTTATATTTAAATTGGGAAACCATAGCAATTACTTATTACCTCAGCTTACCTTAGCATATGTTATTTATAGGTGACAGGTAATACAAAATCCTGATTAGTAAACAAAATAGTAATGATGTTTTTTGGGGGGGGGTCATTTATCCTATTATAGTCCTCCTGTTAGGCGGCAGCGAGGAAGAAGAGATCGTCTGTCTCGACATAATTCCATTAGTCAAGATGAAAACTATCACCATCTCCCTTACGCACAGCAGCAAGCAATAGAGGAACCTCGAGCCTTCCACCCTTCGAATGTATCTCCCCGGCTGTTACATCCAGCTGCTCACCCACCCCAGCAGAATGCAGTCATGGTTGACATACATGATCAGGTACAGTAACAGAATGTCCTGGAAATACAGTCAAAGTTAGTGGCAGTTTAATAGGATTCATCGATTTATTTATTTTGTAGGTTGCTTTAATTCCTGAAATGTAGCTAGTTCTCCACTAAAGGGAGTGTAGCCAGGTGTTATAGCACACACTTTGATCCCAGCACTCAGCAGCAAGTCTTCGTGTTTGAGGCCAACTAGGGCTACAGTGAGACCTTGTCTCAAGAAATAAGTGAAAAAATTGTTTAAAATACTACACAGGTTAAAAACTCAGAGAAAATTAGACTAATAAGAATCAGTCTCCACAAGTGCTTCAAAGAATTGTTTAAAGATTATAAAATTGTTGAGGACATTTAAAAGAAAGCCTGTGCAAAAGATAAACAGTTGACTTGGAAGATTTAGTTTTGTAAAACTTGTTGGTTCTCAATTGAAGCATTGACTTTTCGTATAATTTGAAGTCAATCCTAATTTCTATGACACTTTTTTTTTTTTTTTAAGCTATAATAATTGACAGCAAGAAGAAGCAAACTGTTGCTAGTTTTTTATGCTTGTTTTTGTTTCTTAACTTTTCCCCTCTTTGAGACAAATTTCACTGTGTAACCTGACTGCCCTGGAACTCTGTAGACCAGGCTGGCCTTGAACTTCATCTGCTTCTGCCTCCTGAGTGCTGGGACCAAAGACCACTCAAGCCTCATTTTTGTAAAAGTTTTGTTCTTATTCAACCCCACATGTTTGTACATCGTACAGCTACTTTATTCAGTTCAAGACAACACACAAATCTAAAGTACTACTTTCTGCTTTACCTTTTAAGAAAAAAGCTTCGGGGGGGGGGGTCCCTCATAGGCTTTTTAAACCATTTTTATTTATTTTTATGTGTATGGATGTTGCCTGCATGTATGTCATATGTATACTGTGTGCATGTTTGGTGTCCATGGAGGCAAGAAAAGGGCGTGAGGTCCCCTGAAACTAAAGTTTTACAGGTGGTTGTGAGCCGTCATGTGGGTGCTGGGAACTAAATCTGCCTTGTCTGCATGGCTCTTCACCACTGACCATCTCTCCAGGCCCTGAAAATGATTTTTAATTGGCCGAGTATAAACAGATAAAGGCACAGAAAGCCAAGCCTGACCATCCCCAGAGCCCACATGGCGTAAGGAGAGAAGTCAAACAAGTTGTCCTTAGACTTCAGAGTGTACTTTCAGTCTGTATGTTTTGAAGCATAGACACACATAAATATAATAGTAATGGGGGTGTAAAGATGTGATTCAGTAGATACTGGGCCTTTCCCACAAATTTGAGGAATGGAATTGAGATGCACATTAAAATCATTTGAGCAGAGTAGATTGTCTGTAGTCCCAGAAGTGCAAATAACAGATTTCTGGGACGACCTAACTAGCCCAAGCTGAGTCAGTGAACTCCATCCAGGTCACCAAGTATGATTATGACAAAATAGAAGATGGGCCATGAGCAAACAGGGGAGGGAGTCTGAAAAAGAAAGTCTAAATTGTTAGTAAGCTAGATGGAGAATATTTAACCTCTCTCGTTAGGGAAATGCAAATTTACATACTATTTCCTGCTCTGATTTGCAAGCATGTTAGTATTACAAATCTGAGGAGAGATGCTAGAAATTGGGGGTCTTACATTACTGTTGGAGTGTGATTTGCTTCATATACAGTCTTTTAGATAGTAACCTTAAAATTTTGGACATGGGACTGGAAAGATGGCAGTTGAGTGCTTTCTGCTCTTGGAGAGGACTTGAGTTTGTTTCTTTAGCATCTAATTTGGACGATTCAAAACTGCCTGGAACCCCAGTTGCAGGGATTCTTACAACCTTTGGCCTTCACAGACACCTGCACTTAGAATCACACAGGCTCGTGAATGCAAATGATAAACAAACATCTTATTTTAAAAATTGGAACTATACCCCCATCTCTTCATGGTGGTTTTTTGTAGTTGTTAGTATTGTCAAAAGAGTAGTGACAGTTGAACATCTATGTCATGATGACTTAACAAATACATGTGCTTGAAATATCTGGTTAACCTCAAAAAAATGAGGGAAGGCTTAGATGGCTGCACTATTAGGTGGAAAGGAGAAGTTTGGCATTACTTGTTTATGTTGGGTGCTGGTAATTGAACCCAGGACTTTGAGCAATCATGCTTACAGTAAGCTCTGTATCCCTAAGACAAATTTAATTTTTTTAATACCACCATTGTTTTTACCTATTGCAACTAAATAACAGTCTTTTTATGTCTGATGTGAACAAATGCACACTTTGTGCCTGGAGAGAGGGCTCAGCAGCTAAGAGCACATTGGCTGTTACTGGGGAGGACTCCCGTTCAATTCTAGCATTTGAATTGACAGGTCAGAGCCTTCTGTAACTTAGTCACCTGTTCCCTTCTGACACTCACACATGGTCAACAGATATACGTGCAGTCAAAACATCCTTACACATATTTAAAAATAAAACACAATAAATATTTAAAAACCAAATTAAAATTTTTATAACAGATTTGTTTTTAGGAGTTTTGTTCTAGAAGGCAGGCTGAAAGACTTCACATAGCGTTTAGTTGGTTTTTGTTTTGTTTTGTTTTTTTTCTTTTGGTTTTCTTTTATGCATATGAGTGTTTTGCCTACATATGTATATATGCACTACATGCATGCCTAGTGCCAGTGGAGGTCCAAAGAAGGTGTTGATTCCCTTGGAACTAAAATGAATGGCCCTGAACCATTCATTGTGGGTGCTGGGCACTAAACTCAGGTCCTCTACAAGAGTAATAAGTGCTCTTAACCACTGAGCCATCTCCAGCCCCTCTTTGTCAGTCTTTTGGGCAAAAGGGTTTAGCTATAGTTCTGTGAGGATAATGTAGAGTATTCATAAAGGTGTCTTCCTATACAAAGACAATAAATATTCTGGTTGAAACTACTGGAGGGAACAAGGAATGGTGGTATGGGCCTGTAGTTCCAGTACTTGGGAGGTGAGAGCAGATCAGGAGGTCAAAGCCAAGTTTGGCAACCCAATTGAAGAAAACATAAGATTTAAGGAGTACATTGTGAAAAATCTGTATAGCAGATAGGGGAATTTGTAAATATTTATTTGGGCAGGGTCTCATTTAGTCCAAGCTGTCATTAAGATACTTTATAAGTAAAAAATGACCTTGAATTTCTGATCCTCTGTGTCCACCTCCCAGTGCTAAGATTACACGTTTGAGCCACCATGCCTAATTTATGTGGTGTTGGGATCAAACTCACAAACTCATGACGAGCAGCTGCCTCTCCAGGCCTTCAAATATTAATTTTTAAAATGGGTAACATTTTCTCAAAAGTTCTACTTTCTTTCCTAATAGCTCCATCAAGGAACAGTTCCTGTCTCCTACACGGTAACCACAGTGGCACCCCATGGGATTCCACTCTGCACAGGCCAGCACATCCCTGCTTGCAGTACACAACAGGTCCCAGGATGTTCTGTGGTCTTCAGTGGACAACACCTCCCTGTCTGTAGTGTGCCTCCTCCAGTGAGTCTGTACCATTGTTCTCACTAGATTTTACTAGTTAAAATGGCATGTCACCTGTGTTTATGACTTAAACTTAAAGCTCAGCAGTCCTCCCTTAGGGTGGCTTGGAAGCTTTACTTCCCAAGTAAAAAGTTTAATTTTATTATAATAAAATCTTAGCACATTATAGTGACCATTAAATAAAATTAGCTTTAAATTATACAGTCCACTTAGAGTGATTCAGATAATCCCTTTAAGTGTCTTAAAGCACATTTCATCCTATGTATAAGAAGTTTATAGTTAAATGTTAATGAGAATTGGCTTTCGGCTCAGTAATATAGTAAGCAGTTAGCATTCTTAGCCCTTACGGGCTTCAGTGGGCTCCTGGCCCATCTTGTTCTCACTAGGAGAACCCACTAATGAAGATGTGCTCACCCCCAGTGTCTGTAAACTGGATCTGGAAGGCAAAATTATTTGCTTAATGTCATAGAGATGCAGACTACTAATTTTTTCCTCTAAAGTTTTATATTTTATCTTATAATATATAAAATACATTATAAGATAAAATATATCTTATATATTATAAGACCCACAGTTCAACTTCCTTACAAAACATTGGCTGAGAACTGTGATCTCAGTGACTATCTTCAGAGGAGAGCACTTGGAAGTGTGGAGTATAAATTTAATCCCCTGGTCTACCTGCCAGATTAAAGCATGTGTCAGTGCTGGTTTAGCAATTCAGTGACCCAAGCTGGTTTCTCAGGAACAAAATAAAGCACTGTGCTGCGTTATCCACTGACAGTGAGAAGACTGGGAGGTTCTTTTCCTGCATAGTACACCCTCTTCTTAATTTCATTTGTCTTAAAAATATTTTGCCTGATTTGGAAGAATTATGAAGTATGCACACTACACTTTTACTGATAAAGAAATATAGTATTTAATGTAAGTTAGATATATATATGTATATATATATATATATATATATATATACATATATATATATGTGTGTGTGTGTGTGTGTGTGTGTGTGTGTGTGTGTGTGTGTGTGTGTGTTTTGGGGGGATTTGACAACTTGATTCATATGTTTACCAAGAAAATTGTATATTCTGACATTTTTAACCTAAAAGTAATGATTTTTCCTTACAGATGCTTCAGGCGTGTTCAGTTCAGCATTTACCAGTACCATATGCTGCATTCCCGCCCCTTATTTCTAGTGATCCATTTCTTCTCCATCCTCCTCACCTGTCTCCCCACCATCCTCCTCACTTGCCACCACCAGGCCAGTTTGTCCCTTTCCAAACACAGCAGTCACGATCGGTAGGTATTTTTCTATTCACATGGCTAGTTTTCCCAGAATGTTTAGGTTAAGGTAATTAGTTTAGTAAGTGTAATTGACATTTAAGCACTATAACTTCGGTATTCTTAGCACTTAAAGGAACTTATAAATGCATAAATCAGTTAAACATATCAGTTTAGAGTTACCTTATTTTTTCCTAGATATTATATTTTAGTTTTACTTACCTAAGTGAATTTTAATTATTCCCTCATATCTATAGTCTTTCAATTGGTACTGGTTTTTTTTCCTCTAATTTTGTGTATCCCAATGATTTTTTTAAAGACTAGTATGTATGTATTTGCATTCTATAGTTGGGCAGGGCACGGCACATGTGGAGTCAGAGGACAACTTTGTGGAGTTGGTCTTTTTTCACCTTTTATATGCATTCTAGAACTTGAAGTTGCCAGGATTACTTAAGCATCGGTACCCCTGAGTCATCTCACTAACCTCTGTTGTGTATTTCTGAATTGGAAAAATGGAAAACTTATCATTGTCAGTACTTAATATTTTTAAAAGGGTTGGGAGAAGAGTTTGGAAATTTGTGTGGGTGTGGGTGCCTGTAGAGACCAGAAAAGGTCATCAGAGAGAGCCTCCTGGAACTGTTTGGGTTCGTTGTGAGTCACCCCAAACTGAATTCTGCCTGGCAGAGCAGAATCAATTATTAGAATAGTTACTTTGTCGCTCCAATGGGTCTTCTCCTCTTCCTTCTTCTCTTCGTATTTTCTTGGCTGGTATGGTTTTTTTGAAGCCAGCTCTTGTGATATATTTAATAAGAAGTCTGAAATACTCAGAAAACAACTAAGCCATGAAGGCCAGAGAGTGATGACCCACACCTTTAGTCCCAGAACGGATCTCTGTGACTTAGTTCAATGCCAAATAGAGCCTGTAGGTAATGGCATCCACCTTTAATTCTAGCTCTAGGAATGTTGAATGAGGAATTAAGATAGCTGGGTGGGGAAAGAAATTTAAGAGAGAGAAGTTCTGCCTCTTCTTCCCCCCCCCCCCCCCCCCCCCCCCCCCCCGGTCAGAGAGAGGACCTACTCCTCAGTTTGGCCTGAAGAGTTGGCTGGGTGACAATTGGTTGTGATTTGTTCTATCTCTCTGATATTCCAGCTTTTGGGTTTTTATTATAATACCAAATAAAATTCATACAATAGGATCTCCTTTAATTCAGGTTCATGAGACATTATATTCAAAAGAAGCCTGGAACGAGACCACCCATTACACAGTTTATTTTATGAAAGCACATTACATGCTTTGAAGTGCAATGTGCTTTACAGTTGTTGAATCAGTGTTCACAGTCCGCTGAGTGGAGTCTCCCTGTGTGTCCCAGGCTGTCCTCCAGTCTTCACCCTGTGTTAAGATTATGGTATATGTTAACATGCCCAGCCACAGTGCACTTCAGAAGTTAGTTAAGAATGTGTTAGTTTTGTTATCTTAAGTCACATGTTGATTGACACAGAAGCTCCTCATGAGTTTTGTACTAGAGCCAGTTTGCATTATACCACACCCCCACTGTTGTGCTTCTGACTTACACACATACCATATGCTAGTTTACTAGGGGAGTCTCCAGTGTCCTGTTGATTAGAGTATTAGACAACTCAAACTTGCACTTCCATATAATTGACTTACTGTTTGTTTTTTTTTTCCCTTCCATCTTCTGACAGAGTTTCACTAGTAAAAGAGGTATACTATAATGGGTATCAGAAACGCTTAATGTGTAATTAACCCAAACTAAAACTCAAGGTAGAAAATTTTGTGTCTACCTGGATTTTAGTTTGGTGTGAATAGCAAGACAATCTTGGCCTTAATATTTTTTATTGTTATTTAAAAAAAACATCAGGAGTATATTGATTGCTTTTTTTCCCCCTCCACAGCCTCTGCAAAGGATAGAAAATGAAGTGGAACTCTTAGGAGAACATCTTCAAGTAGGCAGTTTTACTTATCCCCCTTCGGCCCATCCCCCAACATTACCTCCATCAGCTCCTTTGCAGTTCCTGACACATGATCCTTTGCATCAGGAGATGTCCTTTGGCGTAGTAAGTCTTCATGCATTGCTATATTCATTCATTTATTTGACAGCTTATTTTAGTTGTTTTCAGTGTAACTCTGAAATGTTCAGAGCTCATATATTAAAATCATGTGCCTGTGTATTTTCCTTTGTTGTTTTATCTATACTAACATTAAAGAACTAATTAATGCCACTTGAGCAGTAAGTTTTTTAAAAAACAAAGCAAGTGACAGGCATGGCCGCCCAGGCCTGTAATTTCAGCACCAAGAAAGTAGAAGCAGGAGGATTGTTGCAAGTTCAAGGCCAGTTTAGTCTGCAGAGCAAGTTCCTGGCTCTCTGGGCCTGAAAACAAGTTGAATGTTCTAGTCCACATCTTTAATCCCGGCACCTGGGAGGCAAAGGCAGCAGAGGCTAGCCTGTCTCCAGAGTGAGTTCTAGGACAGTAAGGACTATGTAGAGAGACTTTGTCTCAAACGAACCATGAACAAGAATAAAATTAAGCTGGGATGAACCAAGTAACTCAGAGAGGGGAAGGATACTTGCTGTGTAAAGCCCAGCAACTTGAGTTCCATTCCAGAATTCTCACAGTAGTAGTAGAAGAGAACCATCTCTGTAGACTTGTCTCTGACCGTCACATGCTGTGACAAGTACACCTAAACATGTCATGTGCACACAACTTTTTTTTAAATAAAAAAGTAAATAATTTGACATTGTTTGAAACAGAATGATCATTCTCAACCTTTGCTCTCCTACAGCCTTATCCTCCGTTTATGCCTCGGAGACTTACAGGACGTAGTAGATACCGGTCCCAGCAGCCAATACCACCTCCCCCTTATCATCCCAGCTTACTGCCATATGTGTTGTAAGTTCCTTATTCTACTGAATTCTCTCTAGTCTGCTTTATGAATGCTTTCTCTGCGGCTTGTGACTTAGTATGTGTTAAAATATGCTTAGTGGTTGTGGGGCTAGAAAGCCAATTAAGGAAGAATGGGGGAGGAAAAAAATCTGAGACAAATTATCAAGCAAATTATAAGGTGGAAAAATTTAAAGTATTTGTCACTTACACGATTAGAATTACTTTTTAGATTTTGTATAATTTTCACCTGCAAGTGTGTACGTATATTATGTGTTCATGCGGTACTTATAGAGGCCAGAAGGGGGCATTGTATCCCTAGGAGTGAAGTTACAGATTGTTGTGAGCAATTAAATAACTGTATGGAGAACTGAACCCACATCCGCTATAAGAACAACAAGTGCTCTTAACTGCTCAGCATCTTCTTAGGCCCCGGAGTCACTTCAAAACAAGCAAACAAAACCTTTTTATATTTATTTGTCATGGGTGGTGTGGGGGAGCACGTGCATGCTATGGCTTATATGTGAAGGTCAGAGGACACCTTGGGAAGATCAGGCTTGCTGGGGGTACCTTTACTGATCCATCTCTTAGGCCCTAGAATCACTTTTGATTATCCAGTTTTTGATGGTGTTTTCTTGGAAAAAATGAGAAATCATTTCTGCATTTTAGAACTAGACTGTTAGGATTGTTTGCCTATAATAAACATTGTGCTTAAAATTGGTAGGGTTTTTTGTTTTATTTTAAATTTCTTTCTGACATAATGAAGCATAGAAGTAGGCCAAGTCCAGGGTGGTTTGTTAGCCTTGTGTCTGTGGGAATGGATTCTTTTGTCTTCAGTGGTAGAGTATGCTCATGACCCTCATGATCCAGCCATCATGTGAGTAGACTAGTTTGTGTGTGTGGGAAGCTGTGGGTGTACACTGTAATCCTAGGAGTCAGGAAACTGAGGCAGGAAAGCTATCCTTACATTGAAGACCAGCCTGCTACACAGATAAAATACCAAGCCAGGCAGGGTTACATAGCAAGACCCCATCTCAACGAAATGAAAATTTAAAAACGCATTCCTCTGCCTACCTGCTTTTCTTAATAGCATTTCCCAGAATGAAACCCATTACTATTGCTCGTACTCCATTGTTTGGGAATTAGTCACTTGTCTTTATAGACAAGTACCTTAGATCAAATGCAATCTTTAAATTGCAAGTTATTTTGTTGATAACTTTAGCTCCCCTCTTTCCCTTACCACATACCTCCCTTTCCTGTCTATTTGCCTTAAAATAACCTCCCAACTTAAGTGGAAAATGTTTATTTGCTTCTGCATTTCAAGATAAACTTTTAAAGTCAGCATTAATTTGGTACTGAAAGACATAAAGAGCTTAATGGAGTTTTGTGTCAAGTCTATAGATCAATATGGAAGAATAGTGACGACTACTAAATTTTCTAGTCTACCCATGTATTACTGTTTGTCCTAGCCACTTTTATTATATGGACCTCCACGTTCTGTTAAGTCTGTTCCTGAATTTATAGTTTTTCATTTCATTGCATTTGGTGTCAGTATGTGCACACATGCCTATGTGCATGTGCACACCTTGTCTCACCTGCGGGAGTCTGTGTAGGTTCTGGATCAAGTTCAGATTATCAGGCTTGACAGGGCTGCTTTACCTGCTGAGCCTTCACATTTCTCTTGTTATGCTATTGTAATGGCATCTTCTGTTTCTAGTAACATCAGTGCCTTGAAAGAGTTGCCACTAGTAAGCACTGCTATTCTTCATCCTTGTGCGGTCTGTGCTAATGTGCTAACATACCAAGCCTTACTCGGTGCTTTTCTTTATAGATCAATGCTTCCAGTGCCACCTGCAGTGGGTCCAACTTTCAGCTTTGAGTTGGATGTGGAAGATGGAGAAGTAGAAAACTATGAGGTTAGTAGATGAAGTGTTGAATAGGGACTATTGTAATTGTCCAATACTTTCACATAGACATTTTTTAGGTTAACTTTACATTTTAAGATACAAGAAAGTCATAAAATTGTTGAGCATCCCTAGGATATGTGGACATTTTTCACATAGCTGTTAAATGAGTAGACCTGTTGAAGTTAAATTCCAGGGAGAGAACACAAATGACGAGGAAATTGTGGGTTTTGATCAGGTGCTCAAAAATTATTTGTGGAAGCAAAGATGTTTGAGCTGAATCTTAGGAGGGATTTGATTAGATTTTGACACCTGCCTGTGATGCCAGCAGCAGGAGTGTGGGGTGTCTGAGGCTGGCCTGGGCTACTTAGTAAGGCCTTACCTTAAAAAGAAAAGGAGAGAGAGGGAGTTTTGAGCCGTAATATTCATGCTCGGTAGCCTGGAGATCGGCCCGAGCTATAGAAAGACACTTGTCTATGTAGAAAACCTAATTATAGGTTAAAGCAGATAAGTAATAAGCCATTAAGAATCCAGGAAGAATGAGATACTAGTGTAAAATCAATAGACATAATAGTTGTAACATCCTAAGATACATCAAGTGTTTTAAATACAAATTTATGGTAAGTATTTGTAAGAACCCAATTCATTGGTCTTTTGTTTAATCCTTCCTTTTCTTTATATAGTACTGGGAACAATTTAGTATTGGGAAGTTATTATAAGACAATTTCTTTGAATAATGATGAACTAATGGTTCCAAAGGTTCTTGAGTACCAAGTGAGTTAATTGAACACAAATGATGAACACAGAGAAGAGTCAAATCTCTGAGTGTACAGAAAGTATAGTGGGCAGGAAATGTAGGCCAGAAGTGGACAGTCATTAGAGTCACATTGGGAACGCCTTTATTTTTGTTTTTTATTTCAAGACAGGTTCCCCATGCTGACTTTTTGACTTGTTATATAGTCTTGAAGTTCTGATTATTTCTGCCTTTGTCTTTAAGTACTGCTATTTATTAATGGTTCTACCACACCTAGTTTAATATTGTGCCAGGGATGGGACCAAGAGTCTTTTGCACCATGCTAAGCAAATACTCCACCAATTGAGCGACATTCACAGCCCCACACTGGGAATTTCTACAGGTCTTTGACTTGGTTTCTTCAATAAATATAAGGATAAAAAGAGACTTGAGGGCTGAGAGAATTTTCCTATCACTTAAGTACTTAGTGCATTATCAAAGGACCAGAGAGTTAAGATCTCAGCATTCACATTAGGGGGCTCATAAACACTTGTAACTCTAGCTCCAAGGGAATCCAACATCTCAATCTTAACCTCCATGGGCAAACATGCAGACATGTGCATACATACATAAAGTAAAATGATTATATTTTTTAAAGACTTTACATATCAAACTATGGTAGCATCAGATCTCTATTTGAATATAATACTTATTTTGATAGTAGTATTTGAACATTAATTGGACATTTGATAAATTTTTGACATGATGCTATCATTGTGTTTTTTGTTTAGCTTTTTTTAAAATGGGTATAGATGTTTTGCTTGTGCACCATATATGTGCCTGGTACAAAAAGAATTGATCTCTCCCACCCCTCCCTAACACACACACACACACACACACACACACACACAAATCTAAATATAGACACACTGTCCTCTACCTCTCTATATGCTGTGCTCCATGGTATCATATGTGCATGCATATGCACATACGTGTTACTACTTCAGTCGGAAATGTAAAGAAAGATGAAAATCTGTCTCCTTCCTCTTTTCTTAGGCCCTGCTAAACCTGGCAGAACGATTGGGAGAGGCAAAGCCTCGGGGCCTGACAAAAGCAGATATTGAGCAGCTTCCTTCCTACAGGTTCAACCCTAACAACCACCAGTCAGAGCAGACTTTGTAAGTTTGTTTCTGTGATGCTCCTGTTCTCCGTTTGTCTTATCTTTATAAAGTAAGAGTTTGAGTGCAGGTAATATAAAGGATAAGTTGGGTCTATGCTGGCAAGTAAGGTAGTTATTAGTCCTATAGACTATTTAAATTTCTTAGTCACAATAGCAAGTGACTGGTATTAGGAGATTTAAATAAGGAATAAGTTGAAATTCCTGAAGTTCACCTATGTAGTGTTTTTACATGCTTGTAAAGTTGTGCAACCGTCACCACAGACTTAGACCTTCTCATTGCTCTACAGAATGCTTTCCTTTCACTTGCTAGTAGCTAAGTCCCATGTCTTCTCAGCCCTCTTTCTTCATCCCTTATTTGCTCTGTCTCTAGATACCACATATCTGGGCTGCTATAATACAGTGGTTCTCAACCCTTTATTACATTTCCTCATGTTTTGTTAACCTCCTAACCACAAAATTATTTTGTTGCTACTTCATAACTGTAATGTTGCTACTGATATGAATTCTAATGTTAATATCTAATGTGCAGGATATCTGATATGTGACCCTGTGAAAGTGTTGTTTGATCCTCACTCCCACCCCCACCCCCCAGCACAGCCCACAGATTGGAAAACACTGCTGTAATACTGTAGTCTTCAGTCTGCCCAGAAAGTCAACATAACTTTTTCCATGTCCGAGTGTAGCAACTTGTATCAAGCATTCATTTATATGGCTAGAAATACTGCACAGTCTAGATGCACCATGCTTTTTCCTTTCTTTAGTTGATGGACATTTAAGTTTTCCACTATTTGACTCTATTGAGTAATTCTACTTGGAACGTTTGAGTAAACATTTATATTTTCATTTCTCTTGGGTAGAAGTGAATTGCCTGGAAGTGAGTTGCTGAGTCAAATTCATAGCCCTATGTTTAACCTTCTAAGAATTGTCACAGTTTTTCCATTTTATATTCCTGAGAGCAATGCACAAGAGATTTCAGTTTGTATATTTATTTTTTGGCACATTTTCTTGTCTCTGGGTTGTCCTACTGAGGTGTGGCTTCCCTTTCACTGAAGGTTACCAACATTAAACATCTGCAGCCAGTCCCATGGCTGCTTAGCTCCCAACCCCACAAGTCACACAGAAGCTTATATTAAAGTACAGGCTGTTTAGCTTATGGCTCAGGCGCATTACTTGCTAGCTCTTTCAACTTAACTCATTTCTACTGTGCATTGTCACGTTTCTCATGGCTTACCTGTGTTTCTTTACATCTTCTTCCTTGGGCTGCCTTCCTTCCCCTTTAGCTATGCTTGGATTTTCTGCCTGCTTCTCAGAAGTTTTTTGTATATTCAAGATATTTTTTTTTTGTCAGATAAGAGATATTCACTAATGTCTCCCACTCTGTGGACTTAGATAGTTTGGTCTTAAAGTGCTCGTTGAACAAGTATGGGGACCTGAGTTCCATTCCCAAAACCCATGTACAATGGCCAAGGGTGCCAGTGGACACTTAAAATACCAGTGCTGGGCAGGCAGAGGTAGGTAGATCCCTGAGACTTGCCAGCCTATCCTGTTGGGTTGTCCAGTACCAATTGACCATTTCCAACAACATGTGTATAGGTATCTTATATACACTGAGCAGGTTGTATTTAGGAAAGTATATTTATATACATATATGCATGAAATAATAATTTTTGAAAAAAGAGACCATGAATTTGAAAGCATACAAAGTCCTATATGGGAGGGTATGGAGAAAGAAAGGGGAAGGGAGAAATGTTGTAATGATAACCTTAAAAACAAAACAAAAAAATTTTAAAAAAACACCCAAGTTTTTGCTGGGAGATAGCTCCGTGGGTGAAGTGCTTGATGAGGACCTGAGTTGAAGCCCTCAGAACCTACTTTTAATTGGGGTCAGTAAGCCATGACTGTACAATCCTGTAATCCCAGCGTTAGGAGAGGAATGACAGGAGAACCACTAGAGCTTGCTGACCAGCCAGCCTAGTTGAATCAGCAAACTCCAGTTTTATTAAGAGGCTTTGTCATAAAAAGTAAGTTAGACCGAGGTTTGTGAGGCAGCTCAGGAGGTGAAGGTATGCTCCAGGCCAGCAACCTGAGTTCCATCCTAGGAATCCATGTAAAGGTAGCTGCAGAATTGAACTAAGTGGAGGAGAACTGGGGAATGATTGAGGAAGAACCTGATGTCCTCTAGCCCACACATATACCTGTACACGAATGCACATGCACAGGCATACAGACATCCCTCCACAGTTTTCCTCCATTCTGTAGGTTGTCGTGCTTGATTTTGGCTTTGTGGTACTAGGAATCCAGAACTTTGCACATGCCAGTGAAGCACCCTGCCTCTAAAGTATATCCTTTTGCTGTTTCTTGATGGCACCCTTTAAAAAAAAATGTCTTAAGTTATTGGTGAGATTGTTTGATTTTGTGATGTTGAGTTGAGGATCAAGCTTAGGGCCTTACTTAACACATGCCAGTCAAGTTCTGCTCCCAAGGCGGTACTCCCACCTAATCTTAGTCAGTTTTATTTGCAAAATTCCTTTCTATTGTTGCTTTTTTGTTAATGGTGATATTTTCCTCATGCTGAAACAGTTTACTCCTAGGTCACAAAAATGTACTTTTTTTTCCCTTTAATCTGGAATTTTGATTCTTTGTTTTTAGGTAAGTTATTTTTGCCGTATGTATGTTTGTGTACATTCAGGTACACATACATGTATGTATGCCCATAGAGGTCAGAAGTAGGTATCAGGTTTCTTTTGAACCATTCTCCACTTAATTCTTTAAGTCAGGATCTCGTCAATTCACTCAACCCCGCTGCTTCTCTCCTAGATTGTCCCAATGATCCAGGCTTTTAACGTTAGTCCTTTGGCTTGGGTTTTTTGTTTGTTTGTTTTTTGTTTTTGTTTTTTTTGTTTGTTTGTTTGTTTGTTTTGGGTTTTTTTTTTTTTTTTTTTTTTTTTTTTGGATACAGGGTCTCACTATGTAGCCCTGGCTGTTCTCAATCAAGCTCAGAGATTCTCCTGCCTCTGCCTCAGGTACTGAGATTAGAAGTGTGTACCATGCTCAACTTTATCTTAGTACTTCTAAAAATTAATCAGAAATATCCTTTTGTCATTATTTCTGGTAGATATGTGTTACATGTTTGAATATATTCTGTGTAGTGCTTGCATGTGAATGGTTCATAAACCTGCACATTCACAGGACATTGGATAGTCTCCGTTTTAATGTTTCCTCTAGACTCTCCCTGTCTCTGCCTCTGGATGCCAGGGTTACACAGCCATGCTAAGCTCTTTACATGGATGCTGGGGCTTCATACTTGGGTTCTCGTACTTACAAGTGTGTTGCCCACAGCTCTTTAACCAGAAATGTTTTTGATAATCTGTGTTAGTAAAGCAAAGAATGCTCAATAAACCTACCTTAGCATCATCATTTTCAGAAATTGTGGTAATTTAAAAAATAATATTTTGATATTGTGATCATAATAGTCATAATAAATAGAAAACCAAAACTGACCTTTTTGCTCTTTTCCAGATGTGTAGTGTGCATGTGTGATTTTGAGTCAAGGCAGCTTCTTAGAGTCTTACCCTGTAACCACGAGTTCCATGCCAAGTGTGTCGATAAATGGCTTAAGGTAAAGTGATCACAAGTGTAAAGAAAATAACTTTCATATTCTTATTGACCATAGGTTAATCTGAGTAAGTCCATGGTTTGGGGGCTTGGGTATAGGAGATGGAATGGAAGCATAATTTTTAAAGGAAGCACTCTGCAAAGTCCAGGAAAGAGTGGCTGCAGAGACTGTATGTAGGTAGAAGTACTTCATGTGCTTAAGCTTGGCTGATTTCTGGATTCAGTTTTCAGCAGTGTTTAAAAAGAGAAAAGGAAACTGAAGCCATCAGCTTGGTGGCAGTTGCATGAGAGTGGGGAGCAGGCTGTTTGTCCTTATTATCTATGTCCTCAAGTTTTATCCTGGTATAGTCCAAGACCTGGGCTCCTTAGGATTCAGATTTCTTTAAAAATGAGAATTTGGATGGGATTTCACTGGTGCTTTTTTTGTTGTTAGAGATTTTTATAGAGAGTAAAATTTCACTTAATTCTGACCAGTCCTTGTCTTATGCATATGGACAAGCTCAACATTTAAAAATAGCAGTGGTCTGTCTAACTGCTGAGGCTTCTTATCCTTTTCAAGTGTGAATAAAATATTAGTAAATATTCAACTTTAGGGTTTTTTGTAGAATATGCTAATTAGGCAACTTAATGCTCTAATAAAATCAGTTAGGGTAGAACTGGTTTGCTGATATATACCTGTAATCCTAGCACTTGAGGGGAGGTTAAGCCAGGAAAATGAGACTTGTCTAATGAAGAAGAGAAGAAACAGAGCAAACTAAATCCTGAAAATGAAGAGTATATACTTTTTAGGAAAGACCAAAAAAAAACAAAACAAAACAAAACAAACCATGGCCTATGCAAAGCTCTAATGTGTGAACAGGAAACCATGAGTCCATCCAGCTAATAACTAGAGTGAGAGTGTGAGGGAGGCACACAAAGGGAGGGATTTATAGATGTAACTGGCTGTTGCAAAGCCTTTCTAAAGCACGTATGAGTTTAAACTTGATTCTGAAAGCAAGTGGCAGGCTGTAGCTACAATCGTGTTTTAAAGACCTCATTGGCCACTGTTTAGAGACTGAGACAGGAAAGATGGTTATTCAGGAAGGAAGATGGGATAGGATGAGTGTGAGCTAGTTATGATGCGCCATCTGAGCTCCACCCCTCATAACGGGACAATTAAGTGTTTGGTGAGCAGTGGATTGTAGCGGGTAAGACAATAAGTGATGTACTGTGTTCTCACATCTGTGGAAATGGAGGAGCCAGGGAAAGGAAACAGTGGAACCATGTATGTATGATCTTAGCCTGTGTATCCCAGCTCTCAGAACCAAAGGCAGGTGAATGCCTTTGAGTTGAGGTCAGCCTCATCTACATAATTAGTTCTAGAACAGCCAGAGCTACAAAATAGAGAGACCCTACCTTAAAGAAAGAAAAAAGGAAGGAAGGGAGGAAGGGAGGAAGGAAAGAGTAGTGGAGGCTAGAGCCAAGCTCTTGGGATACACTTAGATAACAGTCCTAGCATTCAAGAGCTGGGAATGGGAGAATGAGGTCAATGCTCACAGTCCTGTCTTTAAAAAAAAAAAAAAAAAAAAGTAGATTAGTAGATTTATTCCCCAGCCCCACCCATGTTGTTCTCCTGGGAAAGGGGGTGGGAAGCAAGGTTTTGATTTGTAGTTGTTAAGATTTTCCAAACTAGTGATAGCAAGTCATGATTATGAGTTTAACAAAGTCAGTCTTGGAGATTTGTGTAGTTTTGTCTTCCTTTTTTGGTGAGGGGGTGTTGTTTTGTTTTAAAACGGTCTCATGTTGCTTAGGCTGGCTTGAAAATCTTCATCCTCCTGCCTCCACCTACAAGTGTTGGGATAGCAGCTTGCACTGACCCCCAGTTCCCTGGTTAGGATTTGTTTTTAAAGAAGTGTTAGTAGAAGTGGGGACTTGACTGCAGGAGACGTTACTCCAGTGAGCTTCCTCTTGTTTTTCAGGGAAATCGTACTTGCCCCATTTGCCGAGCTGATGCTTCAGAAGTGCATCGGGATTCAGAGTGACCAGCCTCTTAAGAGTACAGATTTAGTTTCGGTGTTCCTCATCACGTGTATATATGGACTATCCATTGAACTTAACCTGTGTGGCTTCCAGCCCTCCCTTTACCAAAAGGGTCAATGGACCTATCTTTGCACTGTGTGACTTAATCAACTATAAAAGCTTACAATTAGTCTTCACAATTATGGGATTGTTATACTAACTGTGTGATTGGAACTCCAAAGATCTTTTCTTTAGCTTAATTTTGTGTGTGCACTAACATTCCCTGGTTTTTGTGTGACCATTCCGAGTGTTGCTGCAAGATTACAGTGGACGTGATCTTTTAGCATGTGCTTTTATAAAAAGTGGTAGCTCCAGATGATATAGCAATCTACCTTATATAGAGCCTTCAGAAACTGTGAGTGGAAATGAGTGCAGTGTGTGACTGTTGGTGATAAGTGAATCTGTGTGTGAGAGAGTGTGCAACTACACGTGTGGGGCATGGTAGCTACTGTGTGAGATCCTATGTACCAGCATGTACCAAGAATGCGTGTAGTTTTAATTATGCTGCAATGTATAATCTGGTGTGTTATTTAAACAGCACTAGTACTGTACACTGGTTCTCCCCTTGTGTTTGCTGTTGCACACTGATTGCTAAGGGTGCGTCAATTGTAAGCATTGAATACTCCATCCCTCCTCCCATGAATGGAATGAGAAAAGCCTTCTTCCTTTGCTTCAGGCAGCTGCTCCCTTCTCTTCCTTTGTGACCCTAAGTGGGTCACTTCAGAAAAAAGGGTCAGATTCTCACTCCATGACCTGATTTTTTTTTTTTTTTTAATTTTCAGTTCTGTTGTAAAAGAAACTTTTAAGTCTCCAACTTGCTATTTCCAAAAAGAAGGTGCAATATCATACATCATCTTTAGCAATATTAGCATTTCAATCAGTGACCTGTGTGTTGATACTTCTTATTTTTCCTTTACATTTCCAGTAACGTCTTACAGAAATGTGTAGATTTGTAGTCTGTTTTAAAGATATCTGAGTAATATATTTTCAGGAACACCACTGGTCCCGTAAGTCTTGCCTTCTTGACTTCCACTAGAACAAAATCTGTTACCTAACTCAGCCTGGTTTCTAGTGTGTTCTTTGCTCAGGCCTCCATGGGCAACTAAATTGTTTAAAGAGAACTATTTCTGTTGGTGTTCAGTTCCCACACTCCAGTCCTGGAGTTCTCTGGTTCTTCCCTCAGTAAACATTCTCATCAAAACCTTTGTTTCGGGATGGGTCCACTGCTGTGACAGCTCATTACTTAGGCCTGGTTTGCTTTGATGCCTTCTTTTTCTTTTAATTCATGTTAAGATGAGAACAGCTTAAAACAACAGGTACCCAGAATACTTGCAGTGTAAATGAAGATTGGATTTTTGTATAAAAAAATAATGCTGTCAAACAAGAATTGCCCTTTATTTAATCTGAAATGATACGTAGATGTGTAAAACAAAAAACATTCATTGAACATAAATTAGATTGTTTGAAGTCATTTTTCAGCAACGTTGGATTCCTTTCTACTTCTCACAGTGTGCTCAGCCTTGTCTGCCTCTTTGTGAGTTACCGGCATCTGTTTGCAGCCACATCTGCTGCAGCCTTTTGGTCACAACTTGTGACACTTTGCTGCCAACCTCATTCAACTCACAATTGGCGCTGGGCCTATTTTTTTTACTCTGACAGACAGGGAGAGTGTTCAACTACTTGTTACTGCCATGTTCCTTATCCACAGAAGCACAATTTTGTCTTCTTCCAGACACTGTTGCCTCTGTCTAGTCAGACAAATAGGATTTGACTTACTTTCTCTTTGCTCCTAGATTTGTTTTAGTGTGTCAGAAATACACTTCAATAGTGGTAAAATGCACATGTTACTTTTAAGTCATTGGGATACTCCTCCTGTTCCTAATGATAAAAGGTGTGTTAAAGACCAAAATTATTGGCATATAGTAGTCAGCTCCAAATTACATACAGTTTAACCTTTATTTTTTAATTTAAAGAAAATCATGTTTAAAATGGTAAAAGTCCATATTATATATACACTTTTATATAGCTGCAAAAACTTTATACCTGTACAGCTCTAACATAACACTGCTCCACTCAGTATTTGTTTTATTGATGCACACAAGTGAAGCACTTTCCTAATTTATACAGAGATACTGACTCCCAAGGCACATTGTACTAATGACTGGAAAGTAGCCTTTCTTTATTCTATCAATGTTTGTCATAAAGTCCCCTTTCCAGTAGATTTTTTTGTTTGTTTGTTTGTTTAGTTTTTTGGGGCTTATTTGTTGTTGCTTGTTTTTGTTTTTGTTTTTTTAAGTAGTTGGCAATTAAGGAGGCAGCAGGTTCTGTCCTGGTAGAATAATTGCACAAAGCTCTTCGAGATGGGTCAGACTTGTTCAATTGAGTCGTTAGTATATTTTAGGAGCCCACTTAGTGTGGTCTCCAAGTGGCCATGGTGAGCATCTTTGTGGTCAGCCAATAAGACAGAGCAGTTGGCTCCTGTCCAGCCAACATCTTTGGGAGATGTACCAGGTGGCAAATGGATGTTAACATGTAGCCTTCATCCCCTTTCCTCCTAGAACAATATTGGTTTACTGTCTTAACTGTGGATTTTTCGTTTGTTTATTTGTTTTTTTTTTAGGTTTGGGGTTTGGGCTTTTTTATTTGTTTTTTGTGGGGTTGGGTTTTGTTTTTTTTTTTTTTTTCCCTCATGAATCACCATATTTTGTTGTTTTTTAATTTCAACTTCCACAAAACAACTCAAGGCCTCCAAGTATCAAGATATCATACTAAGATTTTTCTGTCCTGAAATTTTTTTAGCAGCATCTGAAATTGTGAAAGCATATTAGATTTTATACACTCCCTGAACTGTAATTTGCTAAAATTCTTAAATTTGGGCCACTTCTGATAATTTCATGTGCAATCTGCGTGCCAGCTTCTGAGAATATTTTTCACAGTATCTCTAGGCCTTCTTTAGAAGTCTGTCTCCCATAGTGCATCTAGGTACCTCATGTTGCTGTTTGTTTAAGATTATGAACACTCCAAGGGTGTTCCTTGAAATTATTTGCTGAGTCATTTCTTCAAATCATATTTCATTGTGTCAGTTAACATATAGTTTTAAATGTATGTATTAAAAATATCTGTAACCAAATCATTTGAAGGCTTGATAAATTTTTAACAAAGTTTGTACATTTTTTATGAAAGTTACTAGTAATGCTTTACTAAGTAGTGCAATGAATTTTTATTTTTAATCCCTGTGTCCAATTTTGGAGTTGAGAGGGTTGTTGGTAATAAATGTATGATGTACACTTAAAATATCTGTTGTGTTTTATGTTGGGTATGTTTTTAGAAGCTGTGTTTGCAAAGGGGTGAAGTGGTAATAGGATAATAGTAATAGGTAATAGTTGGATGAGTTGCTAATCATTAAGCTTAATCTTTCATAGTGCATTCTTTGGCATTGGTAAAAACAACTTAAGAGTTACAAAATGAGTGTGGTAGCATAGGTATGTACTTGTTTTCTTAAAAGGTCAAGCAAACAGCAGAACATGGGTACGCACATATCTAACAAGCTACAAATTTAGGAAACTAGTATCTCTTATCTCTGTATGTCTCCTTGCCCACCCCCCCCCCCCAAAAAAAAACAACCTAAATAACAGCCCGTGTATCTGGGAAAGCAAGTATACATTAGGGACAGTTTGCATCCAAGATACTGTCAACATAACAAGATAAAAGGACCCTGTCTTTATGGTCATATGGTTGTATAAGTTTTCCTTTGACTCAATACCATAAATCTGCTGAACTAGTTACTTGAGCAGGTAGCTGAGCCTGGTATCCCACCAGCAAAGCATTCAGAAATCCTGAGTTACAAGCCATTTCCTGGAAAAGCTATTCTAAAAGGCTGTCAGATCCTCAGCAAATATTTCTTTCAATGAGAACAGGAAGTATTGTTGCTGATGCTTCGAGGGCTTGTCTTTGACGATTCATCCCTCCTTTGTCAAGTGTTTATGCAGTCAGTATTCACCTAAGTTGGCTTTGATGGCATTATAGACATCTCAAACATGCCAGCAAAAACTACTGGCTACAGAGTCTTAATAGAGCAGACGCCCCTATTTATACTACAGAACAAGATTCTGATAAATGTGGTCGAAACACAAGTGTCTACTAGCTGTACTGCCCGATAGAAATGTAGTTGTGTAAGATGGTTTAATGGCCATATTTTAAAAGCAGAAAAATTGGTCAGGTAGAGTGCTTTTTAGTCCTGGCCTAGTTCCCAACTGGAAGGAAAAAATTATTATTCAATCCACCAAATATTCTTTGAGTATGTAAGAATGAGATCTTTTGTATTTTCTCAAAGCCCATATATGATAGCACATCTAATTGGAATTGGCCACATTTTAAATGTTCAGTAACTGCATATGAAAGTGGCTGTCACAATAGACAGCTAGGGTCTAGACCACAGTGCCTTACCTGGTTTCTAAGGAATTGCAAAGTTAGAGATGGATAGGTATGCCTGTAATCTTGACAGATGATGCTTAAAGGTTTGCCTGGACTGTATTTAGGGGGGATTCTTTTCAACAACTTTGGATGTTACTCAGTGTATTCATCTCATTCTTTGAGACAGGATCTCTCCATGGCCCAGAAGCTAGCAATCAGGCCAAGCTGATGGTCAGTGAGCCCCAGAGATCCTTTTGTCTCTACCTCCTCAGCTCTGAAATGACAAGTATCCCTAGCTCTGTGGTGTTGTGTGGTTGGTTTTGGTTGTTTTAATGTGAGTTCTGGCAATCAAACTTTGGATCTTTACCTAATTAGCTATCTCCCTGATCCAACTTGATTTTAGCAAAATAAATGAGATTTATTGTTAGACAGTTTGATACAGGTAAGATATATTGGTCATACATTCCCAGTTTACCTCCTCACTCCCCCAGGCACCTCTAATATGTCTTCATTCCCCATTTTTTGTAACCCATTGTGATAGCTATTCTTGGTTGTCATATTGACTATGCCTGGAATTAACAAACCCAAGCAGCTGAATATACCTGTGAGGGATTTTCTTCTTTATTAAATAATTTTGATTTGAAACATTTAATCCATATCTTCTGAGGAGAAGATCCACCTTTAATCTGGGCCGTACCTTTTGAGGGTAGCCTATATATATAACGGACGTAGAAGAAGGAAGCTTGCTCTCGCTCTTGCTGCTTTGAAGCCTACTTCGAGATTACAGGGGTTGCTGAAATAACCAACTTCAGGTACTGAACAAACTACAGCATTCTTTGGCCTTTCATTGGTAGACAGCCATTGTTGGACTAGCTGGATCACAGCCTGTAAAGCCATCCTAACAAATTTCCCTTTATATATATATTCATTCTACAAGTTCTGTTCCTGTGGAGAACCCTGATCCTAATTAAAAACAAACAAAAAACAAAAACCACTCATTGAATCCACATAATTGCTGCCTGTTGGACTGAGACTTTAAAAAAAAGCATTTGAGGCTTTAAAAATAGCTCTGACTTTGACTCCAGCCCTAGTTCAGATGTCTCATAAGGGTCACGGACCACTACCCAACTCCCTCAGCTCCAGACCAGAGAACTGAAAAAATCAGATACAGGAACGGTATTAGTGTGGCTACATACCAGCAACCCATGTTCCGTCTTGACCTTTACTTATTGATGGCCACATTGTCTAATTGTTTTGGAGAAAGATATGGAAGTTTGTCTTTTGAGTTAAAAATACAGAGTTTATATAAGCCCTATGGCTAGGCCTCCTACAGAGTTCATCATTTCCTGCTAGAAATCAGGGATTTCTGGTTACACTTAGATACCCAGCCCCTCTATTACATAGGGATAGGAACCCATTGACTGACAACCAGGGGGCAGCCCAAATTAACATTAAATTAAAGACTTAAACAAGAGGCTGGAACTTGTCTAATATCCAGAATCTTTAACCTAGGCACTTCCCTTATTCGGATGCCTCCTATTCTGCCTTATTGATTAATTTGCACAACAGCACTATTATTGAGCCCCTGAGACTACTTGGTGGGTATTTACTAATAGTTTAACTAAATGGGCTTCTTCTGATGCTTTAAATAAAAGCTGTACCTGTCCTTATCCTACTCATGGTCAGAGCAGACATGGCCTGCTCAACAGCCATAGGCACATCAACCTTCATCATAGGGATACAAACTGTGAGAAGACAGGTTGATCAGCACCTTGTAAAAGTTTGCATTTCTGAAAAACAATAGTGATTCCCTTAAAAAATTTCTCACAAGATGAGAGAGGCTTGGACTTCTCTGAAACAATGTATGGATTGGGAAAACCCTGTTGTTTCTATGCTAATTTAGCAGGAGTAATTAAAAACTTGTTTTGGTTAAAAAACTCAAAAGCAGAAAGAAATAAAGAGACATGAATCAGATAATTGGTACCAGTCTGTGTTTCTTGATCCCCTGGATGACTACTCTGCTATCTACACTAGCTGAGCCTTTAATTCTTATTCTTATTAAATTACTTGTGGGGCTTTCCATTTTAAAACTATACAGCCAACTATATATCAAGTCAGTAAAGTTAATGGTCCTTAGGATTAAACTATACCTCTTTAGGGTAGAATGAATCCTCAATTATATTCATTCGTGGACACCAGTGGGGAACAAAACAGGTCTCATGATCTTAGTAGGCCCTCAGACCTATCACAACTGACTCCATGATGGAATTACGTACCATTCAAGGCCATAAAACTCAGCACGTAGACAGCACCAAGTGAGACTGCCAAATGAGAGTAAAGACCTGATCCATCAAAGTCCATAGTTCTGGAAAGTACCTTCCTTCTGTAGTTCTGCTTCTGACCATTCTTGTTAACTGAAGTATGTCAACCAAGAATATGGTTTTTGTGTATAAAGCCCAGGGTTACACTATAGTTTCCTGTACACTCAGTGTAGTCACCTGCTAGCTAATAAAGACTTTTTATTGGTTTAAACCCATGTCTAAGCAGTGTTCTCCGGTGGATACAACAGGCTAATGCTACAGCCATGTTTCCCTTCCTTCCCTCCACTCATCTATCCTGTTATTCCAGCCCCCAACAGCAGCAGACATTCCCTGAGAACCTCTTGGCCAAGCCTGCCAGGGACGCAGGTAGGAGAACTTGAGATCTTCACTCACCCTCCTCTCCTCCGTATTTAATCCCCAAGTCTCATCCCCAGCTCTGTAGACAACCTGTTGTAGCCTGTCCTTGCTTTCTTCATGCATTCATTCCTGGTGGAACAAACTGCTTTCCTCTTGTGGACCCCTAAGTCTTCCGCCCCCAGCTGAGTGTCAGATCCCAATCTCTGGAAACATATTTTACCTAGAACCTACAGTGGCCACACCAGACAGGATGTCAGGAGCATTTTCTGCTAGGCACCGGAAGAAGATACCACACTCACCTAACAAACAGGGCAACAGAAACCAAGGAATGGATACTGACCCCAGATACCTAGAATGGCAGTCTTCCCAAACTAGATACCTAGTTGCAAGTATAAGCAGAACAGCCAAGACAGTATGTCTCCTCTAAAGCTCTGCAACTCTGCTACAGAAGGCCCTGAGAAATGAAATAGAGAAAGGAAGCACAGGACAAGATATTAAAAATAACCTTTATGAAAATAACAGAAGTCCTTAAAGAAGAAATCAACCTATTAAAGAAATCTGAAATACTGTGAATAAAACAACTCAAGACTTGAAAGTGAAAGTAGAATCAATAAAGGAAACCAAAACTCGGAAATCTGGACATGAAAAATATAGGAAGTTGAACAGAAATCTTCATCAACAATACGAAAGAAGAGAGGATCTCAGGCATAGACATGATAGGAGAAATGGATACAATAGTCAAAATGATAAATTAAAAATCTGGACAGTCTGAAAGGACCAAATATACAAATAATAGGAACTGAAGGAGAAGAGACCCAGTCAAAGGCACAGAAGGACATGCCTATCAAGGTAGAAAAACAGGACACTAAGACTGGACCAAAAGAGAAAATCCTTTCAGTATATAATACTGAAATAATATCAAAATACTAAAGGTACAGAACAAAGAATATTAAAAGCTGCAAGGGAAAAAGACCAAATCACAAATACAAGCAGACCCAATAAAATAAGACCTGACTTCTCAATGAAAAAGTGCACTTTTTCATTGGACATTCCTGCACAGATGTACCATGGACTATAAAGAGACCACAGACACCAGCACAGACTATATACCCTCAAACTTGCAGTCACAATAGATGCAGAAAATAAACTCCATAATAAAACCAAATTTATGAACTATCTACAAATCCAGACCTGAAGATGGTAGAAAAAAAACTCATCTAAAGGGTTAATTACACCCAAGAAAACTTAAGGAATAAATAATCCCAACTAGCAAATTAGTGGGAGGGACACACCACAAAATAACCGGAATCAATAAATACTGCTGGCCAATAACTCCCAACATCAATAGTCTGTCTCACTTCCCCCAATAGAATGACACAGACTTAACAGAATGAATGCAAAATCAGGATTCATCCTGTTGCATCCGAGAAACACTTTAACATCAAGAATAGATATCACCTCACCATAAAAGGATGGAAAAAGATGCTCCAGGCAAATGGACCTGATAAGCAGCTAGTGTAACCATTTTAATACCTGGCAAAACAGACTTCAAGTCAGAATTAACCAGAAGAGATAGAGAAGGGTGCTACATACTTATTAAAGCAAAAATCTACCAAGAGGGCATTTCAATTCTTAGCAGTTATGCACCAAACACAAGGGCACCCAAGTTCATAAAAAATGACTACAGCTTAAATCACATACTGACCCTCACACACGGACAGTGGGAGACTCAGTACCACACTCTTACCAATAGACGTCATCCAGACAAAAACCAGAAAAATGCTGATGTTAACATGTATAAATCAAGTAGACCAAACCTATTTACAGAACATTTCACTCAAAAGAATGTACCTTCTCAGCATCTTATGGAATTTTCTCCAAAATTGACTTTAGGGAGAAAGGGCCGGCCAAAGAAACCTACCTTGACCCTGAAACCAGAGCCAGTGAAAGAAATATGCTTTGGTTTTGGAACCAGAGCCATGAAAGAAACCTGCTCTAACCCTGAAACCAGAACCAAAGGAACATACCCTGACCCTAAAATCAGAGCCAGAGAAACACACTTTGGACCTAGAACCAGAGCCAGTTAAAGAAAAACACTCAGGGCTGGAGAGATGGCTCAGAGGTTAAGAGCACTTGCTGCTCTTCCAAAGGCCCCGAGTTCAATTTCCAGCAATCACTTGGTGGCTACAACCATTTGTAATAAGATTTGGTGCCCTCAGGCATACAGGCAGAACACTGTATACATAATCTTTAAAAGAGAAACATCCTGGCCTCAAAACTACAGCCAAAAAGGTTAATAAGTACCCACTAGGAGCCTCCATTATACAGTGCCAAGTGTAAGCTGTGCATAGGTAAGCCTAAATAGGGTGGGGAATTGTGATGCACATCTAGAATACCAAAATTTGGGAGGCAGAGGCAGGAAATCACAAGTTTGAAGCTAGTTTGGGCTATATGCCGGGTAACCTGACCCAGAAAAAAAGCCACACCTATAAAAGATTATGCAAGTCTGAATTTTTCAATTGTGTAGGGTTTGGTATGTTGCAGATAAGAGCCAGATTACACTGGGCTAAACTTAGTTATCTTGATAGGTAACCATTGCCCACCTTCCTGTCTGGCCTTAAAACTTGGAATGTATTAAATTCACACACCATTAACTTGCACCAAAGTCCCCTAATACTGAAGCCTGTAGCAGTGACAGTCTCACCTTGGCAGTCCCACCTGTATATATGCCTCATCTTTTGCCCTTACTTGGTGAGACTGCTAAGAACTTTGCAGAGACTCCTCATAGAGAAAACGATACCTTGGGATGTCTGAATCTGGGATCCCAAGTCATGGGCATTCGAATTGGTCAAGAATGGACTAATTCTGCTTTCCTTTAAGGTGAGAACCGTGTCTTTTGCCTAGTTTACACAAACTCCTGGGCTCCAGCTCTGCACTAACCAGTCATGTCAAGACAGACCAGAATCCAGCCTTCAGGAAATTCAAGCAGGAAAATCAGAAATTCAAAGTTATCCTTGGCTATAAGCAAGTTAGGTCAGCCTGGACTATAAGATCATTTCTCAATAACAACAAAATCCAAACATCAGAGCAGGAGGGGAGTGGGGGGTGGGAGATAGAGTTTACTCAGTGAGTGAAGTCCTTGCTGTACAGTCATGAAGACTGACGTTTGGATCTCCAGTTCCATGTAAAAAGCTGAGGAGGCTGCACACCCAAACTTCTAGTGCTGGGGAGTCATTGGAGGATCCTAGTACCTACCGGAAGCCATGGTTACTTAATCCACAGGCGCCAGGTTCAGAGACTTCCTATCTAAAACACAGAGATGGGTGCCGTGCTTTTGAGTTCTGGCCTCCACAGGATCAAGCACAAACATACATGAACACACAGACATGCATGTGCTCATGTGCGCACACTGGGGTGGGGTGGGGGGATAGAAAGAGAATTTCACAAATATCCATCCACACCTGAACATCCTGCGTACCCAGGGTTATTCTGAATATCTGATTATGAACTGCTTTCATTGCCTACCTACACTAACAGATAAGGACCGCTCCTCTCTCCCCCTCTCTCTAACACTGACTTACTCTGTGTGTGTGTGTGTGTGTGTGTGTGTGTGTGTGTGTGTGTGTGTGTGTAGTGGATAAAAGAGGACACCGGCAGGAGTTGGATCCTAACTCTGGTCATCCACCTTGTTTTCTGAGAAAGGGTCTTGTGTAGCTCAGGCTAGCCTAGAACTTACTACATAACCCAGTGGCCCCAAACAATGTTTCTCCTGCCAAGTGCTGGGGTTACAGCATGTGCCATAGCTGTGAGTGAATGGGCTGTTGTGTCCCTTTCTTCAGTAGCCCTAGTTTAGGTCCTGTCTTCCAGGCGGTCATTCCCATTCCCCTACTTACATAGCCTGGGCTGGCCTGGGAAACTTCATGTAGACCAGGCTGGCCTAAAACAAAGATAACTCCCTCTGCTTCCTATGTGCATAAAGTTGTGCCACACACCTGGCTGTCTCTGTACTAAGCCTTTCACAGCCCCCTAAATGAGCCATTCTGACTATGGCTGCCTTCAGCGTTCCCTTCAGTCCCAACCCCATGTCCTTACTGCCTCTTATTTACAAGATGAGGTCTCATTGTCTTAAATGCTCTCTCTCTGGCTAAGCTTCTAGCCTGCTCCAGTACACCTCCAGTCACAACTCTGCAGACATCTGTGCCCTGGCATATTGCCATCTGCTGCGGGCACTCTATCCTTTTCTCATGAGTCTGGACACCTCTTCCTAACTGCTGCACTCCACCCTTCTGACTGAAAAGCGCTTGCTGAGCATGGCTTCTCCCTGGGCTGTGCACATATGTATTGCTTGTATGTTTTGCTCTAGCCAGTGAAGCCCCTTGAGCCTGCTCACATCTTTACTGTCAGTGCCTAGCAATAGGGCCCAACTCAAGGTAGGGCAGATAATTCTTGGATGAAGGAGTAAAGGATAACTCCTGGGCTTGAGTGGTTATAGCGGGGACAGTCACCCGCTATACTCGAGGTGGTACAGGCTTTGAAGGATGAGGAAGGGTGAGGAGCGTATGCAGGCAGTCTAGTATGTGTGGGGCTTGTTTGTTTTGACTCAGAACCTCACTGTATAAGCCCATCCTTGGATGTAAGTACACACACATCCTAGTCAGGATCCTCCTGTCTCCTATCTCAGCCTCTCAGGTACTGGGATTACAGGCACCACACCACATGCTCACCCGCCAGCAGACAGTTTGGATGACTGATAGACCCCAGGTTTTAGGAACATTTTCATTGTGTTAAGAGAGGCCTTCGGGGTTGCAGATGGGTTCCTGGGAGGCTGGTTGGCTCAGGCCTGGGGCACCCCTGCCTTCCACAGAAACTGGTGCATGTTGCTCTGGACAAAGATTCATGGCTCTGAGAGGGCCCATGGCTGACCGAAACGTAACAAGCATTACTCAGGCCTGTGGGGAGAGGCTGGGACCACAACCATCCCCAGGGCCTTTCTCAGATCTGTGGGTGCCATTGATTAGGTCCAGGTTTGTGTTAGTTAATCTAGGCAGAGTGGGAGCTAGACCCACATATTCAACAGGGTCACAAAGGCAGGAACCAGTGTGGCCTGTGCACAGAGCATTAATGCTGACAGCTCTCCCATAGCCTGGGCTCACAGGGACCACTGCTCCCAGAGAGCCTGTGCACCCTGACCCCCAGGACTGGTTTCTTTTAACTTTTCCTAGGAATACACCACCCATATCCCACCCAGAACCACAGCTGTGCTGGGAAAATCATCCCAGAAAATATAGGCCTCAAATGGCTACTTAATCAGGGTTCTTCTATATATACATAGTGTGAACTACAGTGAACAGTCTGGGGTGCTGCCTGGACAGATGACCATGAAACTGGGGTGGAGTTAGGAGGAACACCCAAGTAGGAGCTGCTGCCTCTGGCTCCTTCCCAGCAGTCACAAACCAGAAGAGCAGGCAAAGAACTGTGCCTTTGTTCCCTGTGGCTGGCCTTTAGAGTCTGTGCTCTCGATGGTCAGCCTTTTCAGTACATGATATCCACCCAGAATGGGGCAAGTGCAGTAGCCACACACCAGGACACACGTGCAGAATGTGAAACACCAGGAAAATGACAATGACTTTAATGAGAGAAGCCTGCCCATGAGAGAGAAGCCTGCCTGTGAGAGAGAGAGAGATACCTACCATTTGGAGAGAAGCATGCCTGTAAGGGAAAAGCCTGCCTGTGTGAGAGAGAAGCCTGCCTGTGAGGGAAAAGCCTGCCTGTGAGAGAGAAGCCTGCCTGTGAGAGAGGAGAAAGCAGAAAAGATGTGCCTAGCTTGTAGGAATGCCTGGTTTCAACTCCCAGCATCAAAATAATAATAATAATAATAATAATAATAATAATAATAATAATAATTTAGGCCTTTTCTGGCTGTTTAGTGGAGTTTAGTGGCTTGTAGTGTAATTCCAGAAATTGAGAGGTAAAGGCAGAAGGGTGAGGAGTTCAGAACTCACTTTAACTACACAGGTCAAAACCAAGATGGAGTTACAGAAAATCCTCTGGGGGCAGGGAAAGGGGAGGAGAGAGAGAGGGCGCAAGGCTCAGTCTGGCCCCTGTCTGACCTATATCTCTACCCTGGAGCTCCTTGGATTCCTAACACATTCCTCACGTTTGACTCATCTAACTTAGCTCCAGTTGGAGAATCCTAATTAATCTCTTGTTTAGCATACCCCTGTAGGAATTCGCTGAACATCTCCAGGCACCATTTCCTCAGACTTCTGTTGAAGGACAAGACTCTGCACATGTTAGGCTCAGAATCAAATTGTTTGCTTCAAATGACAACGGTGACACTTGAGGCACCCCTATACCAACTTCTGGCTGATGTCTGTCAGTGTAGACATTCAAGATGGAGAGAAGATTCAGAAATCACATGTCCATGATAGGTGATTGAAACTCAGGAAAAATTAATTCCTCCATCCCTAAAAAAAAGACTAGAGCCTTCAGTTTCTTCGATCACTAAGGTAGTATGGGACTGAGACACAGCTCTGTTGGTGGAATGCTTGAGATGCATGAAGCCTTGGGTTTGCTCCCTAGCACCTCGTGAAACCAGGCATGGTGGAGCACACCTATTAATCTAGGATTCATGAGGTGGAGGCAGGAGGGTCGGTAGTTCAGCATCAACTTGAGCTACACAGTGAGTTTGAAACCAGCCTTGGTGATGTGTTAGCATTTAAACATTACCTAGTCAGCCCCTGGGGCCCTGCCCAGTAAGCACACAGTACCCTGGCCTGCTCAACATCATCCTACATAACCCATTTGGACATATGCTACATCACCTCATAAAAGGTGGGCCCTGCCTGCCTCCATTCTCTTCTCTTCTTCTTCCAGCTCTTCTCTCCTCACACGAATTGTCTGCATGGCGTCTCTGGCTCCAACCCGCCAAGGCCTTGGTGCACTATTTTGAAATTACAACTTTTGGTGCTGAGACTCCCAGGCCCTTCAGGCACCCTAGGGTGTGCCAGGACCCTGGATCTGGTTCACTTTCCAACTACCCGGCTGCCAGACCCCTTTGCACAACGCCATACAGTTGGTGAGTTTTCCCTCTCCCAGTCAGCCTAAAGGCCTCCCAATATGGCCATTTACCAGCACCCATATTCCAGTATTTCACAAGACCTTTGCAACTACTGCCAGCGATACAGTAGATGGAAGGCATACCCTGTTTTCAAGCTTCCTCTCTGTTCTTCCCGATCCTCTACTCAGCTCCCTACTGTGCTGCCACTGGTTTGTTCCCTTGCTCCCCACCCCCACCCCATACCATGCCGGAACTCTACCACAGCTTCTTCCTCCCCCCCAAAATAAAAATCTCCTAAGTTTTCCACGTGTTGCTCATCCAGACAGCTTGTGCTGCAACCCCGCACTCCCCCCCTCCCCTTTCCTCTAGCAGCTTTTCCAGGCTCTGGGTTTCAGGCTGCCCCAATCCAATGGGAGCTGTGTCATGGACAGGAGATGTTATTTTATTCCTGTGCCTCGTTATACTGTAAACTCTTAGGATTTCTGTACCGTTAGTATTTTCATTATATTTAGTATTTCAGTATTATATACTGAAGAGACTTTTTTTTTGTTCCAGTTTTAGTGAATACTGTAAACGATTGTCTTAGGATTTTTAAAAACTTGGTAGGTTGACACAGTTTCCTAGGAAAAGTTTTGTTCTTTCTCTTAGTGTATGTGTGAATAATGTGGCCACAGTTATACATTTTCTTAACTGGTTTTGGATGCCTGGAGAGATTAAGTGCTCTGTGTGTCTTGGGGAAAAAATAAATAAAACCGCTAAAATATTGGATATGGTTTTAAAGTCTGTAAATCTTGCAACTCTAGATTTAAACTGCTCTGGAAAATACCATGTGGTCTGCCATGGTGTGGGTGACCACATGGGCAGTTGCCATCTTGACTAAAATTAAAGAGGGTCATAACTTCACCACTACCTTTAGTAAGGGTGACCACATGGAGATGGGTCCATCAGGAGATGGCAGGTCTCTGAATTATTTTGGATCGGATAGATTTTCTGTGATAATTCCTGACCTGTTCTAAAAACAAGGTTCATAAAAGGTAGGATTTAAAAACTGAGATTTTAAAGATGCTCTTCTGCATTGATGTACACAAATGAAGCTTGCTGGCCGCCAGATTTTGTAACCTAAGAATAAGCCCATTAATATTGAAACTGAATTGTTTGCTATGTTACAACCACTCACTCAACCACTTCCATTCAGTTAGTTTCCTCTGGTTATAGATCTAAAGGTGTATTTCATTGGACTGAAACCAGGCCCTAGGAAAATGTTCATACCTTTTAACCCAAAGACAAAGCTTTTTGCTGTGGCACCAAGATATAAATCTGTGCCAGTTGTTTTACAGACACTTGAAGGTTCCTACATAGGTCCACCCCTCCTGCCATACTTGTGCCAAGGCCAACCCGCAGGAATCCTCCAGGTATGCCAGCCCCTGTACCAGGCAGATACTGACTGGTTAACTTCTCGTGTCTCCCTCATTCACCCTTGCCTCTTCTGTACAAGCAGAGCACTTCTCCATTCCATTCTTCCTGACAGTTATCACTCTTCCCATCCCAGCCCCACTCATGGTGCCAATGATAACAAACTATTTTTTTCTCCTAGCAACCTGCCTTCTCAGCTTCCTCAAGGAACCCATGCTTGAGGTCTCCAAGATGGCAGTTAACTTCTTCACTCACACCTCCTGCTGACATGACCTTAACTCCTGGCTTCCCTTCCCCACTTTGTCCCAAGTCAACAGGAAGCAGCCAGAAGAACCCAGCGCCCTCATTTCCCTCCCCATTTGATATCCCTAACTCACCTTTTTATAATAGTCAAAAGGGAGGAATGTCAGTGTTTAAGCATTACTTAGGGACCCAGCCAGTAAGCAGGCAGTACCTTGGTCTACTTGGGGTCCTGACAACATCATTTCATGGCCCCTCATAAAAGGCAGCCCCCACCTGCCTCGGGCCTCTTCTTTCTCTTTTCTCCTTGCCCCAATAAATCCTATGTGGAACACTGTCTGCATGGTATGTTTCCTCACCTGTTGTGGGGCTTCCTAGTCCAACCTACCAAGGCTGCCACCTGCCATTTTTAAATTATAACACCTTGTCTCTAAAATTAACTGCATCTTACCTGACAGATTCCTTCATTGCCTATCATGTATTCATCTCTGTTCCCCCCTTTCTGAGAGTTCACAGACACTTTGCCCAACACACCATATGTTAGGAGGAAATGCATCCCAAGCCTGGCACAGTCAGTCCCTGGTGGCTAAGAACAATGAGGAACATCCATTGCCCTGGGCACAGCCAGGACTTGGGGGCAGCCCTGTGACCTACGGGGGGAAATGAATCTTCTGAGATTTACTTAGAATGTTGATCCAGAATTCTTTTGCTCCCTACATGCAAACATGATCATGTGTAACCCTGATGTCTATAGCCATCTTTCATGAGCATTGCTGGCCTCAAGATAACACTGCCCCATGAGAGCACAAGAGAAGATGGACCCCTGAGGTTGTTGCTGCATGAACTGAGAAGCACCAGCATTGGTGCTGCATCTGACCTGTGGGAGCCAGAAGAGACCCTGAATGGGTACTTCTATCTGCCTAGCTTCCTGCAACAGGAAGAGCAATGTGTCATAACTGATTTATGTAACCATGCAAATGTTTCTGGAGGCTGGTGCTTTCAAATGTAGAAGCCATTTGGTTACACAGTGTTCAGAGTGATGGCAAAAAGCCTACAATCCCAGGATATGAGGCAGAAAGGTCACGTTGGAGGCTAGTCTGGACTGCACAGCATGACAGTGTCTCAAAACAACAGCAGCACTACTCTGATATAGCTGAGCACTTGCTTGGGGCTGGGGTGGAACTCTGTTGGTAGAGTGCCTGCCTGGCATGCTGGAGGTCTGAGTTTTAACCAAGTGTGATGGTGCGTAACTGCAATTCTACACTTGGGAGATGAGGCAGGGGAGCAGCAGATCAAGGGTATCCTTGGCTAATGATGAGTTCAAGGCCAGCTTGAGCTACTAGAGACATTGTCTCAGAAGGTAGAAAAGGAGGGGGAGAGGAGGAAAGAAAGAGGTCTGGCAAGATGGCTTAGTGAACAAAAGAACTTTCTGACAAGGCTTACAATCCAGGTTCAAGCCCTGGGATGCACATAGCGAAGGAAGAGAACCAACTTCACCCTGTCCTGCCTTCCCACCCACACATACTGGATGAATAAATAAATACATAAAAACATAATAAGATAGAGTCAAATCCTTTCCTCAGCAAAGGAGCTCTCAACCAGAGTTCTTTCTGCAAACTGAGTCCTTTAAACATTTGGCTTTAGTTATTGCTAACAGGTCAACAACAGCCAAAGTCTGTCTCCCTTGGGAGCCTCTGACTCGAGGTGCATGCCCCCAATCAAGCCCTATGCTCAAGCTCTTTCCCAAACGCTAGCCTTTCATGACATCACCCACCCACCAGGCTGAGCCAGTCAACTTCCGGGGTACTTCATTTTCCTCTGGCCTTGTATTAACTAACTCAGAATAAATCCTGTTGGTAGCTGTTGTTCTTGAAGAGGGTAGGATAGGAGCTCAACCACAAACAACAGTGTGTGGCCTGGGTGTGGGTGTGTGTGTGTGGGGGGGGGGGGATCCTGCCACTAAAGACCTGAACTAGTTTTCCAGCTCATAGGCTCCTGATTTAGCCTCTTGGATTTATTGATTAGCAATTGCTGCATTATCCCTTTCACCAAAACCGTCAAGTAAACTGAGGCTCTCATAGCCCCGAGGCAGCATACACTGAGCTGTCCAGTGACAAGCTACTCCCAGTTCTCTCTCTCTCTCTGTCTCTCTCTCTGTACTAGAATCAGCAACTAAAGTAGAGAAGTTCAAGTATATATTATTCAGTATTTTATGTTCTGGGCTTGCATGCATGAGTCCTTCATTTCTGCAGAGCCTTTGAGTCTGAGAATATCTAATATGTGCTAGGCTCCCCTACACTCCAGGGAAGGGGCTGGGACACATTTGCAGGACACGCTAAGGTATATGAAACCAGACCTGCTGACACTAATGTTCAGCACCACCTCACCTTTGAAACAACAGGGAGTTGAACAGGCTGATACAGAGGCGGGGCTGACTGGCAGAGAGTGCTGCTGGCCCAGTGCTATGGAGCTGTTGCCTGGGGACCTGAAACATTCCCTCCTTGGGTAAGCTCATAAAACAGAGGCATTAACAGAAGTTTCCAGGGCTTGAACTGCTATAATGCTTACCATATCCAGGAAATTTTAAAAGCTACAAGACCCCTTAGGCCTCTCCCCAGGGAGAGCAGGGGTTAACAGCTGGAGGGGGACTCTGCCCTGGGGCTGCCTGCAGATCCTGCAAGCAGGAGACTATAGACCTGCTGGCCTCCAGCTTCGAGTGCTCTTGTCTCTGCCTCCCAACTCCCAGGGTGCTGTAGGCGCATGTCACCATGTTCAGCTTTGAGATTATTTTAAAGTTCGAATTTTTCACTAATCACATTTTATTTTTAGAATCAGAAAACAATATGTGATAACATTTTAGAAATAAGTGGACTAACAGCATCATGGGACAGCTTTCTACTCTCCTCCTAAGGCTTCATCCCCACACAGACCTCTGGCTAGTTGGGTAGGCCCATGGCCTTCATTCAAGTCCTCTCCCCTATGGGAAAGGCTGGAGGTAGGGCAAAGTCTCTTCCTTGGCTCCCTGTGCCAATGTGTGACATGGTCAAGCCCCAAATAAGGAAATTTAAACGCACAAATATCAAGTTAGAAGGTAGGGCATGTGAAGAAATCAATTCCTTAACTTCAGGGAGCCTTGCATTCCTCTTGTGAAAAGTAATTTAGTGTTCCTGTGTCTGTCACTGGTGTGGGGTGTTCCTGTCACTGGTGTGGGGTGTTCCTGTCCCTGTCATTGGTGTGAGGTGTTCCTGTGACTGTCACTGGTGTGGGGTGTTCCTGTGTCTGTCACTGGTGTGGGGTGTTGCTGTGGCTGTCACTGGTGTGGGGTGTTCCTGTCCCTGGTATGGGGTGTTCCTGTGTCTGTCATTGGTGTCGGGTGTTCCTGTCATTGGTGTGGGGTGTTCCTGTCCCTGTCACTGGTGTGGGGTGTTCCTGTCCCTGTCACTGGTGTGGGGTGTTCCTGTGTCTGTCACTGGTGTGGGGTGTTGCTGTGGCTGTCACTGGTGTGGGGTGTTCCTGTCCCTGGTATGGGGTGTTCCTGTGTCTGTCATTGGTGTCGGGTGTTCCTGTCACTGGTGTGGGGTGTTCCTGTCCCTGTCACTGGTGTGGGTTGTGCCTGTCCCTGTCACTGGTGTGGGTTGTTCCTGTCCCTGTCACTGGTGTGGGGTGTTCCTGTCACTGGTGTGGGGTGTTCCTGTCCCTGTCATTGGTGTGAGGTGTTCCTGTGACTGTCACTGGTGTGGGGTGTTCCTGTGACTGTCACTGGTGTGGGGTGTTCCTGTGTCTGTCACTGGTGTGGGGTGTTCCTGTCACTGGTGTGGGGTGTTCCTGAATCTGTCACTGGTGTGGGGTGTTCCTGTCCCTGTCACTGGTGTGGGGTGTTCCTGTGTCTGTCACTGGTGTGGGGTGTTCCTGTCCCTGTCATTGGTGTGGGGTGTTCTTGTGGCTGTCCCTGGTGTGGGGTGTTCCTGTGTCCGTCACTGTTGTGGGGTGTTGCTGTGGCTGTCACTGGTGTGGGGTGTTGCTGTGGCTGTCACTGGTGTGGGGTGTTCCTGTCACTGGTGTGGGAAAGAGGATGAAGGCCTGTGCACCTGTAATCATCACACGAAATCTGTTATGGTGGCTGAAGGTTACAGCCCCATTCAGGAGCTGCTTTGAAATGCTCCTCAGTGGTGGGGAGCACAGGAGGGATATCTTGAACTCCTCCAGAAGCCGTATGTCTGTTAACTCTTCAGCAAGTCAGGGGGTTTTGTTTGTTCGTTTGTTTTGTGTTTAACACTAGAGTCTAGAAGGGGAATGTAGTAGTGGGGTTCTCCGGTCCCGGGCAGCCAGAGATCCAGACCCACAGACCTGCCGCCCGAGACCCCTTAGCCACCCGCCCGCCCACCCGCCCGCCGCTCAGACCCCCAGAAATGACTCAGACGCTTATATTAAGTCCATGCTGTTTGGCCTATGGCTCAGGCACATTGCTAGCTAGCTCTTACATTGTAAATCAACCCATTTCTATTAATCTGTCGGCCACGTGGCCCGTGGCTCACCTGTGCTCCTTATATGTCCTCCTTGGGCGGCTTGCTCGATCTGCCTCTGACTCCACCCTGCTTCTCCTACCTAAACTCTGATTTCTCCTCCTACTTCATCTATGGTGCCTGTCATGGCCCAAAACAGCTCCTTTATTTAAAGATTGAGATTCACAGCATACATAAACGCATTCCCACATCAGGGGAACAAAACAAAATCCCCAAACCAGGCCTATCCTTTCTCTTCACTCTGCCCCTATGAAATATCAGCTTCACCAATTAAGAAGCCCTGTGGTTCCCACTGTAGTTGCCCTTCCTATACCCCTGCTTCTCCTTCAGATCAGCTTGGGGCTCCAAGGCAAGTGTATCTTCAGGAAACCTGGCTACAGAGCCCTTGGGCTGTTTTGCCCTCCCACCTCAGGTACGAGTAAGCAAGCCAGCTCAAAGCCTCTCTTCTGGTCCAGCCTCGTCCCTTTCTGTTGGCTCCAGGGCCTCATCTTCCTATCATTCAGGACCCACTGGAAGACATGGAGTTGTCCTCAGCGTCAACATGTTCTTGACACGTGGCTTGACTCCACAATAGCCTTTTGTTGCTCTCATGTACTTCAGACCCAGCTAGTCTCCAGCTTGCTCTGTAGTTTAAAATGAGCATGAACTCCACCTCTAAATCCTGGGATTAAAGGCAAGGCTGCCACAGCAAGTTCACAATAGCCTTCTTTTTTGCTGTGTGTGTATGTGTTTGTGGTATTTGTATGGTAGATATGCATATGTGCATAGGGTCGCTTTTGTGCTTGGAGGCTAGAGGACGATTCTGTCACTCTGAGTTTTATTTCCTTGAGAGGGTTTCTCCCTGACTTCTGGAGCTAGGCTAGCAAGTTCCAACAGTACTCCAGTCCCTCCCCCCCATCCCAGCCCTAGGGTTCAGGCTAACAGGAAGCAGCCACACTTAACTTTTTTACTTAGGTGCTGGGCATCGGAACTCAGGTCCTAACCTTTCTGCAGCTGGCACTCATACCCACTGAGCCATCTTTTAAGACTTAACAAATCAGGAAGCCTGTAGTGTTCAAGTGGGGGTTCGGTGCTTGGCTCACTCACACCGCTAAAATCTTTGCACAGCTGTATGGTTGTATCATTGAAGACTGTCAAATCATCTGTGCATTTGGAGGGCAGCTCTCCACGGCAGATGGACGGCTGACACCATAAGAATAGTGGGACCTGGTTCAGTAAAAGACTCCATAGGGTCTTGTACTCCCCAGGCTGCATGCTGGGGGCTGAGACAGCAGCAGTCCGTCATCTCTCACGCAGCTTCATCCTATTTTCCAAGTTGGCTCATGATCAAATCCAGAGGGCTACAGACATAAGAAACAAAAGGCTTGTGTCTTCTAAAAAGGATGTAGAAACAAAACTTCATCTGCCTCCGTTTTTAGAACCTCCCCTTAGGCAGCTGCCAATCCAGTGCTTAACCTTCTGCATGCTGTGAACTCAGACCTTCCACTCGCTTTTAAGACATAAAATAAGCACAAGGAACTCTAGATCAGGCCAATTCCAGTGAAACACAGTCACCCAAATATAAGCAGCCGTAGTGTGGGGAAGAGACAGTGATTCAGTCCATCAGCTAGTTCCAAAGGAATGAGTATAAGAGGTATTTTGATGTTTGTGGAACACACAGAGGTAGATGTGAAACTGCCTGAGCTGTGACTAAGTTGCAGGTGCCTCCAGTAGGCAAATTTCTTGTCGATAGTGCTTTTGTTCATTTGGATTTTTGGCTTTGGTTGGTTGGTTTTGGTTTGGGGCCCAGGCTGCCTTTGGAACTCACAGATTTATTTACCTTCCTTTGCTTCCTGAGTGCTGGGGTTAAGGCAAGTGACTTTATGCCCAGCTTTCTTTTGTTTGCTTGGAGGCAGCGCCTCACTTGACCTAGGCTATCCTTGCTGTGAAGGTGAGGGTGATCTTGGTCCTGCTCGTGTGTGTGTGTGTGTGTGTGTGTGTGTGTGTGTGTGTGTGTGTGTGTGTGTGTGTAGTGCAATGTCTGCATGTGTGTTGGATAGGCCTGAGGCAGACATAAAGAGTCTTCCTTGAACCCAGAGCTTACCCACAAGGCTAGTCTGTCTAGCCTGCTTTCTTCAAGGAGCCTATCTCCATCTTTCTGGTTGTCATTCCTACCCAGAATTTACATTAGTTAGAGTTGTAAACTCCTTTTCCCATACTTGTGACACACACTTTACCAGCTAAGCCATCTTCCCAGCCCCAGCTGCCCACATTTTTAACGGAAGGAAAAGCTAAACTTGATAAGAATCAGGGTGTAATTGTTTCCTTGTCAGTTTATAGACTCTTAGCTCTGGGGACCGCTGACAGTGAGCCTCCCTGGCAAGCCTCTTCCTGCAACACTCTTTGGCCTAGAGGACATAGTTTACTGGCTGGCAGGCTCTCTCTGGCCTTGCAAACCCCCTGCCCAGCCCAGTACCATTCACTGAGAGCTCTCAGCTTGCTGAGAGAACCTATACACAATTCTGTGACCCAGCCCCTGGTGAACAGTTGGTGCCAGACTTCTAGGTTCTTTACTCAGCACTAAGAAGGATTCATGTAAGCACGGGAACCTCGGCCTCTGGGCTCTCAGGCACTGTCAGACCCACAGGTGGCCAACACAGTGTTCTATCGAAGTGCCTGCTCATTCTCTACCAGGCTCCTGCCTGGTGCCTGCAGGTAATGGGGAATTTCACAGTGGCATTTGGGAAGATTTAATGCTTATGCTGGGCCTCAGAAAAGACTCTCCCCAAGTTCATGTCTGTGGAGATGCCTCTCTGGACACAGTCTCATTGGAGACCATTTCCCATGTATTCACAGCTTAGCTCTTCACACTGGGAGGCCAAGGTCCTGCTGCAGCCTGGCCTTCAGCCCACCTTCCTCACTAGGCTCAATTATGTCTATCACCTTAAGATCACTGATGGGTCATTAACCAGCTACTTTAAATATTATAAATGTATTTTAATTTTCTTGTTACTGTCACCAAATCCCTGGCAATAACAGCTTAGGGGAAATTTATTCCTGCTCATGGTTTGGGGCTCATCATGATGGGGGAAGTGTGTGATGTCACTCCCAGCTGTGACAGGGAAGTGAGGCTGCTTGCCCACTACCATCTAGCTGGAACAAGAAGCAGAGAATGGACAGGAAACATGATTGAGCTAAAAATCTAAAGCCCCTTTTACTGGCTACCCTTCTCCTCTCCTCCACTCGCCCAGGACCCATTTCTGCAGCGGACACCCATTTCCTAACTTCCACCACTTCCCATCAGTCAAGGATCAAATGTCACACATGAGCCTATGCGGGACACTTCACTTTTGAACCATGTCTTAAGGAACAGGGACCCCTGAGGAGAAGGTGCAGGGAACAACTGGCTGGTGGAAGTATCAGAATATACAACAGCGAAGCAGTTATGGTAACAACCTACGTGATGAAAAAGTTTGAAATGCGCAAATTCCCAGAAGGTGACACAGGATAGTAAGCTGTGTCATGGATCAAAGCAAGGTTGCCACAAACCTTCAGTGTGCAAAGCACATAACAGTTCTGTGAAGCAGAGTATGGTGCAGCAGGTTGGCAATGCTCAGAAAAGACAGATCCACATAGACAGGAAGTGACTGGGGGTTCCAGGATGGGGTGATGGTGGTCAGAGCTAAGGAAAGGGGGGAATGAATGATGGCAGTAGGCAATTTTTTTGTACAAAAACATTCTGTATTGTATCCCAAGGCTCTGCTATCTTAGAAATGATTGCTACACAACAAAACTCAGGACTGGAGCTATTTAGGCACCTCAGGACTGAGGGAGCAGACCTACATCAGGACCCCTAGAGGGGGTGGTAACAAGCTCACTTCTATGATTGAAGTCCACACCCACCCAGCACACTGGAGGCATGCACATCGATCCTTGCCTTTCCTCTAAACCTCACCACACAGTTTCAGGCAAGCTCTAACCTGGAACCCCAGGCAGCTCTTGCCATACCAGACACAAAGAACACAGAATGGCACTGAGAGGCCAAGTAGCCAGTTCAGCACAAGTGAAAATGAGGGGTTTAGCTCACAACTGTGGAACTGGCTTGTTCAAGGTCACACAATCTGTACACAATACGACATGTACACAAACTATCTTTGTGAATTCTAGGAGGCTGGGCAAACTGGTTCATAGGGAGACTTCTTCAACTTCCACCCAAAAGACAAACACCCAAAATGACAGATTATGAAGTAGAGATCCGGGAGCTTTAGTAAAGGGTTGATGCTAGCCAAAACTCACACCACAGACCAAACGGATGCCTAAAAATCAAAGAGTTGGTGGTTTTAAAAGATTTCATATACCACAAGCAAAATTCCTGACTTGGTTGTTTTTTGAGACAGTGTCTCATTCTGTAGCCTCATTTGGCCTCTAATTTAAAGCAACCCTCCTGCTTCAGTCAGCTAAGTGCTGAGGTTACAGACATGAGCCATGTGTCTGGTTTATAATGAAGTATAAAAAGTAAACAAAATGTACACAAGGCAGAATGCACTGATTTTACAAACCCAGTGAGTTACTAGTGAGGAATTATAAGTATACTTGTATATATGTAGTAACTCGGTGACTCCTGCTTATCGCTCACTGTGTTTGATTCAGTTTCTTGGACTTTACATGGATCAGCTTTTTAATCTTTACAAATACTCTATGGTATGAGTAACTTGATAGTAGAAAATCAGGCATGGATGATTTAGTAACGTAAGGGAAGAGAGAGAATTTTCTCTACCCTGTTCTGTTCTTAGTCACAAGGGGTTCCTAATAACAAAAGACAGTCAACCAGAGAGAAAGAAGCAAAATTAGTAATACAAACACCTAGTGTACAAATGGAAGATATGGGTACATATTAAAGGGGTGGTTTTGGGTTTCAGTTTAAATATCATCTTCCAATAAACAAGAGGAAGGTCATGGAACAGGCTGGTAGAGATCGGTGACCTGTGGTGTAAGTGGACCTCTGTCCACTTTCCAGGTTCCCAGAAATTTGAAACTATCTTTCTCGTAATGGTACAAAAGGAGACCTTACAAATGTAGATTAAATTTTCTTACTACCTCATTTGCCAAGCCCCTCTTGGGTGTGTTTTTAAAAAGTCACCTCAAAGTAGTCCTTGTGCCAATGGGTGTATTTTGGGGGTGACATATTCTGATTTCCTACAGTGACTTGTTGGAGGTTACAAAATCGGTAAGTAGATCCATGCAGTTTACACTCAGTGACAACTCACTGGAGCATATCACTGTTCAGAGGGCAAGTACTGTGGTGGTTTCTTAGGACATTTATTTGTGTGTGTGTGTGTGTGTGTGTGTGTGTGTGTGTGTGTCTGTCTGTCTGTCTGTCTGTCTGTCTGTCTGTCTGTATATTGCATATAAAAGCTCTTCCCATTTTCTTACTTCTGTATATCTTATTCTTAAATGATGGCTCTGTGGCTTTTGCTGTGTAGCTCCATGCCTGGCCCTTGGAATTCTCCTCCTTCTCTGGCTATTTCTTGATCTCTCCCAGATTTCTCTTTCTATTATACTCTCTGCCTGCCAGCCCCACCTATCCTTTCTCCTGCCTCAATAAAGGTGTGGTTGTACATACCTTTAATCCCAGTACTTGGTAATCCCAGTACAAGCCATCCTGGGTTACATCGCAAATTTGAGGCCAGACAGGGCTATACAGTGAAACCTGTATCAAAAATGAATCAAACAAAAGATAAAATAAATCTTTTTTTGAAACACCCTTTTTTATTATACCCACTTCAGTTCAGCATGTTGCTCCCGGCTTCTGGGCAACATCTTGGGCTCCTTGGGGATAAGGAAATACTACTATATTAGCAAAGCCATCTTTTCTCCTTGCCTCCTTTCTTCAAATTTGTCATTTTTTAAAGACAAAGTCTCAGGTATTCCAAGTTAGTCTCAAGCTTGCTATGTAGCCAAGGTTGGCCTTGAACTCATGATCTTTCTATCTCTACTCTGGAGTGCTGGTATTACAAGCATGTACCACCATGCCTAGTAGTCTTAACAGCTTACTGGCACCTTTGTGTAAGATGAGGGTGATCCTTCACCCATACTTATTTAAACTTAACCAGTTATTTACTCATTTGATGTGTGTGCACTTAGGTTTATGTAGGTCCACCCTATACAGGATCACAGAGAGGTCAAAAGAAGAAACTCAACCCCCTGGAACTGGAGTTGCAGATGGTTGTGAGCCACCATGTGAGTTCTGGGAACTGAACCCAGATCTTCCACAAAAGCAGCTAGTGCTTTTAACTACTTAGCTGTCTCTACAGGTCCCTATTTTAATTTTATATTTGTACAAAAGTTATGTTTTTACATTTTAAAATGTTATAGGATTAGGGTCTAATACTTGCATAGTGTGATTGAGAGCCTGGGTTTAGTCCTCAGCATCACATGGATAAATAAAATTATATTTACTTTTTGGTGAGGTTTTTTTTTTTTGTATGTAGGGGTGGGTGAGTGGGTGGTTGTGGGTGTGTATTCAGACACATTCATGTGGAGTTCAGAAGACAACCTTCTGAATTCATCTGAGAAAGGGTCTTTTTGCTGGTTTTCTGCAGTGTATGGCAGGCCAGCTGGTCCATTTTCTGGAGATTCTCCTGACCCACGTCCCATGTCCCCACAGGAGATGAGGGATTCAGGTGTTCACACTACTGCAAAGGCTTTCACCCATAAGTCATCTCCCAGTCTCCTCTTTTCAAGACAGAGTCTTACTACGTATCCCTGGCTGGCCTGGGACCCATGCTTCAGGGATCCTACTGCCTCAGCTTCCAAATACTGAGATACAGGTGTGGACCACTCACTGAGCTTCACGTCTCCTGGAAATCTTCGAATCAGATGTTGCCCTAACTTTGCAGATGGACAGGGAGGCACTCATGTGAATGGGAACTTGCCAGCGGTTAAAAGGCAGAATATAAAATACAAGGAGCAGGTGACTGAAAGGACAGTCAACAGGATTAACGTCATAAACAAGAAAAACCAGTGCTGAGGCTTGGGCGGTGCTCTCAATTGCTTCCTGTACAGATCCTGTTTCTAAGAGCCTCGCTTCAGAGCAGGGATCTTCACACACACACACACACACACACACACACACACACACACACACACACACACACACACACACCCTCCACTGTCCACCTTCCTGAACAAGTTAGAGTCCACATCAGAACTTCCTCCTCAGCCCCTCCCTCACCTCAGACCCGCACCTGTGTGCTCTGTGGGCCAGAGGCAGCTCCAGTGTCAAAGCTGACTGAAGCAAAGAGTCCCTCCTAGAAATAGGAGAGCAGCTCTTGCCCTGGTGTCTTTGTCTAGAGAGCTAATACCAACCTTTGCCGGACAATGCTCTACACTCCAGGGACCTCTGGTTTCATGGACCTCTGACTTGCTGGTCAACAGAAAGCAATGTGGTGGCTTGGGAATGCCTTCCTCTCCACATCTCTTTGTTCTTCTAAGCCCTTGGCCCCGCAATCACACTTCCTCTGAAAACCTAGAGTTCTCCCCCTGGCTCTCCCAGAAGCCTCATCATGAGGCTTTCCACAATCCTATTTTGAGCTCTGGACTCTGAGAGAGAATAAAGATGAACTATGCTACTGTCCCTCTGGCGTATCACACTGCTGAGACACAGATGACACACACCAGCTTCTCTGAGACTGGCTGAGTATGAGGAGACAGGAAAGTATGTCAGAGGACATGGTCCTATGACCTCACAGGGGCAGGGAGAGAAGACAGGAATAGCTTTGGAGAGCCAGGGTAAAGCTATCTGGGTTCACAGCTAAGGTCAGAAGGTAGACCAAGGTCATGAGAGGCCACCACTACCTCTGTGGATAGTTGTATCAGGAAGGTGGTGGGGCTGAACTCAAAGTGGAAAAATTAAGAACTGAATAGCTGGCAAGCGCAGAGCCTGCGGGAAGCCTGTTCGCCATGTGGGCGTTGGGAAAGGAGAGAGATGAATCCCAAGGGGGGGGGGGGGATAGGAGAGTACAGAGAACTGATTTGGGTTGGGGGTTTTGTTTCTGCCACAGAAGGCCATGCTAACACACAGAAGGAAGGCCCTGAGAGAAACAGAAAACCTTGAACATGCAAAAGACAAAGTAATTGAGTGAGGCAAATCCCAGCCAGGAAGAGGCTTGGAAAAATTGGGAGCCATTGGGTTAGTTAAAGCAGAATGAGAGGTTCTGGGGTTACAGGGTCTAGAAAAGCTGCAGGGCAATTAAAGCTTAGCCCAACAGTCATGATGTAGTGACTGTCCTGTCCCTGCAGGAAACACCTGACTAAAGCCACTAAAGATTGAGGCTTTGTTTTGGTTCACAGTTCAAGAGGATATAGTTCACTATAGTTAAGAAGAAATGGCAGAAGGAGCTTGAGCCAGCAGAGAGAGGTGAACGGCGATGCTTTGTAGGAGTTCTTGGAGCCCAGACCTTGGAATGGTGCCCCAGCAGTTAGAGTGGACCTTTCCCTCTCACCTAAATTAATCTAGAAACTCCTCATAGAGGCTGCTTCCATGGTGCTTCCAAATCCCATTGAGGTGACAACCAAAATTAACCATCATAGCTGGAGTCACCTTCGTTCCTGTCTTTAAGTTGCTTCTTGTAATTTTAAGGCTCATTGTATTAACCTAGGCACGTGTGACAAAAAGGACAGGCATCCAGGCTTAAAGCAATGGTCAGTGTGACTAGCTTCCCAGTCCCTGCAAGAGCTGAACCAGTGAGCTGTGGGGAAAAGGAATCCGAGGGACAGGTGAGTACAGGGGCCTCAAATCCATTTTATTTTCAGTCATTTTTTCTTTCAGGAAGACTTTAGTGAAGAAGCAAGAACAGATGGCTTGTTTTAATATTAGTTATAATCCCACAGACCCACTTTGCTTGCTCTCTGTAATGTCTTTGCTCCCCTCTACAGAAGGCGAATGAAGAGCAGAAGAGGATTCCAGCCCAAAGCAGAGGTCCTGGGATACCCTGCATTGGCTCCTCAGCTGTCAGCCTTTCCGTCTATCGGAGTACAGGAGCTTGGGGGTTAGCCTGGGCAACTAAGGACCTTACAACAAGATGGGCACAGTAGCACATCTATAATCCCAGTATTTGTGAGGCAGGAGAGTCATGAATTCGATGTCAGTCTGGGCTACAGGAAGACAGACCTACTCAACAAAGCAAAACAAATGTAAAACAAACATAACTTAAAGCCAGGCCAAGTTACCTACCACAAAAGGAATGTGAGGGTCACAGACCTGGCAGCCTGAGCTCAGTTCCTGAAACCCACAGTGGAAAGGAAGATATGGCCCTTCAGAGTTGTCCTCTGGCCTCCACATGTGCACCATGGTCCGTATGTATTCGCACACATGCATGCACATTGCTTACACACGTAAGATAAACACATGCTACATGTGTGCTGAATGCCTATCAATGTAGTCATTATAATTTTTCTGGAAAAAAGTACACAACTAACCTATTAATTTCACTAAGCATAAGTATTTTCTATGTCTTGAATAAGTAACTCAATGAATCTATTATATAGTGGAAAACTAGCATGTTAAGCATTATTTTGTAAATGTTATTCATTAAAACTAAGTTTAAACATTTAAAATTATGTTTTTATTTATTTCTTTTGGGTGCATGTGTATGTCTGTGGGCCTGTGCTGGCCCTGGTACACACATGGGGGCTGGAGAACAGTGTGTGGAGTCAGTTTTCCCTTCTGCCATGAAGGTTTCAGGGACTGAATTCATGTCAGCAGGCTTGGCACCTTTAGGTAACATGCCATTTTACTAGGCCATTTTTTTGTTTTTATTTTGATGTGAGGAAAGGTTGGAGATAGTTCAGTTGGTAGAGCACTTTCCTAGCATTCATGGAACCAGTTTCAACCACATAAAATTGGGCTGGTGGTATGATCACTGTGCCTGGGAGAGTGGGGCCTAAAAATGAGGCAGACTTAAAGTCTCATGCAATAGCCAACTTTATTCAGAGCATGGACAATTTATACCTTGAGGGTTAAAAATGGTTACTTAAAGTTCTCATGAGTTCAAGCTGTATTTAATCACAAGGACAAGCTGCGCATGGCAAATAAACAAACAAAACATGTTTTTCCATAGAGGCATATAAACAAATAACAACAGCCAGTTGTAATAAATAATCTAAAGGAGCTCACTCTTATTTGCTACATCTGGGGGAAGGATGAAAGGACAGTTTCATGATATGAAAAAACTGAGATCACAAGACTCTTGTTTTGTTTTCTTAGGGTTTCCTTACAAGTGCTTAGAATTCTCTTTGTACCACTCTGTTTTTGGACTGTGTTCTGAAAGTGGTATACCCCAGTAATCATGGCTCAGGGAAAGGGAGGAGGTAGGGTCAGGAAGTCAGGTCAACCTTGCTGACTTAGTGATTCCAAGGCAGCCTGGGCTACCTGAGACCTTATCTCAACTTAAAAATAAAATAAAAACAGAGGAATTGATTTTAAGAGAGATACCAAATAAAAATATTGCAGACAGTACAGGCAGGCATGGAGACCCAGCATCATCATTCTGGTTGGTAGGGAAGGACACTCAAGCCTCAAGCTCAAGGGTGTGCTCTGCATAGGCAGCCACCCCAGCTAAATTCTTTACAGCTGTTGGTTCAGGAACAGGATGGATCTTAGAAATGCTAAGTTGTCCAAGATCATTCAAGAATAACCAGCAGAGGTAGAATTCAACCCAGCTACGGGTGACGACACAGCAGTCTTGATTCTTTCACAGTCTGTGGACCAGGAGAAAGGGTGAGTCAGCCCACAGAATGCTCTTGGGCTCCCGGAAGGTGATGTCAGTCATGGGTCTGTCTGTTGAACCATTGTGAGAGATTTGATAAAGGAATCTTCCCATGGAAGCTTCCTCTTGATAGAAAACTCAAGGAATTAAAACTCTGGGAAAAAGAGGCCTATAGAGATTACCACAGCCTGCATTGGTCAGGGCTCACCAGAGACACAAATCAATTGTATACATTTGTAAAAAGATTTCTCTCAAGGCATTGATCATAAAAGCTTGTTGCATCTAAAACCTAATGGCTAAAGGTGCCAGGCTATTTAGACTCAGGAAAGACTTGTGGTTCAAATTCAAAGGCAATCTAGAAATCCAGAAGTGTCCATATTGCAGATGAATGTAAAGTGTACTTACCAACTTCTTCCTGCTTGGGAGAGGTCAGCTTTTTCTTGTGTTCAGGACTAGACTGACTGGATAAAACCTGCCCCTGCTATGAAGGGCAATCTACTGTACTCAAGTTCATCTCTTTAAATATAAATCTTATCCCCAAATACCCCATGAAGTAACTACAATAATGTTGGAGCAAATATGTGGGTATTGGAGTTGTAGCTTACCACAGTAATAGAATACATACCTAGAAAGTCTACAACCCTGGGTTCAGTCCCTAGCATACCCCTCTTTACAAAAATCTGCGTATGGTGGTCCAGCCAAACTAACATATTAAATTTTCCACACTCACTAACAGATGGGTCTGCAAATCTCTGAGTATTGCATAATTTGAAAAAAGTATCCACAGATGTGACAAAGCATCATGTAATGGAATTAGCCTCTGCTACTGCAGTAGACAGTCAACCAACCTATCAGGATCTAGAACCACCTAGGAGCTAAATCTTGAGCATGTCTCTGAGGGGCTTCTAGACTAGGGTGAGATGAGAAGACCCATACTAACTACAGACAGTATTACTCCATGGGTTGGAGTCTTAGACTGAATAAATCAGGCAAATGTAAACTGAGGACCAGTGTTCATCTCTCTCTCTCTCTCCTCACTTCCCAACTTCAGGTGTGATGTGACTAGCTGCCACAAAGTCCTGCCTCCATGGCTTCCCCTCCAAGATGAACAGTGAACCAAAATAAAAGCTTCCTTCTTTAAGTTGCTTTACATAGTCAGGTATTCATCAGAGCAATGAGAAGAGTGACTAATCTAATTACCTAGGTAGTTCCTGCTGTGGAACAATCCTCTCATACATTGTAAAGGTTTGTCACTCGAATTGGTTTAATAAAATGCTGATTGGCCGGTAACTAGGCAGGAAGTACAGGTGGGGCAACCAGGCTAAGGATGATGGGAGTGAGAAGGGTGGGGTATGAGAGAGGCAAGATGAGAAAAAGGTACCAAGCCACATGGCTAAACATATATAAGGATTAGGGGTTAATTTAAGTGTAAGAGCTGGTTACTAATAAGCCTGAGCTATCAGCCAAGCATTTATAAGTAATATGAGTCTTTGTGTGATAATTTGGGAAGTAGCTGCTGGGTGTTTAGGAACAGGTAGTTGGGATAGAAACCACCTGTTCCATATGTGATAATTTTTGCATACAAGTTTCTAAATCCAGTGACTATTGTCTTTAAAAGAGCTACACAGAGGGTTGTACAGAAGAGAAGAAAGCTTTTTGGATGCCTAGAAGAGGCTAATATGACCTGGGCACAAGCCAAGTAAACCATGGAATGTTTACAGCTGCTAGTATGGCCTCCAGAAGCTGGAAGAGCCAAACAGAAAACGTCCCCTAGAGCCTGCAAAGAGAGCACATAACTGTTGACATTTTCGTTTTAGACTTTCGATATCACAAGTGTGAGAATAAATTTTGTCATTCTACTTTATGATTGAATAATGTTCCTGAGGAAACTGTCATAACCGGGGACATCAAGTGGGTCACCTTCCTCACTACATGTAGTCTCCCATATAGGGTAGTGTGTGGGCATTTGCTTATATGCACACACGTAAATCAAGGGCAGGATGACTCCTCAGAGCCCTTCCTCCCTCCTCCCACCTCCTGCCAAATCCTACTTTGCCAAAGGAGCCCTGTTCTCACCCACTGTTGGCTGGCATTTTTCCCTTGGCATTTCTCAGTACAACATGCCAGTTACATGTTCTATACTCTTACAGCTGATAACCTTCAGAGATTAATCCTGGTTCTGTCTTCTGGACCTAAGAAGCCCTAAGCTTGTTCAGCCCTGGACACACTCACTGTCACCACCTCCCAAGTCAGAGAACATTTGTTGTGCATGTACAAAAACCTTTACTCTGCAGTGCGAGAGCACCTAGAGTTCAAGTTCCTGTCTGCTCAGTGTGTTCCCATCCTCTAACCCCTTGGTTAGATGTGTCCAGAGCTCTAGAAGTCTTCTTAGCATGTGTTTCTTCTTTCAGGGTGCAAGATGCACCTGCTTGACTATTAGAACCAGACCCAGTCACAAACCCCTTTCCAGCATGCAGTTTCAATGGCAGTCTTAACGCATATGGCCAATGGAAAGCAAGGCCAGGGCTAACTCTGGCATGTGGAAGGATGAGCATTGTTTTATTGACAGATAAAGCCTGTCCTTTTGGCTTTGTTTTAAGACAGTTTCACTATGTATCCCTCACTTGCCTATAACTCACTATATAGACTAGTTTGGCCCTGAATGATTCTCTTCCCTCTGTCTCTGAAGTGCTGGGGATTCAGGTATGTTCCACCATGCCTGGATAAGCTTTTATTTGTATAAGAAAAGATACATGAAAACAAGGCTATAAAGTTAATCTACACATTAAGCCTACAAAAATATGAGATTAAGTCTGATTTGAATTCTTGCTCCTTATTTTTTTTTTTACATTTATTTATTTATTTATTGTGTTTGTCTGTATGTGTGTGAGCATGAGCAGATAAATGTGTTGATTTTCTCTACTGTGTGGGCTCCAGGCTTCAAACTTGGGTCATCAGATTTCATGACAAGCACCTTTATCTGCTGAGCTGTCCTGTGCAACTTCTTCTTTTAAAAGTAGTCTCATTTAGCTCAGGCTATCCTTGAACTCAATATGTAGCTGAGGATAACCTTCAAATCCTAACTCTTAAAACAAATTATAGTAGTGCTGGTGTGCTGCATGCCTTTAGTCCCAGCACTGGAAAGGCAGAGGCAGGTGGACCTCTGAGTTCAAGGCCAGTCAGGACTATATAATGAAACTCTGTCTCAAAAACCCAAAACAAAACAACATAGATTTCACAGTAGCTGGGCATGGTGACACTCAGCTTTAATTCCATCATTTGAGAGGCAGAGGCAGGATTGCAATGAGTTTGGGTCAGCCCTGACTATAGTGCAAGACCATGTTTCTCAAAAATGTACACTGTAAAATATAATATAAATGGTTTAATCATTCTCAGTTAGACCGACTCCTGGGTACTCTGTTTATAGTCTTTGGCATCCTGCTAATGAGAATGTATTACTTAAAAAATAACAACAAAACCCCTATTTACTCCTGGCAATTTTGTATCTAGCCAAATTGCTAAAGACTAATTATAATAATTTTTAGGTTGAGTCTCTTTGGGGTTATCTAAATAGTCAACTATGTAATCCATAGATAATATGGTTTTAACTCTTTTTAATACTTTAAAAAATATCTATCATGTGTTGGCTGAAACATCAGTGCAGTGTAGAGTTCTATGGGACAATACTTTTGTACACTGTAAAGAGTTGTCACTTGTTTTGGTTTAATAAAATGCTGATTTGCTAGTAGCCAGGCAGGAAGTACAGGCAGGACAGCTAGAGTAGAAGAATTCTGGGAGGAGAAAAGGCAGAGATGCAGTCACCAACCAGACACAGAGGAAGCAAGATGAGAATGCTTGATTGAACAAAAAAGTACTAAACTATGTGGCTAAACATAAATAGAAATATTGGTTAACTTAAAGTGTAAGAATTAGCAAGTAATAAGCCTGAGCCATAGGCCAAACAACTTGTAATTAATATTAAGCCTCTGAGTAATTATTTCATAAGCAGCTGCAGTATCAGCTGGGCAGGACAAAGAAACTTCCAACTGCAGTAAAGTGATGGGACAATATGAGACTGTATTTCAGCATCGCCTGTAGTCCTCAATATAGATTTGGACAGTTTTTCTTACTGAATTAAGATTGGGATTTTGTCAGTTGTTTGCTCTTAAAATCAGAAATTCAAAAATCTAAAAGAAATGAATAACTTCCTGTAAAAATAGCACCTATCAAAATTAAATCAAGAACAGATAAGCAATTTAAACAGACTTATGACCCCCTAGTAAAATACAAGGAACAGTTCAAAGTTTCCCAACGCCCCCCCCCAAAAAAAAACAAAACAGAAAAAAAACAGGACCTGATGGTTTAGTGCAGAGTTCTGTCAGACTTTCAAAGAAGAGTCAATGCAAATAATCTTCAAACTATTTCACAAAATAGAAACAGAAAGAACATTGCTCAATGTATCTTATGAGGCCACAGTTACCCTGATACCCAAACCACACAAAAATTCAAGAAAGAAAGAGAATTACAGATCAATTTCCCTGATGAATTTAGATACAAAAATTCTCAATATAATACTTGCAAACCAAGTATTATCCAAGAACACATAAAAAGATCACCCACCATGATTAAGTAGGCAGAGATGCAAGGCTGGTTCAATATATGAAAATCAATAAATGTAATCTGCCATATAAACAAAGACAAAAACTCACAAATATCTCACTAGATTAAAAAAAGGGGATGGGTCTTTGATAAAACCCAGCACTCCTTCACGATAAAAGTTTCAGAGACATTAGGAATATAACATCTCAATATAATAAAGATGATTTACAGCAAGCACTCAGCCAGACTCAACATTAATCACTAAGAAAATTCTCTATAGGCTTACGTACAGCCTGATCTTATGGAGGCATTTTCTCAGTTGGGGCTCCCTCTTCTCAGATGACTATAGTTCATGTTAAATTGTCATAAAATTTGCCAGCTTAGACTGTTTCCAAACTAACCTCAAACTCAATGTCCTCTTTATTCTGTGAAGTGCTAAGACCAGAGGCATGCACCATTGACCCAGTAAGGCACATTATATTTTAATTATGTATTTCCTTAAGTGGAACTTAATGTCATGCAGTAGATAAAGTTGAGTACAGTAAGTTGCTGTGGGATGGTCTTTCTGTACACTATGAATATGTGCTGCTACTGTTGGTTAACAAAAAAGGTGATTTGGTCTATTGTAAGACAGGATATAAGCTAGGCAGGAAATCCAAAAGAGATACAGGAAGAAGAAAGGTGGAGTTGGAGGAGATGCTGGGAGCCACCAAAGTAGCAAGATGTGATAGAACACAGGTAAAGCCACAAGACATGTGGTGATACATAGATTAATAGATATGGGATAATTTAAGACGTAATAAGATTAAACAGCTTGTAATTAATTAATTAAACCTCTGAGTGGTTAGATTATTTTATAAGATGCTGCGGGATTGTGGGGGTGGGTGAGACAAAGAGAGACTCTCATCTACAATTGGCATCCAAATGTGGTGGAAAGAATTTCCACCATGAGAGAAGCTTAAGAGAAGATTCTAAAACAGAACAGCTTCCTAGTTCATGTCACTCATTACGGGTGCAGTATATACGGAGACATGTCCCCTGGTGTATCACAGTCTGTGATACAAAGAGCCTTCTCCAGCCTCTGCCTGTGAGCTTGGGAGCACAGCCACAGGTCTAAAAACACAGCTCTATGATCCCTAATATTGCTTCCTGGAAAAGAGGAGGTGAGTAAGATTGGCTGGTACTTCCAGCCATGTTAAAAAGCCAAGTGAGGCAGAGCCTGCCACCAAAGCTACCCTCACACTGCTTAGCAAATTAAAGACTCATGTGGTCTGAAAAGAATTAAAGATATACAATAAAACAGATTCAGATGGGAAAAAAAAATCTCAATCTTTCTTTCTTGAGAGAGAAAAGAAAAAAGGATAAAATCCTTAAAAAAATAAACAGAGTAATTTAAAAAAGCCACACAAAGATGGAAAATATATAGAAAGTCTGGATATTGCATATTATCTTGTTGTCTTTGGGATTTTTTTTTAACTACCGAGAGACATTTGATTGTGGAGGCTTCTGTGGGACTATGCTTTTGTACACTATAAATTCTTGCCATTGTAAATATTGGTTTAATAAAACCTTGACTGGCTAAAGGCTAGGCACCCGAGAAGCATAGGTGGGTGATCAGACGAGGAGAATTCTGGGAAGTGGAAGAGGAGAGAACAGGTGCCAGGAGACGCAGAGGAAGGAAGACAAGAACGCTTCTCTAAGAAAAGGTACCAAGCCACGTGGCTAAACATAAGTAGAGTCGTGGGGTGTGGGGATTCAATAAAAGCTTCAGAAGTTTTGGAGATATCAGAGTGAATCTACCCACAGTCTATGTGGGGAGTTAATAAAAGCTCTAGAAGTCCCAGAGCTCTAACCACAGTCAGTCTAGGAAAATCAGAGAGTGGTGATTCAAACCTTTAATCCCAGCACAGGGAGTATCCTGGGAGTGGTGACCTACACCCTTAATCCCAACTGAGTCAAGGTCATTTCAGATTATAGAAGGTATTCCAGGCTCCCAAGCAGGTATAGTGGGGCCACACCTTAATTTACCAAAAGGGTATTTAAGGTGGGGATAGAAAGCCAGGAGAGGAAGCCAAGGGAAGTGAGGCTGAGGAAGCTGGAAGACAGCTGGATAAGATCTGACTGTGGTGTTTATTCTCTCTAATATCTCTGACTTCCTCAGAGATCTATCCCTGAGTGTCATTTATTCGTGCAACAATGGGTTAAGTATAAGAGTTAGCAAGTAATAAGCTTGAGCCATATGCCGAACAATCTATAATTATTATAAGCCTTTGTGCGATTTGGGGGGGCTAAATGGCTGTGGGACTGTGGGTCTGGACCTTGGGACTGACTCAGTAGAACAGAGAAACTTCTGACTACAGGGGCCTGCTAAGTTAAGTTATGGTACTTGACTTCAGAATTTGGGTCTAAGAATATATTGCTTTGGAAAAGAAGTTCTGCTTTTGTTTCCACAGACAATGAGAAGCTGTGGATTTCTTAAAGGTTAATATGGTTCCATCAAGGTAGACCCCCTGAGAGATCTCCAATGGGAGCACTGACCCAGATGGTCCAACATCCAGAAGAGCTTCAAGGCTAACTGAAATGATGCTCCCTCACAGACTACTACAGACAAGGCTTGGCCATAATTCTAAAATTTCTCAGGATCCCCCTAAGATTTCCAGTACCCCAACTCAGGAGCAAGTAGTATAGAAAACTAAGTCCAATTTCCCTAAATATTGTTTATAAATGTTTGTTTTTATTTAAGAGGGTTGGTTACAAATTATCATTGGTTGTAGTTTTTAAAAAAGGCTACCAAAGGAGTTAAATTTATAGATCTTTTTCTAAAGAAAAAGGGGAGATGTGATATAGAGATGATTTTAAAAAGGTAAATTATTAAATCTACCTTAATCCAAAACACAATACTGTTAATCTCAAAACACTTTACATTGATATGGATTTTGACCAACTAAAGATCAATTTTGTTATATTGTATATATATTTCTACTCTTCTTTAAGGCATCTGTTTATACAATTCATTTAAAATTGTAATATATAATTAAGAAATATAGATTAATAATCATCTCTGATAAACTTATAGTCATGTTAGTTAAGTTTTCTAGATATACAAAAATATATTTTAATTAGGTAATCATCAAATATTTCAAAGACCTACAGAATATGGCATTTAAAATGTATAAGAGCTTAGACTTTTCTGGACAGTGAGATATGTCTGCTCCTGACAGCACTAATTACCTCAAGAGGATAATGCACATCAAGGAAACTTCATGTGGAGTTTGCATACAATGTGGAAAATGTTAACCATTTGGACAAGAAACTGCTGTTGCCTGGACTGCTTGACAGTATGTTGTATACATAATAGGACCCACAGAAAATGACCACTGAACTTTGCCAAAACAAGGCAAGTTTCCTGCTTCCCAGAAGAAACTGCCAGACATTCTGCAGGACACAGAGAAAAGTGACTGACAAGCTTTGACAATAGGCAAGACAATTCTTCAAATTTCTTGCTTCATTAAAAAGTCTGCCAGAGACTCTAGGCCTGTAGGCTGAAGATGAGCTTTAGGTAACTGTCCAGGGAGCCAGATGTCTCTGTCATTTTTAGAATTCTGAAAGTTGCTTTTTCCCCCCAGATGCTGTTTATTGACATTCAGATGGGCACTATAGCAACAGGCCTGGGGATGCTGCAGCAGTAGAATGGAAGGTGGGAAGTGGGATGTGTGCCTACAGTGACAGCTGAGGATGCACAAGGAGGAGGTGGGGAGGCCAAAGCTATTGGGGAAGCCAGTCAGGGCCAGGGCCAAAGGCTATCTATACAGGAACCTGGGCCCCAGGCCCTAAGCCCCTACTCTTACTCTTCCGACTCCAGGCCAGGGCTAGGAGTTCTCTGGCAACTGTCTACAGGAGCAAAGTACATAGATGTCATGTTGCTGTCTTTCTGCAATAAGCCAGAGGGTTTCCAATTCAGCGTTCCTCCCTCATCCCTGGCTCGGGTAGGACCATAATAGACAGCTGGGCTCTATTCTATGTTTCAAGTGGATGAAAGTTGCTTGTAATGTACTTCCTGCTTACTCAGGTAATATATCCTTCTGGGGTCTTTGATGTAGTTGAAGACTAGATAGTTATAATTATAGTTTTCCTTAGATGATAAAAGATAAGTTAGATATACAACTTTAGAATCACAAAAAATAGAATAGATGATATTTTGCCAAATGCAAGTAGACTAGATATTATAAGTGTAATTCTTGCTTGATAACTGTTTTGCTATATGTGATTTTACTATGTTAAAATGAAAACCTTCCTTTTTGATTAGACAGAAAATGGGAGGTGCTTTGGAATGGTCTTTCTGTATGCTCTGAATATGTTTTGCTACCATTGCTAATAAAGTAGCTGCTTTGGCAGATGGCAAGGCAGGATGTAAGCCAGGCAGAAAATTAAAAAGAGATACAGGGAAAGTAAAGGCAGGGTCGGGGGAACCATTGGGAGCCTCTGGGGAGCAAGATGTAACAGAACAGAGGTAAAGCCATGAGACATGTGGTGATAGAAATGGAGTAATTTATGATGTAAGAGTTAGCTATTATAAGCCTGAGCCATAGACCAAACAGTTTATAATTAATATTAAGCCTTTGAGTGATTATTTTATAAGCTGCTGTGGGGCCTTGGGGCCAGGAGGGACAGAAAAAAAAGCCACCCATCTACAGTAGGTAACTGTGCAAATGACTGTTTCCCATTGAAATGGAAGGTTATATTTGTTGACAGGTTATTAGCCTGAATCCCTTTGGGGGTCCCTGGACACTAATGACACAAACTACATCCTTTGTAAGCTGAAGCCTTTTCTATCCCAACATAACTGAGATGCAGGTGATTTGATTTTTCCTTTAGTCTAATAAAGCTAAAGGTTTCAAGCACAGAGAAGTTTGTGTTTGTTAAGGAATCTTATTAAGTCTCTAATCTCTTAATTACTTCATTCAAAGTAAGGCATCAGTAGATGTTCTGAATATATCTGTATGAGAACCATGTGAAAAGTACAATAGAGATTTTCATGGTAGATATCATAGGATTTATATTTAGCAACTTTTTTTATTGGAAATAAAATCACTGAGTTGAGTCACATATTGAGAACAGGGAAGTGGACTCAGGTTTCTGCTCTCCTCCTACTGAAATCCACTGTCCAGGAACTCAGAGTTTACACACACACACACACACACACACACACACACACACACACACACACACACACACACACACACACACACACACACACACACACACACCCCTTTTCAATAAGGCGGAGCTTAAGAGTTAGTCTGGACCGCAGGTGCTTACCAATGCCCACTTCATGCTGGCTGAGCCAGGAGGACAGCTCAGTGATTCTAACCGGGAAAGGCTGTGCCACAGGATGGAAGCACACAGGCATCCCCAAAGGGAGCCAAGGCACCCAGGACCTCATGTGAGTAAGGCCGGGCCTCTTGAGCACTCTGGCTTTGCTCAAGATGGCAAGACCGTCCAAAGAAGGAAGGGGAAGCTTTGGCTTTAAATCTGTCACACCTATTAATTGTTAAACATCTTTGCCCTGCTCACTGTGACTCCACGGAGTGGTTACTCACCCTCTCACTGTGTTTCTGCCACTCCCCAGCACTCACCGTCTCTTTGCATTTTCAAACAGAAAGATTAAAGACAAACTCTTTATTATTTATTTACTTATTTATTTCTCTACATCCTGGCCTCAGTCTCCCCTCCCCCTCTTCTCCCAGACCTTTCTTTCCCTTTCCTCTGTTCCCTCCCATCTGCTTCTCTTCCGAAAAACAAACTCTTTCCTCCTGATACTTGTTGCTTTCATCAGATAAGAAAAAGCTTTGCTTTACTTTTTAAATTCCTTGCTTCATAAACACCATTTCTTTCCAAAAGGCACAGTGTTTGCTGTAACTTAATTTTTTGGTTTGGAAGCATGACGCATACACCTGCCTTAATTCATATCCCCACACCTGGATTTTTGAATGACCACATTGGGGCAGGGGCAGGTTTTCTCTAAGTTCATTAATATCTAAGCTAAAATAAAAAAGAATTGACATGTTTATCAATATTTAGATACACTACACAGTATATTACATTGGAATGTGTATTTAAGCTATGTTTTGATTGAAGCATCTGATCAACCATATGCTCTAGGGCACCATCACTTTTAAATTGGACAGTTCAGCATAAAGATCACCTATAGTTAAGGAACCATTAGAGGAATTTGTTGGGGGAAGGAATTAGAAGCAGGGAGCAGAAAGAAGGAAAGGGTGTGTGTGGGGGCGGGGTGAATTTGGCCAAACTCCTAGACAGACTAGAAAGCCCATCTCTATGAAGCCCATTATTCTGTCTCATAAATATGTACCAATAATTTTTTGAAGAAAGGAAAGAGATGAGAAACAAGGTTTTAAAAAGAGCTTTTCAGTTAGGCAGTGTCCTCCAGTCTAGTAGCTGAGTAAGTTGCATAGTTGTGGGTTAAGCTGCCTGCCCTCCCAGTCTATGGCTAGCTGTGTCGCTGCTGAGGCAGCCAGGGCCAAGTTCAAACTGTCTTCAACGAAGATGCATACATTGTTTAGCAGTGAAATTCAAATTTAGACTTTTTGAGTTCCTGGCCAAAAATAAGTTGCTGTTCTTCCCTCCTGTCTTCAGTGAGATCCAGTATACACCAGTAGTCTGTAATTACAAGGACCAGAGTCATTCTAAATAGCTGCTCTGCCTATTTTTAAGTCTCATAAGATTATATGGCCTCTAGAACGAGAGGAAGGACAGAGAGGAGGCAAATATGTCTCTCAGGTTATTAAATAGACTAGAATGTCATTCACTGGCAACTGTGGTTAAGGAGACCACACAGGTTTTTGAGGACAAAGAAGTCTGCCTGTATTTGGGCCAGTTTGACTGGAGGTGTTGGGGACAAATGAAGCTCCAAGTAGCTGATTAGCGGGCCTGGTGTGGAAAGTCTCAGCTAGATTTTCAGGTTTGGATCACTTTAAATGCTGCCTAAGCCACACCAGCAAATGAGACCAGGTGTGAATATTAAAGCAATGGGCAAAGAAGGCTAGATATATAATCCTGGGAGTCAGCTTTTTACACAGGGACTTGAGGAAGTGAGGCTAGAGACAGATGGGAAGCAGGTGGCCTGGAAGCCCAGGAAGTGGACTGTTTCTGGAATAAGGAAGAAACTTGTGTTGTGTGTATACATGCAATTCCCAGCATTTAGAAGGCAGAGGCAGGAGGAGATAAGGCGTCCTTGACTCCATGGTGATTTCCAGGCCAGTATGGCACTCAGTCTCAAGAAGAAAAAAAGCTTAGGAATCTTAATGTCAAGAAAATGTTAAGTGAAGAGCTGCTGGAGAGGGGGCAGGTGCTTGGGCTGTGACAGGAACAGGGGGAGAGTGAGTCAGAAGGAGGGGACATGTCTAGAAAAGCACACTCATGTCCAGGACAGAGCATCACCGAGTAAGAAGCGCTTTCCACAGAACTTTTTACCTTCTTAAACTCAATTTTATATTGTCTGAGACCCAAACAGTCAGAATACATTACAAACAAATGTCAACAGTAGTCAGCCTTTGGTGTGAGGGCTGAGAGGGGGGTGGTTCCAGGATACCTCAAGGCTACCGAAAAAAACGTGGATCTTCAAGCCCTTTATGAAAAATGAGGGTATTTTCATATACACATTACCTTGTATAGTTAAATCTCCTCTAAATCCCTTACAATACTCAGTACAATGGAAACACGATGCAGTTTTTATGCTCTGTTATTTAACAAGTACCGACAAAGAGGCCCATGCATTCTTATACAAACACATTTCCCCCAAAATATTCCTATTGATAACTCTTGAAAATTTATTGGTGTGGAACTTGTAAGTATGGAAGGAAGGCAGTTTTATAAATTTATAAACAGAGTTGATCAGTTAACTGGGAGTCAGGGCAGAGAAATGGGGATGGTTACATGCACAGCTGGATACTTACCAGCAGGGGAGATGCCACAGCCCACAAAGGTGGCTTTTTCTGGGGACGGAAGTTTATCTCTCTCTCTCTCCACGTGTGCTGATCCCTCAGACTTCCCCAAATGTGGAGAACTCAGAAAAACCAGTAACAACAAAACCAAGACAAAGCAAAAGCAGAAAGTTAGTTAGGTTGCATTTGGGACCAAGAGTGAGCAGTATAATAAAAACAAAGAAAGCAAGCAGATATTAGGTAGTAATTAATCATCCTCATGACAAATCAGTATTTCTAGCCCATGCTTTCTCTAGATCCTTAACTTCATTACTTAGGAGTAAGGGTCTATTGACTCAACAAATCCAAAACGAGAGCCCCCACCTTCCTATCCAGAGTCCTGCACCCACACACTGAAATAAGAATGTTGGACCCTTGCCTCCCACCCCACCCCCATCACTCCCACCATCTGGTTGTATCTATTCTTTTGATTCCATTTTCAGCTTTCACTCTCCCCTCTTCTCTGCCCACCAGGCACTCCTCTCTTCTTTGAGGCAGGATCTCTGTCTTTCCACATCAGATCCAAACACTGGGATCACAAGTATGCACCACCACATCCAGCAGGACTTTATTTCTTAATTCCTGCTACCATCATTAGGGAATAATATTTTCCTGTTGTCCCACCTCTTCCTAATCTATCACTCAAAATTCAAAATACAGAAAGGAGAATATCCAACTTCCTTAATGTGACACTTTGTTGACATGGCCTTGTTCCGTATCTCTGTCACATCTCCACTTACTTTCTGCCTCCACACAACTATTTTATAACAACACAGATTTTCTCCATGTTCTTCAGCTCATTACTATTTTTCATGCTTAATCGTTATAAAGACTAGGCAATAAAGAGTACTGTGGAGCCAGCTAGATAGCTCAGTGTGTGGTGATAACTGTGCAAGTCTGGTGACCTGAGTTTGATCCCTAGAGCCCACTGGGAAAGAGAAACCAGTTCCACAAAAATGTCCCCTGACTTCCACATGTGTATCATAGCATGCATGCATGTGCAAATACATATGCACACACCATGATAATATTTTTTTGAAAAGGATATTTAAGCCTAATTGATGAAGGATGGTCAAGGAGGTTGATTACAGAGTGATATGGTCCTTAGAGAATAAACAGAGATGCTCAGGACCACTGTTAGCTGTCTCAGTCTTTATTGACTACATTTTTACCTAGATGATGACACTCGGGGGACTATCGAGAGAAGCATATGGGACTAACTTCAAATAATTTGGAATCTGATTAGAGAACTAGGTCACAGATGAGGAAGTAGCTAGTTCGACTGGTTTTCACTGTTTAACATCACAGTTACATATACATCCTCTTTAAAGCTCTGGATAGTTAATAGATATGAAATGGGTACTCAAGCCAAATGCTACAGACCTCCATTGGAGATGGGATTATCTTTGGATAGAGCGTTCAGATTAAGTTTCAGAACAAATAGGATTTGAAATTCAAGTAAAGAACAAGAAGCAAAGAGAAGGCTTGATCCTGAAAATGTTCAGAGCAAATGTAGGAGGCATGGAGCCCCAGCCTGGGAAGAGGCTCAGTCAGTAGCATGCTTGTCTAGCATTCACAAAACCCTGTCTTCCATCTCCAGTTCTACATAAACCTGAACATGGGGAGCAGCCCTGTGAATTCCAGCCCTGGGGAGGTGAAGCAGAGGGGTTAGAAGTTTAATGTTGTCCTCTGTCATAGAGTGAGTTTTGAAGCTAGCCTGGTATACATGAGATCCTGGGGAAGAAGCAGAGGAGGCAGGAGGGAGGGGGAGGGGAAGAAGGGGAGGAGGTGGGAGAGGAGGGAGAGGGGAGAGAAGGAGAGGAGGCGGGGTGGGGTGGGGAGAAGGGAGGAGAGAAAACGAAGAGAAGAGAAAAAAATGAGGAGGGGAAACGGAACTAAAATCTCTGTGTTCTGAGTTTGGGGTGGGGGAGCACCTTGACAGCATCTGTAAATGTGGACCCCGATCGGGGAGCCTGCTGTTGGAGTGTGTGTCCAAGGCTTTATCTACACGGAAATCAAAATGGAGAGCTAAAGAATAAAAGAAGTTCTGAAGGCAGAATATAGAAGACCAAGGAAGGGCGAAAGCATTATCATGACGCTGCTCACAACCAGGGACAGGGCAATATGTAAAGAAGAAAAGGAAATATTGATGTTATTCCAGTAGGGACATGGAAATGTAAACACAGAAGCTGAGGCCTTATGTTAATGCAAAGCTTTAGAGATGCTAATTATGTATTTTGGATATACCTTAAGCATTCATGAGCACTGTTTTATTTGTAATGGAGTCTTAGATATAGTCCAGGCTAGTCTTGATTCCTGGACTTAAGGGCTCTTCCAAGCCACTACAACCAGTTTCAGGCAAATATTAAACAGCCCACTTGAATCACCAGGCCTGGCATCACATTCTTATAATCTCACATTCAAGGATGGGGGTGAAAGGATAGCCAGTTAGTTTGACTTTGGACTACAGAGTTGAGGCCAAACTGGACTACACAGCAGGATCCTGCGGGACCTTTCCTGCATCCTTAAGGTGCATGCATACTAACAAATATGACTTGGATGCTGCAGAAGCACAGCTGACTATCGTGCTATTTATACAGCACACACGGGTTGTTTGGCAGCCAGGAACTGTGGACCAGTACCAGACTGTTTCCTTAGCCTCTGTTGGAAAGTCATAAAGTTTCTTCCAAGGCATGTTGATGTTGAGTGCTGTTGACCATAGTTAAGTACTGAACAAACTTGTATAATTTTCAGAGAGACTTTATTATAGAGAATAATCATGTTGACTCAACTTTACTGTAAAGTTAAAGTTAAAAGCTAACTGGTTTTATTTCCTCTCACACTTTTCCAGGAAGTACTAATTTCTAAACTTATTAGCAAGGGATGGCTGAGTGTTTCATTGCTTATATCATTTCTCTAACATCCAGGTGACAAAACGGTTTATCTTCATAGTGCACAGTGAAAACTACATTTGGAAATTATAACAAAAAACAATATTCCACAGATACAAACACAACAACCTTGTGTTTATTCTGTAGTTGAGAACACTCCTATAGAGTCTGCTTGCCATCATGGAACTGAAAAACATGATGACTAGTAACTGTAGCAATGAGGAATTATTAAAAGGCTCTGAAATGTGAGTTTCAAAATGGTTCCTCTTGCAGTTATGAATACCTTAACCAGTCTTTTGCCAGATTAGCTTAATATCAAATTATGCTTGATACTTTAGGATATTTCTGAATTCTTTCAGCTAATATAATTGTGTGTGTATTTATGTATATATGCAAACCCATGTTCATAGCTGTGTAGAGGTCAGGGGTCACCTTCAGATGTCATTTCTCAAGTTTTGTTCACATTTTTCTGGTTTTTTTTTTGAGGCAGTCTCTTACTGACCAGTGGGTCAGACAACGCAATCCTAATCCTTATGGTGCTTTCCTGTGTAAGGCAGCTGCGTAAGGCCACTTATTGCAACAGGAACCATTCTGTCCTGAGTACTACAGGAACCTTTCAGGAGTAAGCACTCCAACACCCATGAGCATGGAAGAGAGGTGGTGTCACCAGTAGACCCAATCCAGGACAGCTCCTGAAAGGTCCCAGTGCTGGGTCCCATCAGTGTTTTCATTCTATAACTAATATCACAATCTGAGGCGATCAAGCAAGATTAGTCAGGTTGTTAAGCCCAAGGGCCCATTGTTTCAGCTACTCCTCTGGTCACTCTGTTCCTGGCAGCAAGTGAAGTCATGCTTGGCAATAGGCAGTACAAACAGTGCTTTAAGTTAATCACTAAATATGCCAACAAATCAGCATCTAATAATTGATCTTTCCTACCTTATTCTACTTCATGAGATTATAAATAGAGTATACAGCGTGCTTTACCCCAGACACACTAGATAGCCTGTCAATCCAAAGTATTATGAGTGAGATCAACTAGATGAAGGTTCTTAACTGCATGTGAATATTCAGATAAAAATGGCAATTGGTTACTCAGATTTTTTCTTTTGAAACAGGGACTCATTCCATAATCTAATATTCTCTTCAGCTCACTGTAGTCCAAGCTGGCCTCAAACCCATGTTGATTCTCTGCCCCTGAAGGCTGGGACTCTAGACAGGCCTACTTCACCATGTGCTGCTCATTACTCATTTTTCCCACCCCTTGATTATTTCCTTCATGATTCAAAGCAGACTGGAAAAAACAACAGCACCTCTGCCAGTCTTCTGGCTGCATCCAAACAACACAGACACACAAGGACTGCTACAGTCATTTGACATAGTTCTCCAGGAAGCCATCATTAGTGAGCTGAAGTTGGGGCTCAAAATAATGAATTTGAGGATTCTCCCTGACTTTCAACTTTGTTGTATTTTCTGATTGCATGACTGCAAGGAACAGGCATTTGAAGAAAGCACTTTATTGTAGTTATAAAAACATCGGCATCCCATCAAGAAGGTGACACAGTGGTAGAACACACTGGCATTTCAAACCAGAAAACAGGGAAGAAAAAATGAGCCGAATTCCAAATTGATTGAAAGCAAAGTGCTGCTCAGGATCCTACACAAGTCAGGCACTGGATTCCCATGCTCCACCTGCCCTATCTCACATCCAACCAGCCACTCCCGCCTCCTCCTGTCTAAATGCTTCAGAGAGCTGGCTGATGTGTTTGCTAAGCACAACCTTGCTGCCAGGCCTTTTCAGGAATTATGGACAGGCACCTTCTGAGTAGGCATTGGTAACATATTCTTCTGTTAGTTTAATGGCAACTTCCATTTCAGGAAAATGCAAAACCAGCACTTGATTTAGCTATTTATTGATACCTCAGTAATATACATACACACATATATGTATACACACATGTGTGGAGGGAGAAAGAGAGAGTGCATACTAGTTTTATGGACTAGCTCAGTTGGGAAGTGCTTCTCTGGCAAGCATGAGGACATGAGTTAGACACCTAATGCTTACATTAAAAAGCTAAGTTGGGGGAGAGCAAGTATTTGTGGAGAGAGGGGAACAAGAGGTGCTATGATATGTGTGAGATGAAGAGAGCAAAACTGGAGATGTGATAGAGACAAGGAGCCTGATGTGAGAGGCCTGTGCCATTGTTATGCCAAGGGCTAGACTTGTGATCCTACCACAGCTGAGGTCTGTGCTGAAGCTGGTGTTACCCCTGAAGACCATTCATGTCCATGGTCTGTGCTGCTGCCTGAGGCCATGTTGATACCACTGGGCCCATATTGCTGCCTCAGGTCATGTCTGGATCTGCAGCTCCTGCTGCAGCTGGGGTCTGTGATAGTGTCCATGTCAGTGTTACCACCTAAATCCACGCAGATGTCCATGGTCTGTACTGCTGCCTAAAGTCCCCAGTCTGTCCCGTCCCGTGTGTCCATGTTGTGTCCGTGTCCATGCCCCCCCCCCACTGCAGTACAGAAGCAGAGGTTGGATGAGGGAGAGTTGGCTCTGTCCCTTGCCTGGGCAGCACAGAACTATCCCCAATGGATGGGCACAGGGGGAACTGGTAAGCTGACTGACTCAGCTACCACCCAGGCACAGATCCAAGGCCTTGAGCTGGCCCACCCAGCATCTTCCCCACCTATGAGCCGCTGAAGCACACTGAAGGGGCCAGTCCTGCCCATGCATATCCACAGGATCTCCATGACTCGGAACAGCAGGATTATCTGAGAGAAGTTTCTGTGAGGGTCCAGTACTGATGATGTTGCAGAAGCCATTAACCAGACCAATGACTCATTCTAATGAATATTTGCAAGGAAAGCTGTTTGGGCAAAAGGATGTGCTGTGTGACACAGTGCATCTTCCAAGGCTACTACAAGACAAAGGGATGTACACGCTGCAGAGTGGTAAATGCACAGTGAAACTGGAGCCTGCACAGTTGGGATGGATGTGAGAAAAGACCAAAGTCCATAGAAGAGCAGGCCATGCCCAGAGGGGTCAGCAAAATTTTTTTCTTTCAAGCTTTAATTTTTATTCTTTATTTTCTTTTGGGCGCAGGTTACAAGGGTGGAGAGTGAATATGGAAGGACCAAGAGATGATTGGGATTGGGGTGCATGATGTAAACCTCTCAAAGAGTCAAAAATGTTAAGTCAATGAAATAAATGAAAATTCAATACCCCACCCCATGCTAAATTTCATGGCACAAGCCTATAATCCCAGTGCTGCGGAGGCAGAGATGGGTGGATCTCTGAAGCTTGCTGGCTAGCCAACCTGACTTAATCAGTGAGCTCCTGGCCACTGAGAGATCCTGTATCCAAACAAGCAATTAAAAGATGAACGCCCAGTGTTAACCTCTGGCCTACAAATGCTTGTACACACATGCAAGAGCTTTGCCATACTGATTTCATGCCCCCCATTCAAACACATCTCTTGCATAATCCTGGGATTGAGCCCAGGCAAGTACTATAACACTGAGATAAACCCCCAACTGGTATTTTCTTTACGTTCCTTTTATTATTATTATTGTTGTTGTTATTATTATTATTATTTTATGAGGACTGTGTTCCACACTGCCTTCAAACTTACTATGTTTCCAAGGATGACCATTTTTAAATTGGATTATTTAATTTGTTGATATCTAGTTTCTTGAGTTCTTTATGTATTTTGGGTAGTATTAGCCCTCTGTCAGATGTGTAGTGAGAGAAAATCTTTTCCTATCTATAAGTTGCCTTTTTGGTCCCACTGATGGCGACCTTTGCCTTATAGAAGCTTTTTGGTTTCATGAGGTCTTATTTATTATTGATGATTGATCTTAGTGCCTGTTCAGGAAGTGCTCTCCTGTATCAATGCATTAAAGGCTGCTCCCCACTTTCTCTTCTACCAACTTCAGTGCTTCTGGTTTTATGTTGAGGTCTTTGATCCACTTGGACTTGAGTTTTGTGCAGGGTGATAGGTAAGGATCTATTTGCATTCTTCTCATGCCGACATCCAGTTATGCCAGCACCATTTGTTGAAGATGCTGTCTTTTTCCGTTGTGTATTTCCATATAAAGTTGAGTATTGTTCTTTTGGGGTCTGTAAATAATTATGTTGAAATTTTAATAAGGATTGCTTTGAGTCTATAGATTGTTTTTGGTTGTATGGCCATTTTTACTATGTTAACACTACCAACCCATGAACATGGGAGATCTTCCCATTTTCTGGTATCTTCGTCAATTTCTTTCTTCAAAGACTTGAAGTTTTTGTCATACAAGTATTTCACTTGCTTAGTTAGAGTTATCCCAAGATATTTTATATTATTTTTACTATTGTGAAGAGTGTTGCTAATTTCTTTCTTAGCCCATTTGTCATTTGTGTATAAGAGGGCTACTGGTTTTTATGAGTTAATCTTGTGTGAGTTAATCATCAGCCACTTCACTAGGAGTTCCCTGGTAGAACTTTTGGGGTCATCTATGTATACTATGACATTATCTGCAAAAAACCTCAACACTTTGATTTATTCCCTCATAATATGTACCCCTGTTCTCCTTCAGTTGCTTTATTGTTCTAAGAATTCAAGGACTATATTAAACAGATATGAAGGGAGTGAACAGCCTTATCTTGCTCCTGATTTTGGTGGAATTGCTTTGAGTTCTCCAGTTTAGATGCATTTGCTTTATCCCTAATCTCTTCAAGACTTTTACCAAGGAGTGTTGAATTTTGTCAAAGGCTTTCTTGTCGTTTAATGAGATGATGTATTTATTTTCTTTCAGTTTGTTTATACGGTGTATTTCATTGAATGATTTTCATATGTTGAACCATCCCTAAATCTCTGAGATGAAGCCTAATTGACGGTGGTGGATGATCTTTTTGATATGTTTTGTATTCTGTTTGCAAATATTCTATTGAGTATTTTTGAATATATGTTTATGAGGAAAATTGATCTGTAATTCTTGTTTTCTTTGTTGAATCTCTGGTTTGTGTGGTCTCATAAAATGAATTTGGTAATGTTCCTTGTTTCTATTTTGTAAAATGATTTGAGGAGTTGATTAACGATTGGGCATTAGCTCTTCTCTGAAAGTCTGGTAGATTCTGAGCTAAAACCATCTGGTCTTAGGTAGTTTTTTGGGGGTAGGGACTTTAAGTGTTTAAGATTTCTTTAAGGATTATAGGTCTATTTAAACTTTATCTGATCTTGATTTAACTTTGGGAAGTGACATCTATTGAGAAAATCATCTATTTCTTTTAACTCTTTCAGTTTTGTGGAGGATAGATCTTAAAAATATGCTATGATGATTTTTTTGGATTTCCTTGGTGTCTGTTGTTCTGTCCCCATTTTGTCTCTGATTTTCACTTTTAGATTTCATGATAAATAAATAAACATTAAAAGTTAATTTTTAAAAATATTACATTTAATTTATGTGTGTGCAGGTGTCAGAGTGTATAATGGAGTTCAGAGAACCACCCTTGGGAACTGTTTTTATCCTCCATCATGGAGACCGGGGAATCACTTAGGTAGTCAGGCTTGGTGGCAAGTGCCTTTTCTTGCCTGTCAAGGATTATTTTGCTGTTTGCTTTCTAAGACAGTGTCTCACTATATATCCCAGACCCACTTCAAACTCATGGGCAACCATCCTGTTGTAGCCTCTCAAGTGCTAGGATATAGTGAGGGCCACCATGCCCAGCTAAACATTGTTTGTGAAGTTAGTTTTGACTTTCTACACCAGCTATGCAGTGATGGAGCATGTAACTTTAAAAGCCGGATGCTTTCATTGGAAATCTTCCAGGATTTCCAATATGACTCACGGCAGGCAAAATAATGCCTCTTTTGAAATGTCCATATCCCTTCTTTGGAGACAACTTATCGTTGACTGTTATGCTCAGTTAGTATGTGTCTGTCACTCGACACTCCATCACCGCCTTCCTGGCAGGCGTGGCAAGGCTTAAATCCAGAGACCACTCTGGAAATACTATTCAGCATTGCCTTGGAGCTTGGTCCATGAGATGCCGCTCAGCTTGAGGTTAAGGCTGAAACGGTCATCTCGTAGGAAAACTCGGGCTTCACTGTGAGCTTCTCCAGAGGAGAGAACACCTGCAGACGAGAACTGGGGTCAACAAACCCAGTGAAAGCCACTATCTGAGTTGACACGACAGCCGAAGGCGCTCTGTGCGAGTCCAGGGCTAACAGAGGGGGCGGGGCCAAGGCCGAGCGGAGCAAGGGCAGACCGATCGACGGTTCGGCGCTCCGCAAGAGAGGGGGAGTAGAGGGACGTCTGCAGGAGCGCCGAGTCATCGAGCGGCGCCCGCATAGCGGAAGCCAAAGGGAGCGCTTCCCAGGGCTTGTAGTGTGGGCGGGCTAGACGCGCGCTCACTGAGTGCTGAGGTGGCGCCGGAGGGAACTAACCCGGCGACGGCCACGAGTCAGCCGGTGACTCACGAGCATCGGGCCAGGCTCCGCACCTCCCGCTGCAGCCTTGGGTCGTGCACTGGGCGCCCCGGGTCTGCGCGGAGGGGTACAGGGCTCCGACGTGTGATCCCGGAGTTGTCAGGCTCAGCGTGCGGGTGAATGGGGACCGGGGCGTGCAGAGGTAGGCCTGGTCAGGCTCCAGCGAACCCGGCGGGCAGCGGGCACCACAGCCTTAGGTCCCCGGGCAGAGGCTAGAGAGAGCTGCTGGGCCCATCACTGCCCGGGGTGGACAGGGTTTGCTCCGGAGACGGTCTCGGGGGCCCTGCCCAACACTGACCGTCTGGACCGCCTCCTTGGGAATTTGATGGGGGTTTGTATCTATCCACGAATGGGCTTGTAAAATCGTTAGAGCACAGGGATAGGCTCAGATAAGAGGGGTGTGGCGGGGGTACAGTTTAACCGTGAAGATAATGGTTTTGCCCAACTGTAGGGGCTCTGGAAGAAATGCCAGACTGAGTTATAGCGGGGCAGCGCGGCTCTGAGAACTCTGAAGCCGGCTTTATTGCGGTGAGTTCCACCCGCTCTGTGTGAAAGGAAGGTGTATGTCAAATTCTCCAGAGAGACTTGCACTCATAACTATTACTGACTTAGAGCAAGTGGATTTTTTTTCCCCTCTAGACCTCACTGTCCCTGTCTGTATAGGGGAGTGAATGAGATAGGATGGAATGGTGTTTATACCGCTATGTTATTAGCACAGTGCTAGGTGAAAGCGTTTAGCAATGTTTACTTTCCTATGTTTTCTTTTGCTGGTGAAACTCCTTCTCGTGGTTGGGACATTCACATTACCACCTTTTCCAGCATTTATAAAGCACGATCGAGTTGAAAGTGGAGTGTGAACATTGGCATTTCTTGGAGCCGGGGAGATGGCTGATAGTGGTTGGTGGAGGGTGTAAAGCTGAAAACTTGACAGAGTTTGGGTCTTCAGAACCCAGTTACATAATTGGAGCGGTTGTTGGCCTAGCAAAACCGAAACATTGGGATCCTGGGAGGGAGCGAGGAGGCAACAAATAACCTGTTCCTAACAAGGTCAAAGTGTAGCAGGGAGTTGGTGAGATTGTTCTGTGAGGCAGGCAAAGAATTGGCAGAGAACGTGAAGTAAACAGCTCTAGTGAAGCAAGCTGACAGCTCCTGTGGTATGGGATGGGCCCCAATTTGGAAGTCCTTGCAGATAGATGGGCTCAGGGTTGGGCATTTTATGAAACCGCCGTGTCCTCCCATTTCCCTGTTTCTGGTCCACTGATCCAAGTGTTCACCCCAGCAGCCTTCCCTTCCTGCTGGTGTCTGAGTGTTTGCTGTTGTGCCCCTGTCATCCCCTCCCCCAGAAGCCTTACAGAAGCATGCCCCTCCCTCCTGGTCTGTGTGTTTTCACTCTGCTTAGGCGTGGAGTACTGATACTGGAGATAGGTCTTTGACCTCCACTTTTACCCATTTCTTTGGCTCCAGTGCTCAAAACCGTTTGCATTTTGCAATGTTGGGACCTCAGACTTTTGGATGGGATGCATAGTATGCAGGGACACATGTAGACACAGTTGATTCACTTTCATTTTGTCTAATATTCCACTATGTAAAGAAGCAAATTTTATCTTGTTTTACATTGTGCTTTATGAAACGTGAATTCCTTTAAGTTCATTTTGTCACTTTACTCTTCCCATATTAATGATGAAGATACTGGTCACTACCTTCAGTTTAAAAATGTGTCCTTTAGGGCTTGAAGACATGGCTCAGAGGTTAAAAGCACTGGCAGATTTTTCAGAGGTTCTGAGTTCAATTCCCAGCAACCATATGGTGGCTCACCACACTATCTGTAGTGAGATCTGTTCCCTCTTATGGAGTATAGACATATATACAGGAATAACAGTATATACATAATAAATAAATTTTTAAAGAATAATTTTTAAAAATCCCCCAAATGTGTCTTTAGTTGTGCAGGTCTAAAACCCAGCACTTAGGAAGCAGAAGTAGGGAGATCTCAGTGAGCTTGAGGCCAGCCTGGATCTCAGGACAGTTAGGGATATATAGAGACCCTGTCTTGATAATACAAACAAAACAAAACAAAACAAAAAAATCAAACAAACAAACAAAAACCCAAAACCAAAACACCCCCCCCCATTTTAAAAAAGAGCCGTTGGGAATATTTTATCCAGAACAAATAATAGATAGTTGGTTAAACCAAGTTTCTGGTTTCTGTTGGTCCTGTTTGTGAAAGCAAAGTAGCTGGGGTCTGTATGCTGGGGCCATCTTCCACAATGCTCATTCCTAAAATCGGAAATGAGACCTTTCTCAGCTCCACAACTTCTTAGTTTTCTGTGCAGTACCCTACACAGACTAAAGACCCAGCAGGTGCTTGTTCATTCAGTGTTCTTAGAACCCTTCATTTATTTGAAAAGCTCATACCTTGCACAGTTGGTTTGGTATTTCCATGTCTTTGAATTTTCCCATGTTCTCATTTAATTCAGAAGCATAATTATAAATAATTAAAAAGTAAAGACTGAAGCAACAGTTTGTAAAATGTTACCAAGTGCATACTATATACTGCATGCATTTATGAATAAATATGTGTGTATAGGAGGATGGGGCATGCCTGTAATTTCAGCATTTTGGATGCTTAGGTAGGTGTTGCCATGGTTGGAGTGCCAGGACTTTATAGGGCTGTCACAAACAAACAGAAAACCATAAATAAAGCCCAAATAACAAATGGTAGTGACAAGGAAGGAGAGGAAGCCAGCACCGTGCGCTGCTCAGAAGAGCCGTAGGACTGAGAAGACACCCTGGCAGACTTATTCTGAGGTGTGTGGTGACTTTTTCATTTGAAGCCATGTGAATATATCACCTAATCATGAATTTGTGTATTTATTTATTTATCTATTTATTGGGACAGGGTCTTACTATGGAACTCTGACTGGCCTGGAACTTGCATGCAGTTCAGGCTAGTCTGGACCTCACAGAGATCCACCTGCCTGTGTCTCCCAAGTGCTTGGATTAAAGGTGTGCACCACAATGTCCAGTATGAAATAATTACTTTTTAAAATTCAAGAAATACTCCTCTTTAAAAGGTTTTAAGATTTACTTTATTTTTCTAAAGAGATTTGACTTAGAGAAAAGAAAAAAAAAACTTGTGTTTGCATAGTTTATACAGCTGGCTAGTGGGTTAGTTAAAACAATAGTTCAGTAACCTAGCAAACACCAAGCACTACCAGTTTACTGTTCCACATAAAATAAATTGACCAATCATTTGCTTTGCCTCACCGGGAGATAGCACAACAATTTAGTCAGCTCACATTTGGTCAGTGGAGAGAGGATCATGTGCAAGAACACTTAGTCCAGCTATTTTGGAAAACACTTTTGTCTTTAATGATTAGGTCATACTTTAGGCTCTTGGTAAAATGCACATTTGACAGTTACAAGAGCTTTTTGTTGGGTAGAATTAGCCTTTACAGGGTATTATGCTTTCAGAGTGGGTCTTGTCATGGGACAGCTTGCATAGTCAGGGAACTCAGCTCTGATGTGTACCCACATCAGAAGACTCTGGATGGACTGACTGCTGAGCCTCAGAGGGCATCAGTGCTGCTATCCCATCTTGGGGGTCCCAGTTCAACTTCCAAATGTTGCTCTATTCCCTCAAACCCAAGCACTGAGGTCAGAGTCCATGAGGTGAAACTTAACATTGCTACTGGCACTTTAAAGTGTTCCATAAAACACCCTCCACCCCTTCCTTGTAGCTCCCCTCTTCTCTTTACCCTTTCCTCATCCCATGTCTCATCATGTAGCCCAGATTGGCTTCCCACTTGGGATCTTTGGATCCTTCTGTCTTGGCTTTCTAAGTGCTGGAGTTACATGATATGAGGCACGTAGAGACAGATTCCCTAAATCAAACATCTCTTGTTCTGATTTTTTACTTTGTTCGTGAAGGGTGTGTGGTAAGGGCAGATAGGAAGATAGGTAGGCAGAGGAGTTAATCAAAAGTGTTTTCATGTATGTGGCAGGGCCACAGTACTGAAAGGGAGGTAGTGTCTACAAGGGATGGGTGAGAAGGACCTGGGCTTTTGTGAAGCCTTTCCAGAAGAGGTGATGCTTGGCTAGGTTTTGAGTGGTAGGAGTTCGGAACAAGACGGGAAGGAAGCTGCAGGTCCAGGTGCTTAGATCTAAGGATCACATAGGTCCACTAGTGGATCCATGGGCGTTTTGATGTGCTGATGCATTGGCACTAGTAAAGGCTGGAGAGATATTTAAAGGTAGGAGGAGGCCCAGATTTAGCAGTTTGGATTTTATTCCATAATGAGGTGTGTTGGTTGGAGTGACAATCAGATCTATGAACTTGTAAGCATCATTTCAAAAGTCTGTGGGAGAAGGGTAGGACTAGGAACAGGCACACCACTTTGACCACTTTACCTCAGAGGCAAGACAGATGAGACTCATCTAAGGGAAGGGCTGGTGAGAACACAAGTAGCAAGTTATAAGGGCATTTGGATGAGTTATAGTACATAACTGAGTTGGGGAACTGATGTGGGAATGTCTTTCTATATGTTGTGAATACCAGTCTTTAAATAAAGGAGCTGTTTTGATCCTTGGTGAACACCGTAGCCAGAGATAGAGCACATAGGTATGAGGAGGGTGGAGTCAGAGAGAGATCAAGCCAGACAGACGCCCAAAGAAGAAAAATGTAAGGAACACAGGTGAGCCACAGACCACATGGCAGACAGATTAATGAAGATGGGTTGAGTTAAGATGAAGGAGCTAGCTAGTAATGTGCCTAAGTTATAGACCAAACAACATGAAGCTAATATAAGTGTTTGAGTCATTTTGTGGGGGCCTGAGCAGCAGTGGGCGGCTAAGCAGTCTGGGATTGCAGGTCTATGGGTCTGGACCTCTGGATGGATGGGGCCAAAAACCGTATTGTAACAGATGGTGCCCAAATTGGGGCCACGAGGAGCGAGGGTGAAGAAGCTAGAAGACAGCTGGGTGAGATTTGACTGTGGTGTTTCCTCTCTTTGATATTTCAGTCTTTCCCTGAGATCTGGCTCTGAGTTTCCATTATTCGTGTAACACTTGGCGCCCAATGTGGGGCAAGTACCTATATAAAGCCTGAGAAAGATTAGAAAGGGTTCTAGATTACAGAAACTGAGCCAATGCAGCTTTCAAATTGTGTATCTGAAGTGGGTCATTGTACAGAGATAGGGCTGTGTCTGAGCCACATTCAAAATGGCGGTGGGCTGGTGGCATAAGCTACAACCAGGGCGGTTTCTGAAGTCATGCAGAAGACTCAGTAGCATGTGATTGATTTAAGGTTTTGTTTATATTGAACAAAAAGGAAACAGAGTCAAAGACAGTTTCTTAGTAGCAACATTTCTTAGGTCTGCTGTTTGACAGAGCCCCTTTAAGAGAACTTACTGATTCAGCTTTTTCTGTAATAACTTTGTGGCTCTCTAAGAGAATGCGAGTATTTTAAAAGCTCTTCTGGTTAGAAAATGATTAAGGATTCACAATAAAACAGATTCAGATGAAAAAAAAACCCCATAAGTGGGTTACAATGTGTGTAAAATGTACATAGGCTTCAGAGAGAAAAGAGGGTAGAGGAAGTCCTTAAAAAAGAGAAATAGAGTAATAAAAATATAATAAGTCATGTAAAGATGGAAAATAGACACAGAATCTGGATTATGGTTTTTATTGTGTTTTAATTTTTTAACTGTTAATGAGCTAACTGCAGAAAGACTTGGGTAAATATTATATATCCTTCTGTGGTCTTTGATGTAGTTGAAGATTAGATAGTTATAGATAAAGTTTTTCTTAGTTATTTTTAAAGGTGTATTGATATGAAACTTTAGATTCACAAAGATAAGGCAGATGGTAGAGTATTTTCTTTAACTTTGCTAACTACAAATAGACTAGATATTGTAACTGTAATTCTTGATAGCTGTTTTGCTATATGTAATTTTGCTGTGTTGAAACCTTCCTTTTTGATTAGACAGAAATGGGAAACTGATGTGTGAATGTCTTTCTATATGTTGTGAATATCAGTCTTTAAATAAAGGAGCTGTTTTGATCCTTGGTGAACACTGTAGCCAGAGATAGGAGCACATAGGTATGAGGAGGGCGGAGTCAGAGATAGATCAAGCCAGACAGACGCCCAAAGAAGAAAAATGTAAGGAACACAGGTGAGCCACAGACCACATGGCAGACAGATTAATGAAGATGGGTTGAGTTAAGATGAAGGAGCTAGCTAGCAATGTGCCTAAGTCATAGACCAAATTTGAAGTTAATATAAGTGTTTGAGTCATTTTCAGGGCCTGAGCAATGGTGGGCGCCTAAGTGGTCTGGGACTGCAGGTCTGTGGGTCTGGACCTCTGGCCACCTAGGGTAAGAAACCTCATTGTAAAGGAACAAGGAAAATCAGGTTTGCAGGAGCAGATGAGTTCAGTTTGGGACACCGGCTTTCAGGTGCCTTGGGGATGTAGAGTGGAGCTGTCTGTGGGCATTTGGGGTTGACTTTGGAGGCCTGGCATGTAGGTATAGATGAGGCCTTAGAGGCAGAGTTTCCTCCTAAGCACCTTGTCTTCCCAAGGGAGTGTGTCCTGTGAGGGCAAAGATATACACTTTAAAGATACATTGAATCTTGGGGGAAGTAATCTCTCTCTCTAGGCCTGTGTCTCTCTTTTTGTAAAATGAGGGAGTTAACTGGACAGATTATTCTCTACCCAATTTTTCTAACAGTTACTTTATTGGGCTCACTTGTAAGTATGCCAAGTATTATTTTTTTTAGTAAGTACTTTTAAATTAATTCTTAAAGAGCTGATGACTGTTTATGTTTTGAATGAAGATTGTATTCTAGTATGCCAGTAGAGGAGAGGGTAGATCTGATCACCTGTGGACATTTCATCACTTGATAGACCAGTGAGAGTGCTGCTTGCTGTGCAGGGGAGGAAAAAAAGATGACAAGTCTCTACCAAACAACAGTTGTTTTTCTACTTCCTAGTTATTCCAGTTATAAACAATAACTTTTAATTTTTGTATCATTAGGAACTCTATTTTAAGAAACTCTCAACTACAAAAAAGCAAATCATGGAGAAGAATGGGAATAACCGGAAGCTTCGGGTTTGTGTCGCTACCTGCAACCGTGCAGACTACTCCAAGCTCGCCCCGATCATGTTCGGCATTAAGACTGAGCCTGCGTTCTTTGAGCTAGATGTGGTGGTGCTGGGCTCTCACCTGATAGACGACTACGGGTGAGGAGGGTTTTCTTGTCCTTAGTCCCACAGTGTGCCTGGGCGAACTGTGTATCATGGGGAACTAGGGGAGAGTCTGAGTCAGTACTTCAGTTACAAATCCAAGTAAAAACCTACATGGTGATGAGGCTCATCACAAGGATGCTGTTTAATAAGTAGACACTTGATGATCGACAGCTGGCAGTATTGTTACTTGTTGCATTTAGAAGGAACACATGTGTGTATGTGTGTATGTAATTATATACATAAAGTTGGACTATAATAACATGGCTTCATAGCATAATTTTTTGGTGTTGGGGTTTTTAACCCAGAGCCTCAAGCAAGCTAAGCCCATGCTTTTCCATAGGGCACCCTTATTTCAAGGTGTGTGTTCTAATGGCAGTTCTTCAGAATGGTTTATTGAACTGAGTGTGTGCCTATAATCCTACTGCTTGGGAAGAAGAGGCAGGAGAATTGCTTTGAATTTGAGGACTGCTCAGATTACATAGCGAGGGATACATAGTAATACCATGTCTCCAGACACAATGACAACAAAAACCAACCCTGGTTTATAGGTTCATCACTTACAAAGTGGTATAGAGGAACAAAATTAACAGAAATATAATTTATTGTAAGGTAAATTAAAATGTATTACCAAGATCATTAATTTATGTGTGTGTTGTTAAGATCTGTACAGTAAGCAGGGTGTATTTGAAAACTGAAGGGTAATCTGAAAGAGCAGAGAGTACACCAGGAAGGAGACTTGGCTTTGGTCTCTGCGTACATGCAGCACACCCTTGTGGTGTGAAAATGTTCACACAGCCTCCATCACCATGCATAAAAACAGCTAACACTCAGTTAAACTGTTATCTTCAAACTACTTTAAAAGCATGACGGTAATGCAGGAAAGAACAGTAATCAGGCTACCCGTGGTGGTCTTCTAAACTCCATGTGGCAGCTTGCTGTAAGAAGAAAGTTAAGGAGCACTCAGGAGGCTTGTGGGTAGCTCTCATAGATTTTCTTTTTTAAAATAAATAGAAATGAATCTGTTTATCTAAGGAAGTCTACTTGAGTGTTAGGGTGTTGTAGTTTGAGCCAGACGTGAAAGTCTTAGTAGGTCCTCTTCTGTGACAAAAGCTTGGGTAGGAAGGCTGGTGGGAAGGAGGCTCTCAGGAAGTGATAGTTGCTACAGCAACTGAGGTAGAAAGGTGCTATTTGGTGGTAAGACTATTGAATAGGAAAATCAAGTAGTAACTAGGAAAATGTATGCTTGGTCACTTAATTCAAGAAACTCGGTAACAAAGGCAAGAATGTATGAGACTTCCCATATAACCTTGTACCTTTTCAGTTTTAAACTATGTGAATACATTTTACAAATTTTATTTATTTTTTAATTTTTGTTTTAGGGAGATTTTTGTTTTGCTTTGTAAGATGGTTTCTTGTATCCCAGGCAGGCATCAGACTCTATATGTAGCCAAGGATAACCTTGTTCTGAATATATAAGCATGTGCTATTATGCCTGACTCACTTTGTTTATTTGTTTGTTTGTTTGTTTGTTTATTGGCAGTGCTTCTCAATTTAGCCTGGCTAACCTGGAAATCACTAGGTAGTCCTAGGCTAACCTTGAACTGGTGTTGATCCCCTGTCTCTCCCTTCTAAGTCAGAATGGATCACCATGCTGCCTTTTATTTTCCTTAGGCTTTATTGCTGAGGCTTCTGCCTTCAGTTCTCAAATAGGTGGGACTTAGGGACATTTCTATGCCTAGCTTGTATAATTTACTTTTACAAGACAACAGTAAGGGCTGAGTTAGGTGTGATAGTGCACACCTTTAATCGCAGAACTCAGGAAGTAGAGGCAAGCAGATCTCTGTGAGTTCCAGGTCAGAATGGTCTATAAAGGTAGTTCCAGGACAGCCAGGGCTACACTGAGAAACCTTGTTTCAAAAAACCAACCAAACAAACAAACAAGCAAAAACCAAACCAAAAAACAAAAGAAACCCAACTGTTGCATGAGTAAAGGAAACTCGGGGCCAGATCTCAGGGAAAGACCGAGATATCAGAGAAGAAACACCAGAGTCAGATCTCACACAGCTGTCTTCCAGCTTCCTCAGCCTTGCTCCTCCTGGCTTCTTCTGCCTGTTCTGTCTTTCTATATCTGCCTTAAATACTTTCTTTGCTCAGTTAAGACGTGGCACCACCACTGCCTGCCTGGAAGCCTCGAACTCCTGTAAACTAAAATGACCTCAAACTCAGATTGGAGTAAGGGTGTAGGTCACCACTCCAGGGATACTCCCTGTGCTGGGATTAAAGGTGTGAGTTACCACTGTGTGATCCTCCTAGATTGACTGGGTAGATCCCTCTGACATCTCTGGCTGTTTTTATTATATTTGAAAATAACCCCACACCCAACCAGTATGGTGGTGAAATGGCTCTTCAAAAAGCCTAATGACCTGAGTTCAGCACTTGGAACCTACATCAAGGTGGAAGCAGACAGTTCCTGAAGGCTGTCCTCTGTGAAGCTCAGCATGCGTGTGCACACTCACACAACAACAGAAATTTTTAAATGACTTTAGATCAGCAGTAAAAATAAACTACTTCCTATTTCAACTCACACAATCCCAGGTTTATGTTGGTTCAACTTAAGAGTATTTTAACCTTTTATGATTAATCTGAGAGGATAGGAAATCAGTAGAAACTATGCTTTAGATTTTGAATTTGGATTTTTCCTGGACTACAAATATGCAGTAAGGAACTCAGGATGCTGAGGCCTACAAACTAGCCCCAGTTTACCATTCTGCCAGCACTGTGTGTCTCTAAGCGAGGGTGTTGGTAGGATGGGTATATAAAAATGCATTTTCCTGTTTTGTTTATGTTGAGACACTTCCTCATTATGTAGCATGGCTGGCTTAGAACTAGATGTGGACCAGGCTAGTGTGAGCTTACAGCACATGTTTACTTCCAAGAGCAGCCCGAGTGCATTTTCAGTGTGTGAGTGACCAGACTCAGTCCAGCATCCACGTGGTGGCCCACAGCCATCTATAACCTCAGTTCTAGATCTGAGCTCCAGAGCACTAGGCACACACATACATTCAGATAGAATACTCATACACATAAAATAAAAAAGCAAATCTAAAAACATTTTTAAGGAGTTGAATGTGAAAAGAAATCAAGTGAATATCAGCTGCACACTTGTAGATTCATTTGTTCTTTTGACAGGTAGTTACTGTATACACGGACCTTACACAGTGGCAATAAAACAGTGCCCCTGCCTGCATAGAACCTACCATCTAGGGGGGAAAATTGATACACAGATAAGTAATAAGAATGTATAATAAAATATAGAAGCTAAAGTGATCATTTTATATATAATTTTCTTTCATCATGAAAACTAAATTTATGACCTGTATTGCTGTCATTTCTGGGGGACATAGGAGTAAATACTCAAGTTACAAAATACTCTGAGAAAGACAAGTACAGTTTCTTTGAGTGTCAGAACAGCTTGTGTGAGATCAGTTTTCCCGTAGCTACCTCTCAGAAGCTCTAGAAAAATATTCTTAAAATATTGGAGGTAGTGGTTGCAGGCCTATAATCCTACCTACTCTCAAGATTTTGGTAGGAGAATTTTAAATTCAGGACTGCTTAGATTTCTTAGTGAGACCTGTCTCAAAACAAACAAACAAACAAACAAACAAACAAACAAAAAACAAAAAAAACCCAGCATTTGAGATATAGTGTAGTAATATAGTGCAGTACAAGGCCCTAGGCTCAGTCTCTAGACACACTTGAGAACCACACACATACACACACACACACACACACACACACACACACACACACACACACACACACACACACACACACACACATACAGAGGGATGAGAAACAATCACTTATTCAATCACGAAAAGAACTAGGAACATTTGGAACCACTGGAAATTAAACACTATACTTCTCAGGAATTTTAGTATACTGCAGACACATGCACATCACGTTTATTATGGTACCAATAGCAATAGACAAGGAATGAAATCACCCTGGATGCTGACCAGTAGATGAATAGGTAAAGAAAATGTGGTGTGTGTAGACAGTGGAATTTTATCCAGCCATAAAAAAATAGAATTATGAATCAGAAAAGTGGATGGAACTGTGAAGAATTATAAATAAGCCAGATTCAGAAAGGCAGACTAGCTGTTTCCTTTATCATGTAGAATATGAATTTGAATTAATATATAAGCATGTATATGTTATATACATAGAGGAAAATAGACTGAAAGGAAGATGATGTCTGGGGGAGGGCAGGAGACATGGACTCTGATATGAAAGCAGAAGGACCTTCCAGGAGTGGAGAGGAGGGGATAAGAACGAAATACAATGATATGTATGTGTAACATCATAACTCCATTACTTTTTTGTATACCCAGTAAAAAATAAAAGAAATATATAGTATAGTGCCATGCCAGGCATCCTGGTTTTTCTGCCTTTTAATTAATCAATTATTTTTGGTTAAAAAGAAAAAGCGTTGTTTTGGTAGCCCTTTCCTCCCATTAAAGTGTCAGTTTCTTCTTTTTTAAAAAAAAAAAAATAGGTGAGTGATAAAAAGTAAAAGGCCTGACCGTTATTGAAATCAGGATTTCTTTCTGCCCCAAAGAAAATCTCTCCCTCATTGTTTTTTTCCTCCTGGTTCTGTCTGGGAGGGGCACAGCTTGGGAGGGCACAGCTTGGGAGGGCACAGCTGAGCCTTCCAGCTTTATGTTGATCTGGGCGAAAGCTACCGACTGTAACAGTGTGAATCAGGTGTAAGTGCATTTATGGTCTTTGCTCTTTGTTTGTAGCTTAACATTTAAGTTTAATTACTTGTTTTAGCAAGCAAAACATGTAAATAGTTGTCTCCTTTCAGGATTGTGGTACTGCTTTCTTTTGTAAGAACCTGGTGTCATGTCCCTGTTGCTTTTGCTTCAGAAACACATATCGCATGATTGAGCAAGATGACTTTGACATTAACACCAGGCTGCACACGATTGTTAGAGGTGAAGATGAAGCAGCCATGGTAGAGTCTGTAGGCCTGGCCCTAGTGAAGCTACCAGATGTCCTTAATCGTCTGAAGCCTGACATCATGATTGTTCATGGAGACCGATTTGATGCCCTTGCCCTGGCTACATCTGCTGCCTTGATGAACATCCGAATCCTTCACATTGAAGGAGGAGAGGTCAGTGGGACTATTGATGACTCCATCAGACATGCCATAACAAAACTGGCTCACTACCACGTGTGCTGCACCAGAAGTGCAGAACAGCACTTGATATCCATGTGTGAGGACCACGACCGCATCCTTTTGGCAGGCTGCCCTTCTTATGACAAACTACTCTCAGCCAAGAATAAAGACTACATGAGCATCATTCGGATGTGGCTAGGTGTGTATGGAAACTTCATTCAAGCCAATGGTTGTTTTTGTCAGAAAGTGTCAGGTATATTTCAGTCTTTTTGGAAACTCATAGACATAATATTTTGTTAGAAATCAGAGAGCTAAGGTTTTACTTCACTGTTCTTGCTTTGTGGTATATCTTTACTTCCAAGGTTCTCTATAAAATACTAGATTGATTTAAAAAATCTATGCTATGTTTGTACATATGGAATGCTTTCACTCCACTAAATATTTTAGTGAGTAATATTCACAAGGATAGTTCTTTAACAGTTTTAATATATGTTGATGAAGTTTTTAAAAATTAACTTTATTATTGTGTGTGCATATGTGTATATGTTTAAAATGTGATGTGTATATGTATGGAGGTCAGAGTACAAGCCTCTGGAGTCAGTCTTCTCTTTCCATGGTGTGGTCTAGGGGCTAAACTCAGGTCAACATGACCACTTTAACTTGATGGCCTTCCATTTCTTCTCTCTCTCTTCCTTCCCCCCTCTCTCTTTTCTCTCTTTTCTTTTCTTAGAGACAGGATCTAGTGTAGTCTGGACTTGAACTTGTTGTATAGCTCAGGATAACCTTGAACTCTGACCCTGCGGCATGTACCTCCTACGTGCTAGGATTATAGGCATGTAATCTAGCAGAGCTGTCCTGACAACAGTTCTTACTTTCTCAAGAAATGGGGGAAAGGGGGAGATGGCTCACTGGGTCAAATGTTTGGCACCCAGGCATGAAGCCCCGAGTTTGATCCCTAAGAATCCGCATCAGAAAGCCAGCTGTGGTGATGTGCCCTTGCCCTAGCATGGCAGGGGTGGTGGGGGAGACAGGAGGCTCAGCTAGTCCAGCTGAATTGGTGAGCTCTATCTAGATTTGGGAGAGAGACTGTCTCAAGAGGTAAAGTGGAGAGCAGCTGAAGAAGACAGCCAGTGTTGTCCTCTGACCTCTACATGTACACATGCATGCACAGAGTGTCAGGAGAGGGCACTGTAGACTGTGCATACAGTATGATCATTTCTGTAAAAGCTGTACTAGTGGAAGGCTGGAAAGTGGGAAACTAATTTATTTTATTATTTTCCAGTGTGAGCTTAGGGTACTTTTACTTTTTCTACCTTTGTTGTTGTTTTATGGAGACAGGGTCTCTCTGTGTAACAGACCTGGCTGTCCTAGAACTCACTTTGTAGACCAGGCTAGCCTCCATCTCAGAGATCTGCCTGCCTTTGCCTTCCAAATGCTGAGATTAGGGGTGTACATTTTATTTTTTTCGTATGGAAAACTGTTGTTTTTACTTTACTTTTGTGTGTGCACATATAATCTGTGGAGGCCAGAAGTTGATGTCCAATGGTTTTTCTCTATTGCTTATTATTTGAAACATGGCCTCTCATTGAAGCTACAGCTGACTGATTTGGCCAAACTGGCTGGACAGCAAGCCCCAGAGACTCTCTTCTTCCTCCTCATACCTCAGTGCTGGGGTTATGAGCAAATAATACCCAGGTTTTTGGTTTTGGGGCTTTTGATTTTTTGTTTGTTTGTTTGTTTGTTTTGAGACAGAGTTTAATATGTAGTCCTAGCTGGCTTGGAACTTTCTGTTTAGAGTAGGCCAGCCTTGAACTTGCGGAGCTCTGCCTTCTTGTGCCTTCTTTCCAAGTCTTGGAATAAAAGGTTATGTGCTACCATGTCTGGTTCAAACCTGTTTTTTTGTTTTGTTTTGTTTTGTTTTTTTGTTTTGTTTTTTAATGTGGGTTGTAAGGATCTGAATACTGGTCCTCGTGATTTTACACCAAACAGTATTTGAAGAAATCCCCTCATTTTCAAAGAAAATCCTTTGAAAAGCTCAGAGATGAGAGACTTGCCTTGTATATGTTTGTAAGATAAAGTAGACAAAGAATGAAGATGAGAAATAGGGGTGAGGAGACCCTGAGGAGGTTGTGTTTTTCATATTACTGTCTACATAGACACCTGTGCTCTGCCTACTACTGTGAGGATAATTACAAGCACCTCAACTACCATGTTAAAGGCTGACACCATCTCTATTTACCAGTCAGGAGGATTGCAGCAGTGGTTTATAGTGTAACTGTACATGGTACAGTAGATGACCTGCACTTACATTAGCGCATCCTTTAGGTTCTCTTCCTTTTCACTTTTGAAATGTGTTCCAGGCCAGCCAAAACTACATAGTGTGATCCTGCCTCAGAAAGCAAGCACTACCATCACCAAGAAGAGTCCTAACTAATGAAGCACTGTGTTCGCCTTTCTTTAAACAGGTGACGATGTAAAATGTAAAGATTACATTGTTGCTCTGCAGCACCCTGTGACCACTGACATTAAGCATTCCATAAAGATGTTTGAGCTAACACTGGATGCACTTATCTCATTTAACAAGAGGACCCTAGTTCTGTTTCCAAATATTGATGCAGGTAATGGAACTTAAAATGAAATTATGCCATCTACCTTTTCAAACTTTAACTTCTGTTACTTGCCTCTTTCCTTGACGGTAGCCTCTTCTTGCCCATCTTACTATTAAAGGCCTTTGGAATGCATCCCGACCAAAGGTTATCCATCTTGATGTAGATCGAAATGTTGTGATGCTCCAGGCACTAAAGACTTTGTAAGAGCCTCACGAATCTGCAGTTTGCTCTCAGGCTTGGTCTTTTCACTCCAGGTTCCACCGAGAAGAAACTCTAAGGGCTATGAGATATAAACCTTAGAGGTCAAGGTCAACAAGCGTCTCTGAGCAAGTAATGATGTCACTTTCCTGTTTATGTTAGCTGTGCTTCAAAGTATAATCTAGGGCTTAAGTATTTTGAACCTGGAGTCCCCAGCATGCCAATCCTCAAGGCTGCTGTGGTTGATCACCTGCCTGATAACTGTGAACTTTAGGGCTAAGTAAGACCTTACACAAGTGATGAGAATCTGAGATCCAAAAGACAGATGTTAGATCAGGGCCTGACACTGAGGGATTTTCAAATCCTGGTTATTGTAGCTGACATTACTGCAGAGCTCTTAGGAGCCTTTTGGTCACAGAAGTAAGATCTTTTCTTTGAAATGCTAAGATATTGCCACCATACTCCAGAAGAACCCTTTCTGTTAGAAAAAATAGGACTATCAACCAAATTTTTGTCAGGTAATACAGCAATATTTCAAAAGCATTGATAGTTCTTCTGGTTCCTTTAAGTTCTGCAGAAAAATTATAATCTGTCTGCTCACCTCTGAATGAGGTTCTGTTTGTAGTAATTTCCAGAGTGTGTACACTTAAAAATTATAGATACTTTTCTTCTATTAAAAGAATGGACCCTGATGTGTAGTGTGATATGCATTTGTAGTCACAGCTACTCAGAGCTGAGGGGAAGGAAAAAGCTCAGTCATGTTCCTGCATGCCTCTGCTGTCCATGGAGCAACTGGGAACTTTGTCAGTATTTGGCTTAGTGCCCCAGTGTGCTGTGGTTCTGGGGAGGTGGGCTCCTGAGAGGACTAGATTAGTGCATGTGGCTTAGGCTTCACCTTCCAGAGTGTCATATTCTCCCATAATTGTAGATAAGAGTTGGCATTTAGGGAGGGAAGTAGCTAGTCATCTTCCAAGGAGTTGGACTCCTGAACCCATGTGCCTGTCTTGCCACGTTGAGAAAGTTTTAAAAACAGCTTCTGGTGGCTCCATGACTTCTTTCTATAGGTGAGCATTGTATGGTCCTTGCATTGCTGGAAGAGACTGAATAGAATAGCAGAGACCTGGTGTGGTTGCAGTTACCTGGAATCCTAGCACTTAGGAGGCAGAGGCAAGAGGATTAAAAGTTCCCAGCCAGGGCTGGGGAGGCAGCTCCAGGGTTAAAAGCCTGTGCTGTTCTTTTAGAGGACCTGGATTGGTTTCCCAGCACCCATGTTGGGCAGCTCAAAACTGCCTGTAGCTACAGTTCCAAGGTGGACCCAACCCCACTCACTGGCCTCCATAAGCACCTTCATGTGCAGGAATATACCCCACAGGGACACCCATACATACGAATAAGTAAAAAACTAAAGTTTTTTTTTAATTCTAGGAAAATGTTTCAGGCAAGTCTGGTGTGTATAGTGAGACCTTGTTACAAAAAATCAAGGAAGTAGGGCTGGAGAGATGGCTCAGTGGTTAAAAGTGTACTGCTTATGTAGCTTACGTAGCATATCTGAGTTTGGTTCCCATATGGCAGCTCACAGTGGTCAAGGGAATTTGGTGTTCTTTTGGCCTCCATGGGCTCCTGCATGCACAAGGTATACATAAACGTGCACAGGCAAACATATACACATAAGTAAGTCAGTAAGTTTATTTATATATTCTAACCCCTCCAAACTAAGGAAGAAGCTGGGGAGATGGCTTAGTAGTTAAGGACTTTCGTGAAAGTGTGGGCATGAATTTAGATGCACTGTGCAAAAGTAGATCCCTACGGCTTGGTGGCCTCCCTGTGATTACAGCCTTGGAAGACAGAGATGTGAAAGCACTCACTCACTCACTCACTCACTCACTCACTCACTCACTCACTCACACACACACACACACACACACACACACACACACACACACACATATACCACACATACATACACACACACCACACACACATACATACCACACATACACCGCATACACCACACACACACATACACAATGGAAAAGAAAAACAAGGAAGGGAGGGGATGAAATGTTTTTCTCATAGCTTTATGTTGTTTTAAAGTGCTGTATTTTAAATGAGATACCAGCTGTGGTATTGTCCATATTGTCTCCAAGTTTAGTTCACAAAGGTGGAGTTTGTGTTTGTGGAAATGTGAGCAGAGGGAGGCAGAGCCATCCTTATTGGCTCATGGATGGAGTCTGTGACCTTCCTGCTTAGAAACTGCCTCTTTAGTTAAGGTGGCGGTTTATACTGAGGTATTAATTAAAATATACTTACCTTGCTAAGATCTGTTTGAAACCCCAAGCTGCTACTGTGTGTGCTAGGTGAGATGCAGAACTGAGCACACATGTTAGGCGCTGCTCATGAAATCTCAGCGCTAACAATGGAAAGGTGAGTGGTTCAAGGGACTGTTTTCCTAATGACTGGCATGAGGATCAGGGCTATACTTGCCAATAAAAATGATTTCTTTGTCTCACCCATTAAATGGTTGCATTTAATCATTCAGTCTTTTCATTTTCATAGGGAGCAAGGAGATGGTTCGAGTGATGCGGAAGAAGGGCATTGAGCATCACCCCAATTTCCGTGCAGTCAAGCATGTCCCATTTGATCAGTTTATCCAGCTGGTGGCCCATGCCGGTTGTATGATTGGGAATAGCAGCTGTGGAGTGCGAGAGGTTGGCGCTTTTGGAACACCTGTGATCAACCTGGGAACACGCCAGATAGGGAGAGAAACAGGTGTTTACCTTTGCCTGCATCTTAGCTGACTATGTCCCTGGAACTGTGTGATAGACTGGTGCTCGCCACATTGTTCATTTTTTTCATTTTTTAAGAACTTCACAGATGAGTGCTGTATTTACATCATTTCTACTTCTCCTTACCTTCCAATTCTTCCTGTTTTCCCCTCCCCACTGCCTCTTAACTCATCACTTCTTCTGATTTATTCCCCCCCCCCTCTCTCTCTCTCACACACACACACATACCCTGACTGAATCCATTTACTGTTCCTTGTCTGTATGTGTTTAGGGCTGACCACTTGTAATTAGACAAAGCTATAAAGGAGCTTGTGCCTGGGGAAAACCTGATTGTCCTTCTCTCAACAACCATTGATGGTAGTTCTTCTATATTGGGGTGTGGCTTTCCTGTGCCTAGAAGACACTGTTGCAGTAGTAGGTGTTCTGGTCACTTGGGTGGTTTTCCCCAAGCCTTAAGGTATGCATGGGTTGGTGTTGGCCACCCTTCAGTCACTTATTCTCTCATTCTGACCACGTGGAAAGCTCCATCCCAATTGCTGTCTGATGCAAAAAGGAACATCTTGGTTGTGAGGAAGAGCCCCACTTCCTGTGGGGAGAAGGATGACTATTAGAATGCAGTTAGAAACTATATCGTTAGGGAAGTGACATCTCCAGCTACTGACAGTTGGCTCCGCTTTTATGAATTCCCTCCTGTTGAGTAGGCCTTAAGTCCAGTTAAACAGCTGCTGGTTATCTCAAGGCGGATACCCCATTACACCATGGGATAGGATTAGTGATTACTTTTCTCTTTTGGTGTCTTGCATAACATCTTCCAATAAATACTATGAGAGCCGGTCCTTAGGGAGTTCCAGCTTGATTCCTTTAAGGCTTTGTCCAGAGTACATGGCATGTTCAGCAACAGGTCTTTATGTTCTAGAAGACAACCAAGGGCAATGGCAGTAGCTTCTGTTGTTTAGGGGCCTTTGAACCCCTAACTGACAATTCCAAGGGAGGTTTCCCATTCTCGGCATTGAGGTTTTGGTTAGGCTATGGCTCTTGTGTGGGGGGTTGTAATGGTAGAGTATTACTACCGCATGTAGCATAACCCTCCTTAGAAAAAGTGTGTGTGTGTGTGTGCGTGTGTGTGAAGTAATCTTATGAAATAATGCATTTCCTTGGCTTTTCAAGCGTTCTTGGTGTTATCTTCCCTTCTTCCCTTCCCGTGTATTATCTGCTCTCCACACTCCCCAGGTGAAGCCTCACCCGCTTTCCCCTTCACCCATGTTGCACCTGTGTCATTGTACCCCTCTCCCCGTTGTCCCTTCCTACTTTCTGGCTTCTGTGGTTATTCCAGGATCGATACCAGATCCAAAAATTGGGATCTGGGTTCCACAGATCAGAACACACAATGTTAATGTTTCTATAGCTGGGCTGCCTTACTCAGTGTAATGTTTTCCTGTCCTGTCTGTTTACCTTAACATTTTATGATGTATCCATTCATCAGTGGAAGGACATATATGTTGTTTCCGTTTCCTAGCTATTGTGAGTACGCTGGCTAGGAACCTGGATGAGCAAGGATCTCTGTCATAGGATGTTAAGTGTAGGTCTATCCTTATATTCTTAGGTCTATCCTATATTCTTAGGTCTATCCTATATTCTTAGGTCTACCCTATATTCTTAGGTCTATCTATCTGGCGACGTTTTTGTGAACAAGTAGGTGAATGAAGTGAATGACCAATTGTAGCCTAATATTTATAAGTAACACAGATGATTACCATATTCACAGCTCTATTTGCATTTTTATTGGTTTGTAAAATCAGAACTAAATGGTTCTTAATTATGGTCTTTAGCCTTGTTTCAGTGAGAACTGTAGTGAATGTGTCAATATTCTGAGCCCGGTATAGTGTCCTTTCCATCAGTCTGTAGAGTATGACAGTCCTACATAATGAAAGTGTAAATAGGATTATTAATGCATGTTATTAGCACTAGTCAGGATCCAATGCTGTATACGTGCAAATATATATCTGTACCTAATGGGAAAATGCTTGTCATTAGTGAAAAAAGAATTGGACTAGAACCAAGGAGACTGGTCCCAGCTCTGTAGTTTCTTCCATTCCTTTTCATCGCCACCCTATGTTTTTGTTATCTTTACATCATTCCCAGAATCTTACTCTGCTTCTTGTTTTATAGGGAAAATAGAAGTCCAGGGAGGAAATTCTTTCAGATCTGTTAGAAAAAATTCTTTCAGCATTGGGATGCAGTGGTACCAGACTAAGGACTAAAGATACAGCACAGTTGTAGAGTGCTCACCTGGCATGCATGAAGCCCCGGGTTCAGTCCCCAGCACCTGTAATCCTAGCACTCAAAAGGTAGAGGCAGAGGAATCAGAAGTTCAAGGTATCCTTGTCCACATAGCAAGTTCAAAGCCAGCCTGTCCTATGTGAGACCCTGCCTTTGAGGAAGAAATGGAAAGAATGTTCAGTGTCTCATGGCGAGAGGAAAGCTTTAGAAAAGAAGGTAGTGTGGAAGTTCAAATTACCAGGAAAAAAAAAAAAAAAGTGTGCTTTTACTCTAGCTAGCATCCAAAAGAAAGAAACAAAAACAGGAACAGGGAAAATTACACTTTTCTGAATCAGAACTCATAAAGACGGGCAGACCCCAAAGTAATTTGGTAGTTTGTAGGGACTGCCAAGTGCTGAGCTCTTGTATAGTTGACCTTTTAGTGGGATAGGGAACATAAGCACGTAGCCTAAAAGGAAGACACTAGGCTCTCTAGGTGCAAGCTAATGGGGTGAGCTACATTAAGTGCTAAAGAAAGGCCTCTTCAAAAGATGACGCTTTAGCTGAGATCAGCCATCACCTTGATACTGGGCAAACAGAAGGGTCAGCCTTGATTGTAAACTATTAGCTGAGAAGCAGACAAGAACTGGGTGTGGTGGCACTCAGGAGGCAGTGGCAAGAGGGTCTTTGTGAGCTGAGCCAGCCTAGTCTACAGAGCAAGCTCCAGAACAGCTAGGACTGCATAGAGATCCTCTTTCTCCCTCTGCCCAAAAAGATGAGAGGCAAACGTTTTCACCCAGATAGGGTCTCTGGGTAGCTGAGATTAATGGCATGCACCATCACCCCAACAGAGACAGACGTTTATAAACTAACATGCTGATGTCCTAGTTTGCTTCTTTTGTGGTGTCAAACACTTGGGAAGGAAAGGGTTGATTTCCTCTTACAGCTTATTATCATGAAGGGAAAGCTGGGGCAGGAACTGAAACACAGGCTATGGAAGAAAACTACTTGCTTCTTAGGCTTCTTCAGCTTGCTTTTTTATATATACACCCTAGGACCACCTACCCAAGGGGAGAGCCTCAATTAAGAAAATGCCACCGTAATATCAGGCTATAGGTAAGCCTGCAGGACATTTCGTAATTAGTGACCAGTGGAGTAGGCTCCAGCCCATTGTGGGTGGTGGTGCCATTCCTGGACAGGTGGTCCTGGATGCTGTAAGAAAGCAGGCTGAGCAAGCCGTCACAGCAGCACCCTCCATGGCCTCTGCATCAGCTCCTGCCTCCAGGTCCGGCCTGTTTGAGTTCTTGTCCTGACTTCCTGTGATGATGAACTGTGATGTTCATCAAGTTGCTTTGGTCATGGTGTTTCATCACAGCAATAATAACCCTAAGAAAGATAATGGTGTATTGAAAAATTACATCTGGGTTTTATTACTAAGCTACTAGTGAATGTGAGATGCAAATGGAGGGAGGGAGCCAATGGCAGAGCTTAGATTTTGTACTGAGCAGCGGGGTGTACTTCCATGACATGGAGACACTGAAGAAGAAATAGGTTAGGAAAGGAATGGAACTGAGTTTTCTTATTGCCATGTTCAGTTGATGCCAATTAGATATCAAAACAGGGAAGACAAGGAGCTGGACTGTCAAGGAGATTTAAAGATGGAGATACATTGACAGTTGGTAGATATAGTAGAACGTAAATTTACCTGCAGTAACAGAGACCCCCTGAACAGCAGGATATTGGATTTTTTTTTTCTTCCTGGTGTGGCAGCTCCACAGTCATCAGAATCAGCATATTTTTTGGTGGATATTCTATTTTTTTGGTCTGGTCTATATTTAGCCATTTGAAGGAAAGGAAGGAGGAGTCAGTTGCCTTGAAAGTTGTAAATATTTCTTCTTACATCCATCAGAACCTAGTCATCACAGGCTACCCTGAGCTGCAAGGGAAGCTAAAGAATAGTTTTCAGTAGACAATCAGATTTCTAGATAAGACTTCCATCACTAATATATATATATATAAAGATATTAAGGATAATGGCACTCTGTTATATATGGTATTTAAAGCTAAGGAACCAATGACACTGCCTGGGGAGAATGTCTAAACTGGGTATAAAACGTAGTCCAGGACCAACCTTGAAACTGTTCAACAGTTAAACAGAAGGCCAGAAAAGGAACTTTGAGAGATATCATAGGAAAACCAGGAGACTAATATCATTGGTGTCCAGAAGGAAACAGTTTCCAAGAGATGATGTTGAATACTGCTATAAGCCCCAGTAAGAGGTCAGAGGAGTTAGGCATGATGGTACATGCCTGGTGGCCCACAGCTGCAGTCTAGAACTCAGAGATGGCTTAGATAGTGTGCTCACTGTGCCTCCTGTCACTGCAGTTACATACATGTACTGCCCCATCAGAACCCTTAGCTTCTAACCTTCTTTCTGGGTGCTAGGGCCAGGGCGATGCATGTTCCCTGCTTACCTATTGCTCAACATCTTATGCTCTTCTGAGACCTACCTGCCCAACAATCAGCCTTTCTTATCCATGTGTGCTTACCTTCTTCCTCAAGCATGCTTAGGCTCTCCTGTTTTAGGGAACAAAAGCAGAATCTTCTCTTGGTCCCTCCTGTCCCTTTCTCTCTCCTAACCCTCTTAACCAAGCCTGTTGGAAACCTGGCTATTTGTGATGTTTACTCTCTCACATTAGCCAACAGATGTATCAAGAGAAAATGTTGCCTAATAGCTGGCTCACCAGCCCGCCTGGCTGCTGACTGAATGACTGCCTAGTTGAGGACGGACTCAGTAGATAGATGGGCAAACAGCTTGCCAGTGTTAGATTAATTCACCACACCCAGGTGTGCTGGCACATGCCTGTAATCCCATTCAGGAAGGTCACAAGTTCAAGTCAATCTATGCTGTAGAGCAAGACTCCCAAAGTAAAAAAAACAAGCCTCTGTGTGGTAGCACATGCCTGTAATCTTGTCACTTGGGGGGAGACTCAAGGAGTGCCACAGGTAGGAGCCAGCCAGGTCTATATAGTGAACCAATCAAACATTCGCCTGCTTTCATTAAGTGACTTTGTTGTAAGGGAGTCTTACCAGGAGTACTGTCAGTATGCTGGTTTTTAGGACTCAGTTATGGATCCAGCACACTGCTCTTTGTTTTCTTTTGGGTAGTCACACTTCAAGTCGTTCTAACATGTCCATGGACTTATTTAGGGGAGAATGTTCTTCATGTTCGGGATGCTGACACCCAAGATAAAATATTGCAAGCACTCCATCTCCAGTTTGGTAAACAGTACCCATGGTGAGTACATAGCCTTTCATTTTGGTCGAAAGGGGAACTGCTTTAGGCACCAAAGGAGGATTGGCTCCTCACCGTCAACCACTGTAACAGAACTGTCCTTACATTGCTGCCCTACTAGCAGGGAAGACAAGGATGTCACACCCCTCAGTGCTCTGCCTGAGCTCCGGTGGAGAAGCTTTAAAATTTACCTCTTTTAATTACAATAGGCTACCCTTACAGTGTGTTTCTCTGCTATAATTTGACTACATATCAGAAAATAATGTATCAGATTTTCTTTAAAACTTAATCTTGGCTGCTCTTTCTTTTATTTCAATATAGTAATTTCTCAGAAATGTAAAGAAATAATTTCTATAGAAAAAACTCAAACCAAAACAGCAAACCCCAAATTCAGGTATTAAGGTATAATGTTGTCGAAGGTCTAGATATTACTGTGCCTAGTTCTATGTGGTTATCACTTGTGGGGGTGTTGTGTTTTGAGACAGAGTCTCTCTGTTGTGCAGCCCTGACTGTCCTAGAACTCACTATATAAGTTAGGCTGGCCTCAGCCCTACCTCCCAAATGCTAGGATTAAAGGTATGTGTCACTATGCCCAGCTGTAGTTTGGAGGTTTTTGTTTGGGTTTTTAATTGACAGAAAATAAATTCATGTTGTGAATGGCATCACATGTGAATTTATCACATTTAAACACACACACTGTGGGGATGTTTTATTTTATTTTGTGGTGCAAGAGACTGAAGTTAAAAAGCATAAATTATTCTTACCTCGAAGACTCCAATTTCAGTGTTCTTGATATCACCTGCCATGTGTTACAAAAGTTTTTCACTGAACTGACCTTTTTGGATATTGTAGCTCAAAGATATATGGGGATGGAAATGCTGTTCCGAGGATCTTAAAGTTTCTCAAGTCTATTGACCTTCAAGAGCCACTACAGAAGAAATTCTGCTTCCCCCCTGTGAAGGAGAACATCTCTCAAGATATTGACCATATCCTTGAGACTCTGAGTGCCTTGGCTGTTGATCTTGGAGGGACAAACCTCCGAGTGGCAATAGTCAGCATGAAGGTAAAGCACTGCAAAGCATTTCACCTTATCTCTCACATGACTGGCTGTCCTGGAACTCTCTTTGTAGGCCAGGCTGGCCTCAAACTCACAGAGACTCACTTGCCTCTGCCTCCTGAGTGCTGGGGTTAAAGGTGCATGCCGTCACTCTCAGCTAAGTGATTGATTTTTAAAATGTGTACGTGGAGGGTAAAGTAGAAGACAGAGGGTTTGTCATCATTTGCCTGTAGCGCCGACTCTTGGATCCATTACAATATTTATCTCATATCTACTGTTGTTAAAATTTCAGTCTGGTATGATAGATAGCTAATACTTATAATTCCAGGACTTGGGAGACTGAGGTAGGAGGGGAGCCTGGAGCACAGTGTGAGACCTTGTCTCAAAAAACAGGAGTACAACAAAATAGACATTTTAAAGACGTAAACCGCTAGGGAATCCAATGTGGTAAGTCTTGAGATGACAATGGGGAGACCCCTTTAGATGTGAGAAAGAGCTTTGCCATTCAGGAAGACACCATGAGTGTGGAGTCCAGTCATCCCTTCTCCACCAAGACAAGAGTCCTGCAGAAGAAATGTGCCTCTTCTAGAGCATGGTCAGCTGTGTGCTTCTCCATTTGGCCTTTTCCCAATTCTGATCTTGACAGAGTACCACATAGACCTTCACTGTGCTAGCCATGTCTCTTACTGCCTGATGACAAACAAGCCTCCCAGGAAAATCTGCTTGCAGTATCATAGATATGGAAAGTTTCAAGAGTCCCCGAGAAATGGCAATGGTTTTAAATACAAATTATTAGAAATTTGCTATAAGGTCAATTAATAAAAACAAAACAAGACATAGCTTTCTTAAGAGAAACCAGAAGGCCTACCTATACTTAAAAAAAGTTAATAGACTATTCTCTTAACATAGGATTTTTATCAGTCACCAGTACCTTTTTAGAGGTGAAATTATAGAGATATTTCTACTAAAATCAAGAAAAAAAGTTTCTGTCCTATAGGAATAAAGTAGGGGACAGCAAAAATGGAATTGTACATAACGAAATATTATATTGATAGACCATGTAAGTAAATTAACTGGATTATAGAGTTAGGATGACCCAGTATATGGCTAGATGTTATAATTAACAGGTATGAGTAAATTTATAGTTTTGTGAATTTGTGACAAAGATTTTGGGTCCCTTTATGCGAATGTCTGTACGTGCTTGCACATTAGCTTTACTCCAGATACTGTAATACTCCAGGTACCTGGCTCCTACCCCAGACTGATTAAATCAGTACAGCATAGCTGTGCTCTGCTGACTTTGTTACACAGTAAAGATTGAGAAACACTGCTCTAGATTTGTTTTTAATGAAAAACAGCTTTACTTGTATTTGATGTGTAAAAATCCATTTATACAAAAGAAACAAAGGTAGGCTGGCCTGCCTCAGCCTAACTGAGGAGAAAAGGAGACCTGTGATGTGGGATGCCTTTCTGGACGCTGTGAATAAGCATCATTATCATTGATTAGCTCAGAGGCAGGCAGGAAATCCAAGATGAGAAAAAGGAGGAGGGTGGAGTCAAAAGATACTGTAGGTGGCCACCCAGAAAGCAAGATGGGTTGGGACACAGGTAAAGCCATGGAGCCACATGGCAAATACATAGACTAATAAGAATGGGTTGAGTTAAGTTGTAAGAGCTAATTAGTTGGTAATAAGCCTGAGCCACAGGCTAAACAGTTTGTCATTAATATAAGCCTCTGAGTAATTATTTATAAGAGGCTTCAGGACCATGGGTGGGAGAGCTTTGTTTGAACTATGGGCCTGGATGGGTCAGAAAACTTCAGACTACAGATCTGATTCAAAGCAACCCAGATTCCTAAGAATAAAAAAACATAAAACTGTGATTTACAAAAATAAAGTTATGAAATAGTACCAAAGACCTGAAAATGTAATTTTGAGAAAGTGATAAGTATTTTTAAATACTCAAAAATTTATTAAAAACTTATTTTTAAATATCTCACAAATTGGATTATTATAAATTTGACATAATTATATCAACATTTCAATGGGATCTTTGTTTCATAAAGTTGTCATAAGCTATTAGGATTGGGTTTTGGTTTTTGGAGACAGGGCCTCTCTGTGAAGCTCCAGCTGTCCTAGAACTTGCTCTGTAGACCAGGCTGGCCTTGAACTCAGAGATCTGTCTCTGAGTGCTGGGATTAAAGGCACCCCTGCCTGGCTTGGGAATTTTAATAACATTATTCTGAAACAAAATAATACACAATTGATGTGAGTACAAAACAAAACAAAAACTCAAAACAACAACCCTAGAGCATTGAGGATAGTTAGGAAGGACTGTGTCTGTTGTTTCAGCCCGCAGCACACAGCGTAGTGTGTATATTTAGGTTTTGGTTTGTGTGGTCTGTGGTCCTGCAGCCTCACGACCTGCAGGCCAGCAGTTTTGTAGTTTTGTAGTCTTATAGGAACATATAGATGCTTATATTAATTTTATGTTGTTTGGCTTATGGTTTAATATGTAATTTGTTAACTTTTAATTTTTGAATTAACTTATGATTTTTATTTTGTTTAGTTATGTGGCTTGGTATTTTTTTTTAGAGTAGTATAGTTGACTTTTGTATTTGTTGCCTTGACTGGAGTCTTTGTGGCATCTCTCTTTTTTTTTTTTTTTTTTAGAGTTTTTTTTTAGTCTGGTAGCCACACCCATACTTCCTGTCTTCCTTCAGCAATCAGCAGCGTTTTTATTAAACTAGTAGTTGGGACAAATTATTTACAGTGTAACATTATCCCACTACAGTAGTGTCTGTACATTATGCCAGTCCACACAGAAATGTGTCAGACCACTACTGACTTCAGTGGAAGGCTAAAAAACAAACATTAGGGTAACCATTTAGTTGCCTCAGTATTGAAATTAGATAATTGTATCAACCTGGAAAGAGGAATTATGGCCTTTTAATGAGCCAGATTTAGATTGCCCACCACTGACCACAAAGAGGGTCTTCCTTGATGGCGTGGAGTTGCCATTCTTTTAGCAACCTTGTGTTGGGATGGATTCCCAGGAAATTACTTAGGCTCATCTCAGGGATAGTCCTCCCTTACAGTTATCTCAGCCTGTAACAGGCCAGATAACATTCACAGAATGAGTGCTCTCCTTAGCTGCAGCCACTGACACAGACCTGTGTGTTATTTTCTCTCTCCTTCTTTCAGGGTGAAATAGTTAAGAAGTACACTCAGTTCAATCCTAAAACCTACGAAGAAAGGATTAGCTTAATCCTGCAGATGTGTGTGGAAGCTGCAGCAGAAGCTGTGAAACTGAACTGCAGAATTCTGGGAGTAGGTGAGACTTTAAATCACAGATCCAAGAAATGTTCCTCTCTGTGTTCACAGCTCACCAATCTCTTACACTCAACCTCAGCCCAGTGTGTACCAGTGACTAGGTTCTAGGTTCTACCGGGGCCGAGAGCATGCCTCAGGCCAACAAGCATTTGGGAGAAGCATGGATGGTTCTGGTCGTCTGCAGGCACTGTAGATTTAGCTCAGAACTGTCTGATTCTTTGTAGTTCTTGGTAATTTACAAGGAGATGTTGAGTAAATTAATTTACATTTGGAGCCAAGAAAGTTGGCTGGTGACTTTCCTAAAATGGGTAATCAAAATTGTCTTCCCTGTTTGGGGTGGAGCTCAGGCATTTCCACAGGTGGCCGTGTGAATCCCCAGGAAGGAATTGTGCTGCATTCCACCAAACTGATCCAGGAATGGAACTCTGTGGACCTCAGAACACCACTCTCGGACACTCTGCATCTCCCAGTGTGGGTAGACAATGATGGCAACTGTGCCGCCATGGCAGAAAGGAAATTTGGCCAAGGAAAAGGACAGGAAAACTTTGTGACATTCATCACAGGGACAGGTGAGAAGGGCAGAGAAGGGCAGAACAGGTTTCACCCCTCAGTTAGGCCCCCAAAGCTATGCCTTAGGCTAGACCATGAAGGTGATGCACACACCAGAGGTCAGGGCCTCCTCAGCCCTTTTCTAAGGGGTAGTTCGGTGGTAGGAGCATGTGTACCACATGATACCCCAGGATCAGCAAGAAAAAAAGAAGGAATTTTATGCAGACATGGTGGCTTTCCACATGGAATCGTAGCACCTGGGAAGCAGAAAAGAGAATCACTATACACTCCTAGGTCAGCCAGGGCTGCGTGGGCCCCACTTCCTGCATCACCTACTTCCCCTTGTGGTTCCTGTTGTTGCCGTTGTTCTGGTTGAGAGATCTCATGCAGCCCGGGCCGGCCTTCAGTATTTGAGCCTTCCAAGTTCTGGGGTCCAAGTGGCGTGCCATCATTGCTGAATAAGCGTATGTCTTTTCATGCGCACCCTCTTTTGTGTTGAACGGTTGTAACAATCTGGATACATTTCCTACTTCAGAGCAGTCAGTGAGCTGCCGTGGGCAGGAGAGGAATTGAGGAATAAGAGCCAAAAGGAAGTAATGAGTAGAGGCTGGAGACACGGTTCCCATAACCACACAGTGGCTCATGACCATCTGTAACTCTAGTTCCAGGGCATCCAATATACTCTTTGGCCTCTGCAGGTACCAGGTACATGTGTGTTGCTCTTAGATACATGCGGGCAAAATGCCTGTACACATAAAAATTAAACTTACAAAAGAAATAGATGTCAGGACAGCTCTTAAAGATGGAGGCTTTGAAGATAAAATGTCCTTTAAGTCCTTAGCAAGAGAGTTGATGCATTGGTACTCCATAATAAGACATCATTTGTCTTTGTGATTTTGGAATGGCCTCAGAATTATATTCCATGTTTTGTGCTTCTGGAAGCAAGCCCTATGACACAGTTAGACAGACTGTCTTACCCTCTTTTCCCTTGAGCCAGAACTTGCACAAGGCCTTAGGTATGGTTCTTTTCTTGTGAAGGTAGACCTGAGCAGCAGGTGGGAAGTAGTAGGAGAGGTAAAATGGAGTGAAGCCACTTAAGGTGAACTATCCATGTCCCATCAAGACTGTCAGAGCTCCAGAGAACCTGGAGTAGTCTGCTTCCTGCTGGCTCCTATCTCACCTGGGGACTGATGACTTCTCACTGCAGTGCACAGAGTAGGCAGTGTATAGGGACCACCCACCAACACAAGGGGGGCAGATGCCACAGCTCATTTGGAGTTAGGACAAACCACCAGATGGGAAACAAGACAGCATATCTGCAGCTGCTGCTTCCTTCCAAAGCCAGGCCAAAGAAAGTCTTGGTGCTTGGTGAGCCTCAGCCATCTAGAGAGGTGGGCATTTATAACCCCCCAGAAGCTTGGCTACACAGATGGGCATTGCCACAGCCTAGCTTTCTATTTTGTGTAACAGTGACTTGTCTCTCACTGAAGGGATTGGTGGCGGAATCATCCACCAACATGAGCTGATCCATGGCAGCTCTTTCTGTGCGGCAGAGCTTGGTCACCTGGTGGTGTCTCTGGATGGGCCTGACTGCTCCTGTGGAAGCCATGGTTGTATTGAAGCGTATGCCTCTGGGATGGCCTTGCAGAGGGAAGCAAAGAAGCTCCATGATGGTTAGTACCTGTCTCCTCCAGAAGTAAATGACCAAATGAAAGTACTTGGGACAGAATTACAGAGAGCTGAGCATGGAGACCATGATTTTGAGCTGACTCTTCCTTGGCCTCATCCAAGGCATCCTTAATCCTGACCCAGATTCCCACCTATCCTTGCTCGGCAGATGCAAACAGGTCTACAGCTCCAACAGGGAAGAGTTCTTTTCATTTTGTTCCTCAGGACCCAGGATGAACATTTTACAGTTTCAGTGTCCCAAATGCACTGAGAACAATGGCCAAGGAGGTGGTTCCTTCTCTGTCCTCCATTCAGGGAAGGAGGGAGTGTTGGGCACCATCCTGGGAGCTGAGCTTTAGAGAACACTTGAATCAGGGAGGCAAGTCTGATGTCAACAGGAGTCTTCCAGGGTGGAGACAGTGGTGTCGGCGTGTAAATAATTCAGGGTGTTAGGAGTACCTGCCGGTCAGAGGAACCATTGAAAACTTTCAGGGAACCCTGATCTGAAATTCCTCAATGGACCATCACGGTTTGATTTGTTGTTTGTCAAAACAGGGCTTCTCTGTGTAGCCTTGGCTGTCCTGGACCTCACCCTGTAGACCAGGCTGGCCGCAGGATCTGTCTCTGTCTCCCCAGTGCTAGGATTAAAGTTGTGTGCCGCCGCCACTGCTGGGCAACCTCTTGATTTCTGAAAGGAAAATGGTAGTTGACTAGAGGTCAGATTAAGTAGGTAGTTATAGAATGATTTTAGTTTCTGATCGGACCTCTTGGAGTTGGGAATATTAAGGGACACAGGTATAGGTCGCAGATGGCAGTGGGGTGCTGTTTGATAGCCACATACAAGTGCTTAGGAAGAGGTGGATTCAGGGAGAGTCACAGGCACAGAGGTGATTGTTAAAGCTGAGGCAATAGATAGAGTCAAGGGAGGAGCGTCATTCAGGCTGCTGGAGAAGCCCTAAGACATCATCTTAATGCACTGGACATTGTTTCTTTTGACCCTTGTTTTCATTGTCAACCCCTAATTCACCTTCCCCTAATTATTCCCCTCCCGTGACATTTCCTGTGGACACAATATCTGTTTATGGACTGTGTTTGTACAGAAAAGAGTAATATTTAATCCCTTCCAGAGTCAGTCTGTGAGTGCATGTGAGACAGACAGTGGGGTGGGAGGGAGGTCCTTGAGATACAGGAAAGAGCAGGCCCTGTGGGTGAGGCTCAGAGAGGGAAGGTGTGCAGGTGTGCAGGTGTGGGGCAGAGAAGCTGAGAACTCTGCCTTGTCTGAGAGGTGTGGATGACAGCTGGGAACTGAGGCCCAGGGGGTACAGTGGGGAGTGACACCCAAGCAGGGTGGAAGGAAGTGAGATCATGTCTAAAAACAACTGGGGGAGGCTGGAGAGATGGCTCAGCAGTTAAAGAGCACTGGCTGCCCTTCCAGAGGACCCAGGTTTAATACCCAGCACCCACATGACAGCTCATAACTGTCTGTAACTCCAGTTCCAGGAGATTTGACACCCTCACACCAATGCATATGAAATTAAATAAATCATTTAGAAAAGGAACTTAAAAAGTGGGGCTTTTATCTCATAGCTTCAGACTTCAGTCTGACTAGTGAACCCCAGTACTGTGGGCCCATGGCAGCACAGTGTATCATGGCAGGACTGCGCAGCAGAAGCCTGTTTGCCTCAGGGACAGAAACAAAAAGTATCTGAATGTGTCCCTAGTGATTGAATTTACCCAAGCACAGCAATTCCTGGCTGACAGAAAGACAAGGGCTACAGATAACAACAGAACATCCAGAGTACCTGCCTTACAGCTTGAAGACTTCATTAGGATCCTCACCTCCCACATCAAACCAGGCATGGTAGTGCACATCTGCAATCCCAACAGCTGGATTTAAGAGGGCCCCTGGGGCTTGCAAGCCGGACAGTCTAGACAGAATGGTGAATTCCAGGTTCTATGAGAGACCCTGGCTTAGAAAATAAAGTGGAGAGGGGCTGAGAAAGACAGACCCAAACCCACTCACCCACACTCCTCACATACACGCATGCACACCTACACAAACGCAGTACTCACACAAAAAGAAAAGGTCCACTATTTATTTGGCATTGAATCTAGCCAGCTTTGTACACAATTCATGTCCATTATCCACATTTAATTCCTAAAATAATTCTAGGCATCATTATCCCACCCTTCTAGAAAAGAGAAACCTAGAAATGAAATGGTATGGGCTGGCCTGTGCAGCCAGCAGTGACAGCTGCAACAGATCTGAGCTGGTACTGGCTGGGCCCGTCACGCTGGCCTCCGCCTTGCTGGTGTGCCCCGTAGACCACCCCAGAGCTCTGGCAAGGAGTGCAGCCCTTGTCTACGGACTGAAAGTAGAGGAGGGTGGGGCAGGGGAATAATGTGAGAAGTGAGGGAAGCAGCAATCAGGAAGGCTGGATTTAGATCTGAGTGTCTGCCAAGAAGGTAAGTTCAGATTGATAGCAGGAGGGTAGCAAAGGCTTTGTGTGGGGTTTGCCAGTAATAAATGGCTGAGTTGTGAAAAGAAATGCCTCCTTAGAGCATGCGCCAGTGGGCACAGAGTCCTCCCTTAATGCTCACTGCTCACTAATGACTCTTCTTCCTGTTCCTTAAGAGGATCTGCTCTTGGTGGAAGGGATGTCAGTGCCAAAGGACGAACCTGTGGGTGCCCTCCACCTCATCCAAGCTGCCAAACTCGGCAATGTGAAGGCCCAGAGCATTTTACGGACAGGTGAGCCTATGGTTTCAGGCACCCAGGGCTCCTACAGAGCCTCAGTTTCCCTCAGGTGTGGTGCTCTGCATTGTGCACTCAGAGGCACTTTTCCTACTTACTGAAAAGGGGAAACATGTTGAGGTGTTTAGAGGCACTGCCTTTAAATGTGTTTTAATTCTTATTTTATACTGAAAATATTACTTATTCACTTTATAAGTATTTAGAGAAGTATAGGATAATAGTAAGAAAAAAATCCACTTAAAATCATCAACTATTAGAAAGTGTCTCCAGTCTTTCTATTTGTTCTTATGTTTACATAATTAAAATTTTTATCTTATAGTGCACATAAAATTTGCTTGCCCGTTTTGCAGTGTTTAGAACAAACACAGAGCCTTATATGTTCTGGCAAGCACTCTGCCACTAAGCTAGACTCCATTGCTCCTTTTCTCTCAGATGGCATCTCACTTTGTTGTCTGTGCTGACACCAAGGAAGAAAGATGGTAGCTGAGAGGCCGAGGGCAGAGAGGAGAATATCAGCTCTAGATATCTAGGTCACAGCTTGCATGATTAAGTGAGTTCAAGACTAGCCTAGGCTACAAAGTGAGAGCCTGTCTCAAAAAGAATAAATCATGGCACTCTTCCGGAGGCTGCGGCAAGAAAATTGCTTGATTCCAGGAGTTCTGAGCCATGTGGTCAGACTCTTGTCTCAAAACAAAAAGCCAGCTCGAAGCTTATTGTCAAGTACTTGGGAGCTGAGGCAGGAAGATTACTGAGAGTTGGAGGTCAGCCTGAAGTACACAGTAAGACTGTCTCAAAAGTTGATTTAAGGAAGAGTTAAGTCATGAACAGGTTTGTTTCATTTTTTGTTTTTTTGAGACAGAGTCTCTCTAGGTAGTCCTGGCCATTTTGGAATTCAGTGCCCAGACCAGGCTAGCCTACTCACAGACATCCACCTGCCTTTGTGTTCCTGAGTGGTAGGATGAAAGCTGTGCACCACACCCGGCCTTCATGGTACTTTTAAACAGCACTTCCTGGTGTCTGGTTTAGCATTTTCCTGGAATCTTTTCTGCTTTTTGCTCTCCTACAGCTGGAACCGCTTTGGGACTTGGGGTTGTGAACATCCTCCACACTATGAATCCTTCCCTAGTGATCCTGTCTGGAGTCTTGGCCAATCACTATATCCACATCGTCAAGGATGTCATCCGCCAGCAAGCCCTGTCCTCTGTGCAGGATGTGGATGTGGTGGTTTCAGACCTGGTTGACCCAGCCCTACTTGGCGCTGCCAGCATGGTTCTGGACTACACAACCCGCAGGATCCACTAGGCCTCCTGGGAGTGGATATGGACTGAGACCCAAGAGCTACTTAGTGGAACCAGGTTCTTTTAGATCAGTATTTCTTCAAAGGCAAATGGGGGGGGGGAGTGCTGAGGTGGCTCAGTGGCTAAGCACCTGTACTGATCGTGCAGAAGACCACAGTTAACCGCCTGACAGCCAAGCTCCAGGGCATCCAATGCCTCAACCGCCTAGGGCGCTTACACTCAGAGTACGTACCCTCCCTCACAAACACATAATTAAAAATAAATCTTATTTTTTAAAAGGAAGATTTGATATTTAATCTCCAGCCACATGAGCATAAGTATCTTTGCTTTCTAAATCAGGGTTTTCTAGAAGAACTGAGCGGATAGAAGGAACCTTTGCATATAATGCTGTTTACTAGACTAGCTCACAGGCTGAGGTCCAACAGCGTGCACAGCTCTACACAGGCTACTACAACAATGGCTGTCTCCCAAGGGAATCCAGTAGTTGTTCAGCTAATGAGGCTTCAATGTACATCAGAATCAGGCAAAAAGCAACCACTTCCTTTATTCATGTCCTTTATATAGGCTGTGGCCAGAAAGTGGGGACTAGATTAAAGGTAGATCTTTCTACTTCAAATGATTTAATTAAAAATCCCTCCCAGGAGTACCTATCATCTTGGGTTTTAATTAATTCCAGATGTAATCAAGTAGACAACCAAGAATAACATCACACCTTCTAAATACACCTTTTCCATGAGCCTTTGCAGAGGCTGTGCTGATGGGGTCATCTTACTGTGCTGTGGGTTCCAATGACACTTCCTGCACCAAAGGAACAACAGCAGTTGACCCAGAAGCCTCAGGACTCTTCCTAGATCTCAGGATGCTCATCCATTCCTCATCATGGGAAGATAACAGTCCTTCCTCAGACCACAGAAAGAGATCTTGTCACACACAATGACTCCTGTAAAACAGCCACCAGAGTCAAGGGACCAGTCACACCCAGTGTCTGCTGATAAATGCTTTACTTGTGGAATTTTGTTTTGTTTATTTTTTTCTTTATTTTTTTTTGAGAGGGGATCTCTATGTGTGTAGCCCTGGCTGTCCTGGAACTGTGTTGACCAGGCTGGCCTTGAACTCACAGAGATCTGCCTGCCTCTGCCTCCTGGGTGCTAGGATTAAAGGCATGTACCACCATAGCCTGGCTACTCATGGAGTTCGTGAGACACTTTAGACTAGGGTCCAAATCATGGTGGCCTTAGTGACTGTCTCATCTTCCCAGAGAAAGCAGGCAGAACTAGAGCTTCTGGAAGGGAAGCTGCTGTCCGCTAAGGGTCTTTGCTTCCAAGCAGGAGATACCTGTGCAGTTGGGAAAGGCTTTGCTCAGCAGTCGGTCTGGCCCCAAAGTCCTGTACGTGTAGTTAGTACCTAGAGCTGAAACAAAGCACACCACTCTTCCTTATGGAGTCTCCTTGCTGCATGGTGGCTTCATGGCAGTAGAGCTTTTCTATTAGTGGCTCAGTGTTACCAAGTAGAGAATTTGAACACATCAACCATAAAGCTTGACACTCACACACCATCACTCTGTCCTCAAGGTTTTCATCTGGACAGTATTAAAAACTCACAGTGCCTTCAAGAAACCCCAGACAATGAATGACATGTAGACAATATCCAAACCAAGCTGTTCTGGGACCCTGGGAGTTCATGGGAAAGGAGTCAGGTATTATGGAGGGGCCTTTAAACTGGTTCTTAAATTGGACTCCATCTCAAAAAGTTAAAAAGGGCTGTGGTAGTCAAGACCCTAGGTTCACTCTCCAATAAGCCATCCCCCCAAACACCAGAAATTTGGAGTCATTGTAGTTTAAGAAGGGGTGGATGCTCAATGGCTGTACCTTCTCAGCCCCCAAAATAAGTGAAAATCGCTTCTTGCCCCTTTAAGCCTGCCCCCAAGCTGCAGGACCAATTTGCTATCAATAAAGATGCTTCATGTATATTGTTTGAAACAGAAATTTATTCTCGGAATAATGCACAAAAGCACGGGTTGAGGCTACGGTTGGGAGCATCCCTCCCCTCTCCTCCCCTCTCTTCTCTGAATGTAGGGAGAACACAGTTGAAGGAAACATGCAATCACAAACAATGATCAACTCTAAAGACAAAAGGTTTGGTCCAAAAGAACTCAACATAATTAATCCAATTATGTGAACAGCTTCACTGAGTAGGATTAAGATATTGCAGACGTAGTGTTTCCAGAGTGGCTGGCTCCTCAATGCACCAGGGGGGCCTGCTTCAGGGAGATGAGGACTGAGCGCATGCGAGACACATCTTTGGCCTGTTTGCTGGACTTGGGGTTAAAGTCACACAGGCGAGCCACCCGCTCCCATTCAGTGCCTGGGGATGACTCATCGATGTCATTTACAAAGGCTTCTTCTGCTGCCCTGGAAGCAATAACAAAGTATGCTGGTTTAGTATAAAAAAAAACAAAAAACAAACAAACCCTTTGCATTGCTACAAAGTAAGTGACTGTCTCTTGACTCGGGCATTCTGGTTTTCCAGAGAGTATCAACCCCTGGCTCAGGTCAGGGACAGACATGGGGCCAGCTTTCCTGGGTACAGGTACCCAGGCTGCTGTATGAAATGGTGGAATACAGGTGCTTGGTTCAGAGCTCAGTCTTTCCCTATGGCTCATCAGAGCATGAAAAAGCAAGGCCTTGGCCACCATTGCTTTTCTGCACAAGAGCAAAGCAGTAGGCTGACCAGGGCTTGCAGGGTAGCTTGCGCTGGGCTATACTGAGGCTCAAGGGAACTGAGACTTTTAAAAAGCCCTGAAACTTACTCCCGAGGCTGGAGAGAAAGAGGGCAGAGCAAAAGGCATTCAAGACCAAGCTCCCATGCTAGCAGGACTAGAGACTACAGCCATTCTGGAAAGGGTTGTTAGGACATTCACCAGTTCAGCCGAAAATCTGCCATTTTCTCTCCAGCCAGGTGCCTGGTGCCACTCAGGGAATATGCCCTGGCAGGAGGGCCAACATGAGCCACTTTCTGGCAGGTGCCACTCCAACATTCTTTCACATTAAGGTCAGCCCACCCCCAGAGGGACTAACTGGCAGGAGCAAAGGCCCAAAGGACAGTGGTAGAAGAGAGGAGACACGTGTTTCATCTACTCCAACAAGCATCACGGGCAAAGCAAAAGCAATGGAGATGATTGGTCTGTGGGGACAGAGGGTGGAACTATCACAGGGATGGCCGTGGCAAACACTGCTGAAGCCCAGAGCCACTACAACACTGCGACTTCATGGCACACACAGTTAGGGCAGTGAGAAAGGTTTACTTAACTGTTCTAGGCTGTAGCAAGGATGGTTTATGTTTGTGCTTAAAGGTGAAGAGAAGAAAAGAAACAAGGAGAGACTTTAGGTCAGATACAGAAAATGAGAATGAGCTCAATGCAGATGGTCAGTAAGCTAGACATGCCCTTGCAGCTCTACCTATGCCTGGGAATGTGCAGCTGGCTTTGCTGGGCCACCCTGCTGTCCAGCAAACCCAGACTCAACTTTCCAGTCTCCATTTCTACTCCAGAGAATGTATAAATGTCAATCAAACACCACCTGTAAGTCCAGCATTTCACAGGTCCCCCTGCAAACTTATCCAGTTCAGTCTTCTAATGAGGTGGCATCTCAAGGTCATGGGTCCTATGAGGCTCTCCGCCTAAACCAACCTTCCACAAGTGGTTGCTATTTTTTTCCCAATTCCATTGCAAAAAAAAAATCAGTGAGGACTATTTCCAAGTCCCCAGCAATGCTGTTTTCATTAAGGATCCCTACTAAAACCAAAAAAGCTTTCTGGGAAAGAGTTTTCTGGGAGGGAAGGTGAAGAAGTTCTTATTGGACACTTTTGATATCTTGACCTCAAAATGAGGGATCTGGGGTAGGGTGGGAGTTAGGACACCAGAAGATGGCCACTAAATTAGCAATTTCTAATAGCTAAGACCAGAAAAAAAGTGACAGATACCCACTTTGCCTGAGTGAGCAACATTCACTTCACATTCTTTAAGAATCAAGACTTGACAAGGCAGAGCACCCCCTCCCTGCCCTAAACTCCCAGGTCTGACTGGTAAAACATGGTGCTGCTGTGCATGGGCTTCTGACATCTTAGGTCATCACCTGCTCCATGTGGGAGACTCTCCTTCCCATCTTAGGCAGACAGGCAGGGCAGGTAACCTGGCTTGGAAGCCGTACCAGGGTAGCAACAGCAAGAGGTTAGACCCATTCAAGCTCCACACCTTCCCCACAGATTATGAAGGACCATGTTTTGAAAGCTTGCTTCCTTCCAGGATCCCAAATGTGCAAACTGTCACCAGGGAGTACATGGAGTGATAATTCTGTGAGGTTAGCAATGGTCATATATCTAGCTTATCAACTGTCAGCAGCCCCAGAGTGAATGTGAAATATTTTAAAAAGCAAAGCAACTTGTGATAAAAAGGAGCATTAACTCTAAACAAAAAGAATCAAAACAAGAAAAGGAATTAGTTTTGCAACATACACATAACCAATCACGTCAGCGAAGGGTTGTTTGTAGAAAGCTTCATCTGCCACCCTAGACAGCAAGAAGTCCAAAAGGCAGGCAAGCAGGCAGGAAAAAAGAGAAAACATTGAGAAGCAGAAACATCTAAAATCCACAATAGAGGCGTGACAGCGCCTTGGGGAGCTGCTCCCAAGGCTCCATTGGACACTCCAGTTGCAGAGACATCCTGGAAGCTGGCCTTCAGGGGCTCTTGAGAGAGAGTGCTTCAGCTTCAGGCCTTACCAGCAAATCATGGGTTACATGCCATTCCACACCCCTCAAACATTACACCTATGCTGCTGGTGTCCTCACCCTACTCTAAGGGCACGATGACTGGAACTCGGAGGTGAAGGCCTGGTCAGCCACAGCAGTAGCAGTGTGGCTTGTGGTGCGTATATTTTACTTATGATAAATTAAAATCCTTTGCAAGCTCAGAATCGCAAGCTGTCTTTCTGCCAGCCTCAGTAAATACCATCGGATATGAATACTGTCAAGCAACAGATGAGCACAATTCCAAAGATTTAACCCCAGTCTTGGTCTCAATCACCGCTTCCCCACACTGGCTTGGTGGAGTAAAGAGCCTGTGGTTGTTGCAAACTGTTTTATTAGAGATAAAAGTAGCTGGGAGGAAGTGGTCTGGGAAAATGGAAGCTAGTGTGGACTCTGGCCCCGGGCTTCTGTTCTGCTCAGGAACCTATGTCAGTCTTGTCTGGCTTTGACCAGGTGTAGCTTAAAATCTGAACTTCACCAAGTCTTAATACTCAGGTGGAAGTGAATCAAATGACAGAATTTGGACTAACCGGAGGGATATTAACATGTCAAGAAGGTATATTGCAAATAACCTAAGTCTCAGCACATCCTTTGCCAGGCTGTTTTAAAATGAAAAACTGGAAATGTCTGGAGTTTCTTTTTTGAGACAGAGTCTCACACTGTAGTCCTGGCTAGCCAAAAACTCATTTGCAATCCCCCTGCCTTAGCTTTCCAAGGGTGAGGCAGCAGTAACTGGCTGGGTCAATTTTCAAGGACAATTATGCTTACTCATTAACTTACACACACATTTATCTGAAGACAAATTCTAGTAACTTACATTTTAGTTTATTTCATTTTGAGACAGGGTCTCATGTAGTCCAGGACTTAAAACTTGCTAAGTAAATGAAGATGACTTTGAAATTCAGATCCTCCTGTTTCCACATCCCTGATCCTAGCAGTGCTGAGATTATGAGTATCCTCCATCACATCCACTTTATGCAATACTGTGCTGTGGATCAAGCTCAGCGCCTCACAGATAATATGCAATCACTACCGACTCAACAACACCTTTAGTGGAGTTTCAGTTTATTTTAAAATGCACACAAACTCTATTCTTTCCTACTTTCTACACAGAAGACATTTGTGAAAATTTAGAGAAAGCAAAAGGAGCATCCTGGCCTGTGACTCAGTGATGGAGTGTGGAGAGACAGCTGCTGTGAGTCAGAGGCACAGAAGGGCAGACAGCTGTAAACTCTAATCCTTTAGTTTATAAAAGGCTTTAGCCTAATCCATTGCAACTCTGCCTGGCTCCAGTGGAGGAGAATAAAAGCTTAATGCCTCCATCAAGGCATCACTTGATAACAAAGGCTTCTATGTCAGGATCTGCCTCTTTGCAGCTAGCTCCAAAACTAAAGAGCTTGCCCATGACAAGCTGGGCCTCTAAAGGACAAACAGAAAACCCCACCTGTTTGTTCTTCTCCCAGCTTAGGAAGACCTGGAATCAGTACTGTCAGAGCGCGCAGGGAAGCCTGGGAAAGGGGGAGAGGAACGCCTGAGCACAGGACAAGCTCCATGGGCCTAAAATAACAATTCAGAACTTCATTCTATAAATAGCTCATGGTGGCATGGGAAAAAGAAGTCTACCACTGTTCAAAATAACTAGATTCCTCAAATGCTTCCAGACTCCGGTAGAACTGAAATCTCAGCCAAAGAGACCTCTACCGGGGAGAAGGTCTCTCTACTTGCTTAGGAAGGGGTTGTTCTAGGCTGCCCTCTACCAATGAGCTGCAGGGCCCATCACCGTCCTGACTCCTCATAGGGTGCTACTGAATGACTGGGGAGAAAGGGGATACACTCCAGCGCTGGACAGCATGGTACTATCGACATGGGTCCTCTGCTGACTCTCCCATGCCCACTCTGCAGGACCAGCGTCTTGGTGAAGTGTTTTTGTGACAAGGTCTGTGCATCCCAGGCTAGCCTCAAACATCTGCTTACTCTTAGCCTTCAGGGTATGGGACTGAAGTGTGGCACCACAAATGGCTGGACTGCCTTCCCTCCTTTACTCTGTGGCGCTGCAGTCTGAACACAGGGCTTGCATGTGTTAGAGCTCCCTTCCTAGCCCTTCAAATGATCTGCAATGTCCCCTAACCACCATCCTCTGAAGGAATCACTGGAAGCCCAGTGGTGGTGGGGGCGGCAGTGGCAGCACTCCAGAGGCAGAAGCAGGTGGATCTCTGTGAGTTGGGAGCCAGCCACCAGGTGGAGCTCACCGTAGTGAGCTACATCACAGCCCAGACTACAGAAAGAGATGTCTCAATAAAAAAAAAATAAAACTACCAGAATAAAAAGTGAAAACATATCTTATGACTGTGGGGTGGCTGGCTAGCACACCTCCAGCTTTACACACAGACTCCAGCCTGTGAGTAGGTTTTACAAGGCAGAGAAGTAGGCTTATAACTGCCTTATGTTAACATCTTATGGGAAATCTTCTTGTAAAACCTGAGAGATCAGGAAATTCAATACTCTACAGTTCTGAGAAAAGGAACATACCATGTTCTGGCTACGTACTCAGAACCTTAGCCTCTAAGGTTAAGTACCTACAACTGATATGGGGTATTCTTTTAGATAAAGGGAGTACGCAAAAACTTCTGCAACAGGAAGCCTGTTCCCAATATATTCATTATAAAGTTTGGAAATCTGTTTGAGAACCTGGTAGAGGAAGAGTTAGCGCATCTGCCCAAGTACTTCAGAGTAGACCAAGTGCTGAGGCTGGAGAATATCACACCACCGCATCCTTCTTTACCACAGATCCAGATGTGATCCCAGGGAGGAATCACCTTGATTGAGAGGAGGCAAAGAACAGAAGCCTGGCGCTATCCGTGCTTCACACCAGCATGGCAGAAGCGCAGCAGCTGGATGGTAGCTGCCCCTGCTAACTGTGACCAGATAGTAGTTTCTACCCTACTTGACTAAACTTCAAATGGAACTTGAAGGCACTGTTCTAGAGTGCACCCCTCAGAGAAATGACTAGGTTAAAAGGCTGCCTGGTATCAAAGGACAGTTCCAAGGATGACCAAACCAAACCCTGCGGGGAGTTTAAAGGCTTGCCATATGAAAGAGGCCATCTGTTTTCTCAGCTGTCTCACAATGGCACCAGCTGGCTGGTGAAGGTGTTAGCTACATTTTCCGGACATATTTCCATCTAAAAGCAGTCCAAAAACCAGCACCAGAACCAGCCCACAGAGACCAATGTAAGGCCCCACCCTTGGGCTTCGTTTTTCTAAACAATGAAATGAGTGACATGCCTCCTACTCAGTAAAAGGTGACTCTGAATCCAGCACAAAGAAAGCTAGCCTTGCCTTCAGGGAGCTATACTCAGTATCTCCACAGTGCCTCCAAGGAGGAAGATATTCCAGGAAGGGCTCCTAAGAAATGAGCCCTACCACAGCTACTGCTTGGTAATGTGAGCAAAGTGAGCAAAAATTATTAACTGTGACTAAGTAAAAAATGTTTTCTAGAAACATTTTTAGGAAACCAATTCAAGACCCTTAAGCACAGGTGGTAGCCAGTGAACCCTTAATTCTGTAGTCCATGCTTCCGAAGCACCTAATTACAGAGCATGCCCATGCTAAGGACCCTCCCCAAGGCTCTTTTAAGAGGGCAGGGCTGCATTTATGGAATGCAGCATAAGTTAGTCTGTAATTGTCTCCAAAGTAATGAGACTCTGCAACTGACCTTTCTCTCAGGATTCTCCAGTGCTAACTTCCTGACCACAGATTACCACTGAAGAAACCAAACCCAGTTGAGGAGCCAAATTCAATGCAGACTGAATTATGCTCAGAAGACCCAGAAGACTTGTAGCCTATTTCTAGCAGTTTCTTCCAAACTGTACAACCAAGAGCCTCGACTGTGCTGGAAAATGCATCTGATTCAGTCTGGAGAAGCCCAGTGGACTGACCTGTTGTTTGCTTTTGTCTTCTGTAGCTGCTCATCCTGTCTCGCATACCATTCCTCTAGCTCCTTTACTGCTTTTTCTTTCCACTCTGCTTCCTGCTTCCGAGAATTGGCATCTTTTAAAGGAGAAAAGAATACAACTCAGGGAAAGCAAAATTTAAGTTCAGTTTATCATTCAACATTTTGGTCTGACCGAATTTACCTAAGGATGGGAATGTATGTATATGTATATGAAGGGGAAATGATGGAATGCAGCTGGGGAGATGCTGCTCTGCTCTTCCAGAGGACCACGGTCCATTTCCAGCATCCACACAGGTAGCTCACAACTCCAGTTTCAGGGAACCCAATACCCGCTTCTGGCCTCCACAAGGACTTCACACAAGTGGTGCACAGGCACCTTTTCCTTTTTGGGGGCAGTATTTCATATCGCTCAGGATAACCAGAACCTAGATAGTCTTTGACTTCTGGCTTTCCTGACTCCACCACCGAACTACAGGACTATAGACATGTACAACTGCGCTCAATTTTGTGCTGTGCTGGGTGGGGACTGGCCTCAGACTCTGCATGCTAGGCAAGCCCTCTCCTAATTACGGAGTATCTTCTGCTCTTCTCACAAATATGTACACCCCACACCACATTAATCACTCCTGCTTTTATAACTATAACCATGGTGGAAACATTTGCATGAGACAGGGAACTAACAGGGAAGTTAGCAAAGGCAGAAATGACTCGGAATATCAGAGAATACAAGGATGCAGAGCCACAGATATCTAGGGCAGCTCAGACTGGAGTTATTCTGTAACAGCCAGAAAGCAGGAATGAAGGGATCTGCAGCGCCAAGGACAAAAGATCACTATGTAACAATTACCCAAAACATCATATAAAATTTATTTTCCCTAAGTATTTTACTTTTTGTGCATGTGTATACCCACAGGCCAGAGGGCATGAGAACCTGTGGAGATGGAGTTACAGACAGTTGTGAGCTGTCATGTGGCTGCTGGGAATTGAACCTGGGTCCTCTGCAAGAGCAATAGCTGCTCTTACCCACTGGCCATCTCTCCAGTTCCAATATAAAATTTCTTAAGATTAAATGTGGTTTCCTTAGTTGATGTTCAAGGTGAGAGAGAAATATCATAGCTAGTGATACACTTGGTATTGAACTCACTCTAACTCAAAAACGTTCTTAAAGACACCCTCTCCAGCAGGTGTTTTACACTCATCTCAATCTGTATAATATCTCCAAGAAGATGAATTCTAGGTCCATCTTCAGCAGTGAAGGGGGAAAAAACCCAAAATCAAACAAACAAACCAACCACCTCAGAAAGCTGAGTGAATCTGCCACAGTAAGGGGCAGAGTCTGCTCTCAGGCTCACACTTGACTTCATTACGTAAACCTGGAAATAAACCATCCAGGCTACCAGTAATCCATAGAGTTAGTTCTCAAGGTGCAGAGCAAGAGCCTGAGCTGTAAATAGAATCTTGGAGAAGGAGAGCAGAAAGCAGGATGGCAGGAACAGAGAGCATTCCCGGGCAGTTTTGGGACCTTTGCAAAAAATGCAGTAGCATCAGCACAAAGGCAGTATCTAGGTTTCACATTATTGTAAGCTCTTCATTTTGTTGTTTAACTCATCAGAAAATGGCCTAGCATTGGCAGGAGACTCCTTTAGTCAGAAGTTCCTACTAAAGACTATACATAGCCAGGCTGCTTCTGATGGTCCTATCCATGGCACACACAGGACAGAGGGTAAACAATATGGCTATCAGATTCTGGAAGCTGATGAAGCCATGTGAGCTTCAAGGAAACCTAGCTGCAACTGCTTCCCAAAACACCCTTTTGGGGCTGGCAAAGTGGGTCAGTGGGTAAAAGCACTTGCTGTGCAAGCCTGATGACCTGAACTGCATCTCTGGATCCCCAGAGCAGAAGGAAAGAGCCAACTCCTTAAAGCTAGCCTGTGACTCCACTTGCACAACGCAGCATAAGTACACATTGTCCAAATTTAAGTTCCTTTCGATTGGAGTATATTCTATGTTTTCTAAACATCACTAAAATTACTTTTGTTAAGGCTCGTATGATGGTGCACACCTTTAATCCCAGCATTTGGAAGGCAGACATAGGCAGACCTCTGTAAATCTGAGGCCAGCCAGGTCCATGTGGCAAGTTCCAGGACAGCCAGAGATACATAATAAAGACTCTGCCTTTAAATAAGAAAAAACAAACAAAAACTGTCTTTTTTTATTTTTATTTTAAAGAGTCTCATCAGGTAGCCCCAAATGGACAGTAACTTGTTTACAGCCCAGATTGGCTTCAAACTTGCCTATTTCTTAAGAATTAGAGGCACACAGAGCCAGCATATAGTTTTTATTAAATGTTGAGATCAGAATATATGGACATTTTTCTAAGAAGAATTATTCTAATTCAAGTAAAAACTGTAGCCATCTGCAAGAGGACATTAATTCAGATTCCTTAGTGTTGAGCCTGATGGGGCAGAGATGGAAGGAAGGAGCTCCTTAGAGAGCGAGAACCTCAGACAGGGACCAGGAAGATGACTAGAACACAGCCGCTGGGAAAAAGGTGGAACTGCAGAGACCCCTGTACAAGGCCGAGTCTGCCAGTGGTGATGCTAACAGCACTCGAGAGGATGATAAATTTAAAGCCAGTTTGGTTTATACAACAAATATCTGGCTGAACAGGGCTACACAATGAGGCTCTGTGCTGGAGGTGGGGAGACCTCTTAAGTGAAGAAAACTATTCAAACAGTTCAACATACAAACTTGATCGTTTTTTTTCCCAATCAAAACATATTCTGTCTGTGAAGACAAACTGCCTCTGAGCTTTCAGTAAAGGCACAAAAAACTAAGCAGCAAAGACCATGGCTGGTAAACACCTGGCAGCCTGCTCTCACCGCCCTATGGCAGCTCATCTCAGTCTCCAATATAGTAGCTCCCAGCCACACACTGCTACAGCAGTGTAAGCTACTAAAAATGAACAAAGCATTTAAGCCTAAGCTTCTGAATTCCAGTCACTGGCTACTATATTGTGTATTACCACATACACACACAACTTTACTAAGTGGCTACTATATTGTGTATTGCCATATACACAGCACAAACTATTAAAACAAGGACCAAATTGGCCAATAATGTAAGATATCAAGTATTTCCACTGCAGAAAGGACATCCAGGTACTGCCATTGAGGGTCACCCTGTTTCAAAAGACCTAGGATTAAATGGTTAGGTTACTGGGTCAGGTTCTTTCCTGTTTCCAGGTGTCAGTTACCCCATCTGAAAAATAAGGAGTCATGTTTTCACTAGGTCAGTGTTCTGGAGGAAACCTACTACTGCTGTGATACATGAAGATGCAGTATTTCTAGAGTTACAGAATAAAAAGTTAGAGAAGAAGTTATATCTGTATGATAGAGTACATCAGCCAAAACAGGAGTATGTGCTAATATCTCTATAAAGCATACAGACGCCAGGAGGGAGTGGCACATACCTTTAATCTCAGCACTCAGGAGGCAGAGGCAGGTGGATCTCTGTGAAATTCAGGACAGCCAGGGCTATGCATACATATGGGACTGGAGAGATGTCTCAGCAGTGAAGAGCACTTGTTGCTCTTACAGCAGAGCAGATCCATGTTAGGCTCACAGCACCCACATGGTGGCTTACAACCATCCATCTCAGTTCCAAGGAATCCCACATCCTCTTCTGACCTCTGAAGACCCCAGACACACAACACACATGCTATACAAACATACACATAAGCAAAAACACTTATGTACACAAAATAAATAAATTTAAAAATAAATGATGTGTATACACCATATAACTACAACAAAAATCATCTAACATCTAACAGGAGTGATGGTACATGCCTTTAACCTCAGCCCTTGGTGGGCACAGACAGATAAGTCTCTGTGAGCTCTAGGCTAGCCTGGTCTACACATTGAGCACCAGACACACAGGTGGTACAGATCTACATGCAGCCAAAACATTCATACACACGAAATCAATTATGAACCTTAAAAACAAAAAAAGGCTCATAGCGCTATGTACTGGGAAGTGACTGGACCACAAGAGATCTAGCCTAATTAATGGATCAATCCATGATTGATTCACAACTGAATGGGCTACTGGGCGGTTGTGGGAACAGCGGAAGGTAAGGCCTGAGATGGTGGCCATGCAGAGTGCCTTTAAAGGTATATGTTGTGCTTGGCCTCCACGGATGTGTTTCCTAGCTGCCATGAGATGATCAAATTTCCTGTCTGCCATGATGTTTCTGTCTTATCAGACTTAAAAGTAATAGAGCCAGTGGCCCATTTCTAAACTGTCAAATTAAACCTTCCTCCTTTTGTTGATTTACACTATGTCATCGCAGCAACAGCAATTTACTAACACATTCCTAACATTTGCTTCATCTTTCAAATAATGAATGAACTGTGAATGTCACTCACTGGACAGTACCTCAAGACTTCATAAAGCCTGTAATAGCACTGAGCTGAGGTCAGTAACACTGTTTCCCTTCAGATACTAACAGAAAGATTTGACCCACACAGTCAGCAGGATCAAATCCTAACAGCCTTTCACTTCTTGGGGGAGCTGGCTCCCTACTACATACAGTGTTCGTCAGGTAATGGCCTATGATTTGAAACATATCTATGTTGGTACCTTGTGACCTTTAGGTTGAAAAATTCAACTTCCTAAGGACCAAATAAGGACATTGAGGCTAATGTAAGCTTACACGGGATAAAAGTGGAGTCCAGGTCCACTACCCCCAGCAAACAGACCCAAAGGACGGGGCTCCTTACCCAGGGCCTCCAAGCGCTCTGCTTGCTCTTCTCTCCATTTGCGGATACTCTCAGGCTCTGACTGCAATCGATCCACTTCTGAAATAGCTGCATAACTGTCTGTTGGACCATTACTCTCCTTAACACAAAACAGTACACACTCCATCAATACCCCAATGCCTTCCTGAGATGCTCTTCACACAAATTAGAACCTCAAGCCACACAGCACGGCTAGCTGTCACAAAACATTAAAGGTTGCATAAAGCCAACCTTACAAGCCAGTAGAGCTTTTGGCGTTACTGTGAGGAGTCCCTGCAGGATGGTTGTGTGGACGAGGGCATATCAGAAGACTGTTATCATTACTTTCTTCTTCACTTGACAGACAGACAGTGTGTTATCTCCACAGAAACAGATCCAAAGTACATTGTAAAGCCAAGTGGAGAGCTGAAGACTCCAAATGCTACTTATCATGCAGGAAAGGCATTTAATAGCATCTAACCAAAGCAGGAAAGTCTAAGGAAGAATCCCAAAGAAGATTACACTATAATCAAACCAGGGAAGGAATAGAAAGGTGGCAAGTGTGGGTCAGCGGGCACGAGAACACCACTCTACGGTGGTAAGACTCAAAGAACATTGACAAAGCCCCATGGCTACTGACTGACTTGAGAATTACATTATGTGGCCAACTGAGGATTACCAGTTTAGCCCTATTAGCCATTAAACCAAGACAGAAAGAGAACCAGAGTTCTGGTGACTGCCAGGCCTGGTGGTGAATCCTAATACTTAGGAGGCAGAGTCAGGCAAAGTTCTGGGAAGTAACCTAGCCTGGTCTACCTAGTGAATCCCACAACAGCCAGGGCAACACACTAAACAATAATGTACCAGTGACCTTTACAGTGTGTGACATGGTACACGGCACACAGTGTTTAAACTGGCCATCATCATCATCATGAAGGATCAGTTCAGAAAACTCCATAAATTTCAAAATAGCACTCTCAGCCTGGTCTACACAGCAGGTTGCAGGCTAGTCAGGGCAACATGGGAGTCTTTCTGCCTGTCTGTTTAAAAGTTCTCCCTATCAGTGCCACTTCTCATTTGGGTAGGTAATGTACCAATAGTGGGGTCTCTTTATAGGTCAGTAAATTTAATATAGTTAGAGTGCTCTGTACCTGGTAGTATTCACCATTCATCACTCCATCAACAGCATCTGCAAGACATAAGATTTCAGCTTGTCAATCAGGACAACTAAATGCTAGACCAGAGGATTGAAGACTGAATAGTACAACATGGTATTATGTACTGTAAAGACTATGAGCTACTACTCGCCTTTAAGAAGTGATCCTAGAGACACAGTATAGCTCAGTGGCAGACAGCTTGCCTAGCATGTAAGACTCACTGGGGCCCCTGGGATGGATGGGCACAACAGTTTGGTTAACACCATGGTTAAGAGTACTGGCTGCTCCACTGGAAGACCCAGGTTAGATTCCCAGCACCCTCACGGCAGCTCGCAACCATCTCTAACTCCAGTTCCAGGGATCCAACATTCCCTCTGGCTTCATGGGTACCATCCTGGTGGTACAGAAACATATATTCAGACAAAACACTCAAACACATAAATTGTTAAAAATTGCTTGACACCCCAAGTCCAATCCCTGTGGCCAAAATAGTAGAAAATAGAACTTTTGCAAATCTTACTGTGACCTACATGTGCACGTGTGTGCACTGCACTGTGCAGATACATGCCTGTAGCCTGTAGTACCGCCCTTGGAGGCGAAGGTAGGAGGACCAAGGTCTCTACAGCCAGTCAGGGCAAATTCCAAGGGAGTTTGAGCCATACAACAAGAAACAAAAAGGTAGACGGTATACATCTTAACAACTGTCACAAAGTTTACTGAACAGTGATCAAAAGTATTTAGCTGGTAGAGTCAACTACTCTCTGATAAATTCCTCCTGCAGAATCGCAGGACACAAGGTATGTCCTTATTCCCTGGGAAGGAATAATGTATCTGACACTTGATTTCTTTTTTCCTTTACTACTGAGATTTGCCTATTGTTTAACTGCCTCCTGGTCTCTAAATTTTCATTAATGATCCTATTATATTGCAAATATTTTCCCCATCTTGTCCCCTCCCTTCCCAGGCTCCTATATGTATCTGTGTAGGTGTGCACACATGTGGAGGTCAGAGGTTCTAACCTTATTTTTGGAGACAAGGTCTGCTGGCTGATCTTTCTCCTCCCAGCTCTGGAATTACAGGCATGCACCAGAGCTGTTAGATCTGACACAGGTACTTGGGATCTGAACTCAGGTTCTCTAGCTGTGCAAGAACTACTTTACCAGCTGAGCTACCTCTCAAGCCCCCCATTTTGCTTCTGCTGGTTTTTTTTAATAAAGTTTTTTTTTTTTAATTGACATGCTTTCATTGTAGCTCAGGCTAGCTACAGTGAAACATTATGTTGTTGAGAATGACCTTAAACTTACATTTATACAGTAATGGGAATTAAACTCAGGGCTTTATGCACACTAGTTAAGCATTCTACCAAGTCACATCCTAACACCTCATTTTGTTTTTCAATTTATGACATTTAATATTTAGAACTACAGCTTAATTTGTATGTAAATGTTTCCAACTCTTCCTCTGTGATTTCTGCATGAGCTTTTATGCTGTAGACTATCCCACAATAATATTTTTCTTGATATTTAAATTATTATACTTTATTTACTTGGGCCATCAAGTTTGATAGAGAGGTCTTTTATCTACTGTCCCATCTCTCTAGCCCTCTTCTAGTACTTTAAAAATGTCTCTCTAATTCACCTGAAACTTATTTTTGTGTAAGGTGGAAGTTATGAGGCGGTTTTAAATCCTAGAACCTCTAATAGCTAGCCTGGCCAGTCCTACAGTATGGTTATATATCACAGCTAACACAGTACCCAGTTAATACTCCAGTCCATGGCCATCACTCCATAAATAAAACTAGAGCAAGGCATATCCCACACCCACAATGGCCAGAAGAGGAAATCGGATCCCCAAGAGCTGGAGTTACAGCCACCATGTAGATGCTAGGAATTGAATCCAGAGCCTTTGGAAGAGTAGCCTGTGATCTTAACCTGTGAGCTATCTCTCCAGTTCTGTTCTAATATTCTTACATGAATTAAATGGTCCAAGTCAGAGGATATCCTATGGCTACATAAACAATAGAAAGTTTATCTAGGGGCCCTGATTTAGGACAGCTACGCTACTCAATGAGTCAGAAGAAAACTTTCTCGGGCATCTTAAGAAGTCCAGAAAGAAACAAGGGCCAAGCCAGACACAGCAGCACACGCCTTAATTAATTGCAGGACTTGGGAGGCAGAGGAAAGTAGAGTTTAGTTCAGGCAGCCTGGTTTATATAGTAAGTTCCAGGACAGCCCCTAGGAGTTACAGGGAGTGACCCTGTCTCAAACAACCAGCCTCCCTCAAAAAAGAAAAAGAACCAAGGGCCAGAGTGATGTTTCCACAGAGCAAAACAACTTAGAACTTGCGTCTGTCAGCATGTGAAGTCAAGCAGACCTAGAGCTGAATCCTAGTTGAGGCACTGAATAGCTTGCACAGCAACCAGCTCTCATCTGAACTATGCTGGCACTTCAGCTCCATTGACTAAGAGGCATAAAGAGTATTTGGCATGCAGTAAATGTATAGTATATTTAAATATTAGGTGTCACATTCTCTTTTTCTTCCACTTCTACCAATAAAATTAATCTCCCTCCAGAAAAACGTCCCCTTTCATCTCTCCTCCAAGACAGGACTTGTCTGAAATGCAGCATCTCATGGCCGCTCTGTAGTTCCTCTCCCCACTTCGTCCAGCTACTTCCTACTTCTAAACTTAAATCTTGGCCCAGCCTTCTATTTAACCTGTGATCATCTCTTGTGGAGTTTTCCTCAGAGGGATCAAGTTTAGGTCTGACAGAGCTCCCGCCTACTCTCTCAATGTATTCGGTATACGCAAAGTGTATGAGCCTTATAACTCCCCTACTCTCGGAAAAATAGTAGATAGACTTCCTTATCGCTTACTACACGCCAGTAAGCTCTTCCCATATTAATGCGACCCTACAACACCATGCGGTATATGTCATGCAACTTAGGTAGAGAAGAAATGCTCAAGCAGCACGGAGCGCCCCAGAGCCACTGATACTGTGAGTATCAAGGTTCTCCAATCCCAGAAGGAAGTGCTGAGACTGTGCTATTCCCAACCTCAACACTGTCAGGCTCTGGCATGAAGTCATTAAAATGCTTAGTTCATAAAAATGTCTTTCCCAGGAACTAAGTCAGCAGTCACCCTTTCCTTCCCTTCGCTGCACAAAAGGCCCAACTGTGTGGCTGTGGCCTCCCCTTCTATTTTCCCAAACTGCCTAGCCCCAAAAGCTGTGTGTTCTGCACAGGGCTCTTTTTGTCCATTTCACGTTAGATACCTACTACAGTCCAAATGTGCTAAAAATACACTATCCGTAGAACCACTATAGACTCCTAACTTCTCCCAATTCTCCACTTGCCCCAAACACCCACAAAGCGTTTCTTCCACTGACACACACCCCTGCTAAAACAACCGCAACAGAATGCAGCACAGTCTAAGATGGTAAACTCGAGGCTCAGCCTTTATCGTAACCAAGGCACATCTCTTTCTACAACTGTTTTCTATTCAATGATGGAAAGAAGTCATAGGGCCAAAAAGCAAACTTTCTTTCTCAGGCAAATGCAAAAGACCACACAAAGTAAGCAGCCCCTGCAACTTAAAACTGACTTCAGTTCTAGATTACAGCCCAGGCACAGTACATGTTCCCACATTAAGTTCCTGCTGGGCTGACCTGTCTAGGAGATAGTATATTGTCCTGTTTTGTTTTTAAGAAAAAAAACAAAACAGAAGCTGCAAATTAGGAGCATCTCTGCCCCAAAATATTCTGCTTGCTGGTAATTTGAGATTGCTGTGCCTCAATTATACAAAAAGTGCCATCCGGTACACCAAAGCCTAAGTCTACAACACTCACTATCTCAATGCTGTTCATTGGCATCTGTTACCTGGATTCATAGAGTGTAGACCTTCCTACTTGCCCAGGGAGTGCCATTTTCTTTTTAAGTTTCATTTTTTGAATGAGGGCTCGAACTATGTTTCTCAGGCTGGCGATGAGCCTCTGGCACCAGCCTCCCAAATACCCAAGTGCATGTTTCCAAGGCCGATCTGCCTTCTTTTTTTTGTAAATGAAAAGCCATTGTCATTTTTATTTTCTGGAGAATTTCCTACTTCCTTATACTAAGGAATGGGTCCTTTCCGCTCAGTCTCACTCCTACACCATAATCCTAAGCATCACCCAAGTATATGTCATGCATTTAAAGGCCTAACTGTCAACTCTACACCAGCCCCTTTTCTTTTGCTTGAATTTTGCTGTGGAAAGGCCAACACTGCACTTTACATTCATTCCCCCCCCCCCCCTTTGGTTGGTTTGGACTAACCCAAGCTTTTCCTGAATCTATACTTCCTGCCTGAGCTGTTCCAAAGAAAATTGCCTGGCGTCCTAATCTCAGTACTCTCAAAATCGTACCACCCTATCCTTCTAGGCTAGTTTCTTTCTCCACAGCCAGACTGTCTTTTCTAAGCACCTTATTTCCTTTCTTCCTCTCCACAACCCAACATTTTATATATCTGAACTGCTGAAATACGTTGGCATTTTTTGTTTGCATGTGTGTCACAGAAACTATATTAATCGTACTTTCCCCCTTTAAGCAGTTCTTTCTGGGTGGACTCAGACATGTCTGCAACTCTGGCCAAACTGCGCCAATGCGGTGGCTTCTGAGACCAGGCTCCAAATGCACCAAGTGCTTAGTGAACAGTTGTACCGAACGGGCCAGGATCCTGACAGTCACTGCACCAGCGCTCCCTCCGCCCCGGCAGCCCTACAGCAGCGGAGATCTGTGCGTGACCCAGGCCGGGGTCTCGCTTCCTCTTTGCGTTCCTGTAATCTCCACCTTCGGCCAAGAACTCGAGTCCCGCGGAAACGTACAGACCCGCCCCGGCCCAAGTGTGCCCGCAAGTTGTCCCGCCCGAATGCTACCACCCTCTCACCCGGAACCCCCGGCGGCTCGCCGTGAGGCTGCGATCCGGGGGCGCCGCCGTCCAGGATGGCGAAGGCCTCGTCGTTCTCGATGCCCGCAATCTCACTCTCCTGCTGCGCCAAGAAGGCCGCGGCCGGGTCTTCCTCGCCGGCGCCCGCCACCCCGTTCCCCAGCGCGGGGCCACCGGGCGCACCGGCGGGAGCGCCGAATGGATCCAGCTCAGCCATGACGACCCAATTTAACCGCAGCGACACCGAAGCCGACGCCAACCAACCGACCCGCCGACACCGAGTCCGCACACTGCGCTAGCGGCTGCTACCGGAGGACGAGCGAGAGGAGGGAGAAGGTGGAAGCGGAAGCCCTGTTTCTATATCCGGTTGGGTTGGCGAGCCACAAAAGGAACAGCCAATCAGAGGATGGGATCTGCCCAATCAGCTGGCGAGGGGCGGAGCCCTGACGACAACTCGTGACCGGGAGCGGAGGGAGGAGCGAGCGGAAGTGCCACCTGATCGAAAGCTGGGACTTGCAGAAAGAGCGGGAGGGACTGGGGCCAGCTTTCCTTCCGAGGGGTGTGTGGGGCGTGCTGCTGTGAGCTCATTCCCACTACACAAGACGCAACCACTTGGTCTTCCTGAACCTCGGCGTCCTCGCTTGGAAAGCAGGAAAAAGAATCCTGTTGTGCCTCCCTCCTCGATTATTGAAATTTTTATGGGTACATAAGCCAAGAGAAGTATGTTTCATTTTTACTGTCACCACCCTAAAAATAAACAAACAAGAACAAAAAATCCCACAAATGTGTGTTTTGGTTTGTTTTTTGTAAACTATAGTTACTTAAAATGTGTGTGTAGGTCAAAGGCCAGCTTGTTTTGGGAGGCATTTCTTGTATCATGTGGGTTCTTCGGATGGAGCTCGAGGCTTGGTGGCAAGCACCTTTACCCAGTGTGCCCACCAGCTCTGTGTGTTTTACTATGCGTCTTTGATGTTTTGTTTACTTAAAAAATAACTACATAAAACCGAATGGGGGCAGAAGGTTTCACACTTGCTAGGCAAGCCCTCTACCACTGAACTACATCCCCAAACCTTCTAAAGCCATTTTAAGTATGGAATGTAAGAAATTTAGAAGAAGGCTGACAAGATGTCTCGGCGGGTAAAGATGTTGGTTGCAAGGCCTGGTGATCTGAGTTGTCTACCACAACGTAATCATACATTCACATTTGTACACTCACAGCACAGTACACATGAAATAAATGTAAAAACAAAAATTTGAAGAAAAGCTTAGAAAAGCTTGAGGAAAGTTAATTCACGCCCGTAACGACAGCACTCTGGAGGCAGAAGCATTAGGGTGCTGGATGGTCTTCTGTCAACTTAACACAGGCAACAGGTATGAGAGGAGGAAGCTTCAAATTGAGAAAATGCCAGCTTGGCCAACAAAGCAAAGACAGATGCCAGGGCAGACGATGTCTTAAAAACTAAGCAACAAGCAAGGCAAGGATATATGAAACATTTCCCTCACTCCTCTTTGGGACATCCCTGTGAAACTGGCAGACACCGCAATGAAGGGTCCCAGGAAAACAACGTTTGGTTGCTGTGCTGTCTGATTTTGCAACAACTGATACAAGCTAGAGTTGTCACGGGGTCAAGAAAATGACTGTAAGATTTTCCTGTAGGCAAGGCTGTACTACATGTTTTTACATCTTTAAATGCTAGTTTATATTTTAATAAAAAATAAAGTTATTTTTATGTAACATATTCCAGTAATGGTTCCTCCTCAGGTCCTCCTGCCTTTCAAACTCCACTCCCTTTTACGCCCTTAAAAAAAGGAGTAAAGACTAACAGGACAAAACAACAAATGGACTAGCAACCAGAAAAGGAATAAGGAAGAGCACAAGGAACACTCATACATGCACACATGCACACACATACATGCACACACATACATGTACATGCATGCACACACACATATACACATGCACACACAGATACATACATACATACATACACAAGCACAAACATACATGCATGCACACACACATACAGACATGCATGCATGCACACGCACATACAGACATGCATACACACATGCACACACAAACAAATCCAAAAATTGGAAATATTAATATACAAGTAAAAGACCAATAAGGTTTTTTGTTTTGTTTTTTAGGCCCTAACAAAGTAATATGAGAAAAAAAACTCTCCAAAGATACCTCTGAATTTGTTTTGTGTTGGCCAACTGCTGCTGGGCATGGAACCTTCCCTTAAATGTGGATGTATCCCCAGTGAGACTACCTTGGAGAAACTTCTTTTACAAGCAGTTGTCAGTTGTAGATAGTTCCTCTGTCAGGGATGAAAGCTCACACCTACTCCCCCATCTGATTGGATCTATGCAGACACTTTGTGAGTTTGTATTGCATCCGTCCTGTTGCATCTGGAAGACACTTTCCTTGGTATCATCCATCTCCTCTGGCTTTTAGAATTTTTGTGTCTTCTCTTTCTCAGAGTTCCCTGAGGGGAAGGAATTGATGAGACATTCCAGTTAGGACTGAGTATTCCAAAGTCTCCCATTCTCTGCACAGTGTCTAACTATGAGTCTCTGTATTAATTCTCATACAGAGAGGAGAAAGCCTCTCTGATGATAGCTGAGTGAGACACTGATGTATTGCTACAGAAGAATGTTCTTAGGACACATTTTATTGCTGTTGTTATTACTTAAGCATAACAATAGTATTTGTTCCCCCTAGGTCCATGGCTTATCTAGTCTCAGGTTCTTGGCCCCCTAAACAATGCCAAGCATGGGTACCATCTCATGGAATGGGCCTAAATCTAATAATCAGTTAGTGGCTGGTACTCCAAAACCATCTATGTCACTAATGTGTCAGTGTATGGTGCAGGCAGGTCACCATTGTAGATAGAAGGGTTTATAGCTGGGTTAGTATTTACCTTTCTTCTCTGGATGGCTGCAGAATACCTTTTAAGCACACATGAGTACTATTTTAAGAAGTTTCTACTGTAGTGGGTTTCCATGACCCCTCAAATGGCCTTAGTGTTACCTGTCCCTCCCTGTATTTCCTCCCTCATTCTGCCCCAGCCCTCCCTGCTCCATTTAATTCTGTTCCAATCTTCTCCCATGTTTCTCTATTTTCCTCTTTGGGGGAATCTTACCTCTCTCTGGTTCCTTATGATATACTCAACCTCTGTGGTTATCCATATAATAACATGCCTATGGAAGACTTAAAGCTAACATCTACACATGAAAGAATACACACCTGTTTTAGTTACTGTTTAATTGCTGTGAAGGGACACCATGACAACTATTACAAAAGAAAGCATTTAACTGTGGGCTGGCTTACATTTTCAGAGGGTTTGTCCATTATTATGGCAGGGAATAGACAGGTATGATGCTGGAACAGTGTAGAGAGCTTTACATCCTGATCCACAGACATCAGGCAGCAGAAAGGAGGAAAGGAGGGAGGGAGGGAAGGAGGGAGGGAGGGAGGGAGGGAGGGAGAGAGGGAGGGAGGGAGGAGAAGGAGAGGGAGAGGGAGGGAGAGAGAGCCTGGCACCGGCTTTTGAAATCTCTAAGCTAACCCCCTACTTATAAACCTTCCTCCAACAAGGCCACACTTTCTAATTATTCAAACAATTCATTAACTGGGGACTAAACATGAAAATATATGGGATCATTCTTATCCTACACAGTACCATATTCGGCTTTTGGAATCTGCATTACCTCAGGATGAATTTTATTATTTCCTTTTTAACAGCTGAATAATACTCCAGTGTGTAAATGTACTACATTTTCCTGATGCACTCATCTGTTGATGGGCATCAAAACCTCCACAGCCATAGGACTTAGAGCCCTATAAATGGCCAAGAGTGGTAGAGCTGCGTCCTGAGGTAGCTTTAGTCCAGCCTCCTCAGGCCTCATCACACTGATTTCCACAGCTCCCTTAGCCCACGTCCTTACCAGCACGGGCTTTTTGTTTTACTGATCTTTACCATTCTTACTGGTGTTAGATGGAATCTCAAAGCACTTTTGATTTGCATTTCCCCGGTGACAAAGGATGTTGATTTTTAAAAATGTTTTAAAAATTAAAGATGCCTCTTGTGTTTCAACTCTTGAGAACTCTGTTTAGTTCTCTACCCCATTTTTATTTAGGTCATTTGTTTTCTTGATGCCCAGGGTTTTGTTTGTTTAAGTTCTTTATATATTTTAGATATTAGTCTTCTATTGGATGTATAGCTAGCAAAGATCTGTTCCCATCACCTAGGCTGCCTCTCTGTCCAAATGATGGTGTCCTTCACTGTACAGAAGCCTCTTAGGTTCCTGAGGTCCCATTTATTCATTTCTGATCTTATTTCCTGTGCTAATGATATTCTGTTCAGGAAGTCCTTTCTTATGCAAATGAGTTCAAGGCTACTCACTACTTTCTCTTCTCAGGTTCAGAGTATCATTACATTGAGGTCTTTGATTCATTTGGACTTAAGTTTTGTGCAGGGTACAAAGGGATAAACAAGGATCTATTTGCATTCTTCTACATGCAACCATCCAGTTTGACCTGTACCATTTGTTGAAGACACAATTTTTTTTCCAGTGTGTATTTCTGGTGTCTTCCTTCCTTCCTTCCTTCCTACCTTCCTTTTCTTTCCTTCCTTCCTTCCTTTCTCCTCCCCCTCTCTCTCCCTCCCTCTACTCCCCCCCCCCCATTTCTATTTTGTCAAAAATCAAATGTTTATGGGTGTGTGAATTTATCTCTGGGTTTTCAATCCCACTGATAAATGTGTCTTTTTTGGCCAATACATACTGGTTTTATTACTATCGCTCTGAAGTAAAACTTGAGAATGGAGATGGTGATACCTTTAGCAGTTCTTTTACATTGAGAATTGTTTTAGCTATTCTGGCATTTTTGTGTTTTCATATGAAGCTGAAAAATTGTCCCTTCAAGATCTGTGATGGATTGTATTGGGATTTTGATGGGGATTGCATTAAATCTGCAGATTGCTTTTGATCATTTTAACAATATTAATCCCTCCATGACCGTGGGAGCCATCTTCTGACATCTTTAAATTCTTTCTCCAATGTCTCAAAGTGCTTATTTAACAAAATTATACAAGTCCTTTTCTTGCTTGGTTAGAGTTGCCTCAGGATATTTTTTTAAAGCTTTTCATTTCATTGATTCTTTGTAAATTTTTTTGTTTGTTTCTTTTTTATTGATTTCAGCCAAGAATTTGACTATTTTTGCCATAGATTCCCTTTGGGTGTTATTTCTTCATCTTGTTTAGATCCTTCAGGTGTGCCATAAAGTTGTTAATATAAAGATCTCTTCATCTTTTGTGTAAGTAACTCGTGCTGTGAACTTGCCTCTGAGGACCACCTTCATCTGAGTTTGTTACACTTTCATTTTTTATCCAGTTATAAAAAGTTTTCAGTTTCTTTCTTAATTTCTGTCTTAATCCGTTTCTCATTCATCGGTGAGCTGTTCAATTTCCATGGAGTTTTAAGTTTTCTGCTGTTGCTGATATTCAGCATTAGCCTATGCTGGTCTGACAGGATACAGGGGATTATTTCAATTTTCTCAAATCTGGTGAGACTTATTTGTGCCCAAGTAAGTGCTCAACTTGTGACAGGGCCACAGACCTTAGTGCAACTGATTCCGTGACAGAAGAATCATTTAGGGCTGTAAAACTCACCATGTAGACACCACTGTCTTCCAAAGATGAAAACAAAGGCCTGATCCATCAAAGTCCACAGTTCTCGGAAAGTCTCTAAAGTACTAACCTTGTTGTTAGCTTCTACAGTTCTGTTTCTGGCTAACAAGAACATGTTTTTTTGTGCTTAAAAACTCACCCTGAGAAAGGCTCAGTGCTACTCTGGGATCCTGAACAGCCAGTGAAGTTGCCAGCTGGCTAATAAAGACTTTCTATTGATTTACACCCATGCCCAAGCTCTTCTGTGGTGAATACCCCACAACAAATTTGGAGAAAATTCCATGATTTACTGAAAAGGTATATTCCTTTATATTTGGGTGAAATGTTCTATAAATGTCTGCTAGGTCCATTTGATTATGGCATTATTTAACTCTAGCCTCTCTCTTGTTCCTGTCTGGATGGCCTGTATTTTGGTGAGAGTGGGGCATTGAAGTCTCCCACTGTCACTGTGTAGGGCCAATATGTGGGTTTATCTGTAGTAGAGCCAAGGCTATGAACTTGGGTGCCCCTGTGTTTGGTACACAGATAGTAAGAGTTGCAATGTTCTCTTGATGAATTTCCCTTTGATGAGTGTGTAGTGCCCTCCCTGTCTCTGAACTAATCCTGTCAGATATCGGAGGACTTTTGTTTCTTGGGTCCATTTATTTGGAGTATCTTTTTCTGTCCTTTTACCCTGAGGTAATGTCTATCCTTGATGTTAAGATGTATTTCTTTGATGTAGCAGAAGGATGGGTACTGTTATTGTATCCAACCAGTTAGTCTGTGTCTTTTTATTGGAGGAATTTAGATCGTTGAGAATTATCAATGAGCAGTGTTATGGTTCCTATTTTGTTGCTATGTGAATTTTTTCTCTGTCCCTTTTAATTTGCTAGCCTGGGATTATGTACTCTTTGCATTTTCTTGGGTGCAGTTAACCTATGCAGGTTGAAGGTTACCTTCTAGTGCCTTCTGAGAGCTGTATTTGGACAAGATACTTCTTAAAGTTGGTTTATCGTAGGATATCATTCTTTCTCCATCTATTGTGTTGGTAGTTTTGCTGGATATCTAGTAGTCCTGAATGGCATTATGGTCTCAAGTTTATAAAACATCTGCCCAGGCCCCTTTGGCTTTTAAAGCCTCCATAGAGATGTCAAGTGTTAATAAAATATGTCTGTCTTTATATGTTACTTGGCCTTTTTCCCTTGTGGCTTTTAGTATATTTTTTCTTTGTTCTGCATGTTTAGTGTTTTGATTATAATGTGTTGTAGAGAATTTGTTTTCTGATCCTGTCTATTTGGTGTTCTGTATGCTACCTGTACCTTTATAGGTATCTCCTTCTTTAGGGTAGGCAAATTTTCTTCAATAATGAAAATGTTGCATGGATTCTGGTTGTAATAAAGGAAACTCAGAGCCAGATCTCAGGGAAAGGCTGAGATATCAAAGAGAGGAAACACCAGAGTCAGATCTCACCCAGCTGTCTTCCAGCTTCCTCAGCCTCGATCCTCATGGCTTCTACTGCCTCTCTGTCTTTCTATGCCTGCCTTAAATACCCTCTTCACCAAGTTGTTTCACATCTAGGTTAAGATTAAAGACATGGGCTACTACTATTTGGTAGTTAGCTTTGAACTCACAGAAACACAGAAAGATCTCCTCTGTCTCTGGAGTTATGGGATTAAAGGCCTGGTACCACCACTGCCTGCCTGGGAGCCTAGAACTTCCTCTGTAAACCAAGCTTGCCTCAAACTCAGATCTTCTGGGATTAAAGGCATAGGTCACCACTCCCAGTCTTTCCCTGTGCTGGGATTAAAGGTGTGAGTTACCACTGTCTGATCCTCCTGGATTGATTGTGGGTAGATCTCTTCTCTGATATTTCAGACTTGTTTTATTAAATATATAACATACCACCACATGAGGTAACTAAACTTCTGAAGCTGTATGCCATCCCAATTAAATGTGGTCCTTTAGAAGAGTTGCCATGGTCATGGTGTCTACAGCACTAGAACATTGGTTAAGACAGCGGTGGGGTATTACTGTGAGGGACCTAACCTGACTATGTAGCTGAAATGCTTTAAGAGTGGCTTGATGGGCCATACTAGTGGAGGAAGTGTGGAGGAAGGCTGTGGTGTTGAGAGCAAAGTAGATTATGATGATCCAGCTCAAGAGGTCTGAGAGGAGAAGAATATTATTAGTACATGGCCTAGGGATTGTTCTTGTGCTAATTTGGAGAACAGTGTGACTGCTTTCTGCCCTTGTCCAAAAGATTTGCCTGAGGCTGAAGTGAAAGGTTTGGCTTAATGATGATAGAAGACAAGATTTGTCAGTACGGACTGGGTTGTGTAGTTAGTAGTGGTCACGCTTGTGTAGATCTATACTGAAGAGGAGCGAGGTGAGCAAGGAAAATCACAAAGTGCACAGTGGGAGAGAAAAGCAGCACCAGGAAGTGGGATGGGGAGTTCAGGGCTCAGGAAGGTAACAAATTTTGAAAAGCCTGATGCTAAATGGAATAAAGGGAGTGGTGACCTCAGGGCAGCTAAGCTTCCAACTCATGAAAGGAATTAGTGAAAAAGCTTACGCAATAAAGAAAATAATCAAAAAACAGAAAGCTGATGCAGAAGGGAGACATGGTCTAGCCCAAGCAAACAACAGAACTTGACAGATTCAGCCACATGGTTCTGACTGTAGAGTGAAGGACACACAAAAAAAAGGGTTATGGAATTGTAACAGGGCCCTACATCTTAGTAGGCCCACAGACTTGAGCACCATGATGGAAGTACCAGTCAGGCCGTGAAACTCAGATCATAGACAGCACCAGCTGCCAAACTAAAACAAAGGCCTAATCCATCAAAGTCCACAGTTCTGAGAAAGTCTATAAATGTACTAACCTTGCTTTTGGCTTCTGTACTTCTGCTTCTGGCTAACTGTTCTTGTTAACTGAAGTATGTCAACCCAGAACATGGTTTTTGAGCTTAAAAGTTCACTCCAAGAAAGGCTTGTGGCTATATTGGGATCTCAAATACTCTTGGCTGGCTAAAAAAGACTTTCTATTGGCTAAATATATGTCCAAAAATATTCTATAGTGGATATCCCACAACATTTATGGAGGTCCCAACTTGATTGCCAGAGACCAGATTTCAAGACACTGGTCAGGAGTCTCAGAGTCTCTTAAATGGGGAAGAGTGTGGTAGTCAAGGGACTTCTCTAGGTGTACTACCTGGAATGTTCTAGATCCTCAGTACTCCCTTTGATCAACCATTACCCAACACTTCCAAGGAATCTGACACTTCTACCCCAAAAGGAAACAAATGGGGAAATCTGTCACTTCTGAGGTAAGTCTGGTTAAGGTGACTTCTGTTTGGACACATAGGAGAGGTTGGTCACATCCACTGATCCAGTGTTTAGGACCCATGTGAGATGATTTCTTTGCCTGTTCAGTTGTATGAATGTGTAGTTGGAAGTTTCTGCCCCACCAGAAATTCTCAAACACCCAGCAGCTGCTTCCCAAATAATTGACTCAGATGCTTACTATTACTTATAAGTGCTCAGCCTTGTTACTAACCAGCTCGTACACTTAAATTAACCCATCATCCCTATCCACATGGTTTGATACCTTTTCCCAGTCCAGCATTCTCATCTTGCTTCCTCTGCATCTGGCTGGTGACTGTTTTTCTGCCTTTCCTCTTCCCATAATTCTCCTAGTCTCATTGTCCCGCCTATATTTCCTGCCTGGATACTGGCCAATTAGCATTTTATTAAACCAATACAAGTGACAAGCTGTTACAATGTACAAGAGCATTATTCCACAGCATGAATGTGTGGTGAATACTCCTCATTTCTTTACTGTGTACCTCTGCGATTCTTTCTATGTAATTATGTCAGCTCTGTTTCCCTGTATTGACCGGTGACTTTCTCTGGTATGATTGGTTTAAGACATGTGCTCCTTCCTGTTGGGCACCCAGAGAAACCAAAACAACAACAAAACCCCCTGCTTGCCCCACTCTGGGGGCAGGAACACTGCTCAGTGACGGTTGGTCCCTGTATGGAGGTGGGGGTGTCTGGGCCGCTCATCCAGAGCTCCCTGTCATCTAAGTGAAATGCATATACTGGGACTTCTACCATTCCTTCCCTGCTCTAAACAATCCCAGGGAAGGGAGGAAGTGGAAACCTTACTCCTTTTTTATGATTATATCACCCTTTCAACCAATGATCCATGTAATCAGAAAACTCAAAACCCACCATTCTTAGAAAACAGGAGAAAAGCCTCTCCAGGGCCAGACAGGGGATCACTGCTAGACAATGCAGCCTGGACAGAACAACTCCAAGTCCCTATAGTTGCTCAACTAATTAGTTTAACAACCCCCATCTAGATTAAACAATACCTAAGAACCCTGGAAACAAAAGGGAAAAACCACAGATCATATTGCCTGGTTTAGAGAGACAGGCATCATGGTGTCTGTCAAGAAACCTGGGACTCAGATTCTCATGAATATGATTGTTCCCGAGAAACAGATGTACACTGTCATTGACATGGAAGATGATTCTTCAGCTTCTCATTGCAGGGGTGAGTCAACCTGTCAACCTATATTTGCTTTTAATGGACAGACCCAGAGGGGGTATAATTGGCAACTTACATGGACCAAGATGCCCCAAAGACTTAAAAATTCTCCAACTTCATTTGGTGAGATACTAAATGCTGACCTCCTGCCCTTCTGTCAGCGGTTTCCTGGGAAAATAGGTTATAAAGGGATCACTGTGGAATTGCTGCAAAAGTTACAGATCTTGGGATACATAATACTGGCTAAGAAAGCTCGATTTTGTACAGCAGAAGCTCCCTATCTTAGCTATGAGCTGAGGGAAGAAGGAGCCTGCTTCATAGTAGATTTGCTGCTGTTCTTCAGATCCCAACTTCAAAGACTGAGACACAGGTTCAAGACTTGCTAGGTGAGCTAGAAATTGCTGCCTCTGGATACCAGAGTCTGTAAAAATAGCAAGGCCTCTGTACACTAGCACAAAGGGGGGCACCATGCCCCTAATCTGGACTGAGACTAAACCAAAGGTATTTGAGGCTTTAAAAACAACTCTGACTTCAACTCCAGCCCAAGCACTTCCAGATATCTCAAAATCTTTTTATCTGTTTTTCCAGGAAACAAAGATATTACAGACATTACAAAGAGGGTCTTAACCCAAACTTTGGGAAATGGAAATGACTATGACATACCCATTCAAATGACTGGATCCATTAGCACAGGATGTCCCACCTGTTTAATGATTGGATCCAGTAGCACAAGATGTCCCACCTGTTTAGTGATTAGCTCCAGTAGCACAGGATGTCCCACCTGTTTAATGATAGGATCCAGTAGCACAGGATGTCCCACCTGTTTAATGATTGGATCCAGTAGCACAGGATGTTCCACCTGTTTAATGATTGGATCCAGTAGCACAGGATGGTCCATCTGGTTAATGATTGGATCCATTAGCACAGGATAGCCCATCTGTTTAAAAGATATGGCAGCTACTGCTAGTCTAGTCTAATTAAAACCAAACAAAACCACATAGTTAACTCTGGGTCAGGACTGTACTCACAGCGCCCCATGTCCTTGAGGCCCTTGTCCAAGGGACATCAAAACACTGGTTGTCTAATGACTGTCCCAGAGTCCAGCAAAGGGTAGATAGATCTCCTTCTTTTGCTTTGTTTTGGGCACCCTGAGCCCCATTTAGGGAGGGATTTACCCACTAATGAGGTTATGTTTAGAAGAGTTCCCCCCCACCCATTGCTTCCCAGGCTCAGAGATCAGTAGTTGACAGAATGTTCTAACCATTTCTTTCTCAAGTCATCCCAGACCCTCAGTCCTCCATCTGGGCTATTCATCAGACCATCTGAGAGACACAGCCAACCTCCAAGTCCATCACTAGTTTCCCCTCACTTGAGGTAAGTGACACCATCTGGGTCAAGCAGGTAGCCAAAGGGGCACTGGAAATAACCTGGAAAGGACCCTATGTGGTGGAGGAGGGTAACATTATACTGTGGATCCATCACACTCAGGTTAAGAAAGCAGAAGCCACAGATACTGCTGCCAAATGGACTTTCTCCCAGACTATGGACCCACTAAAATTAAAGTTTCATCAGGCTCCATCCCCTCCCTGCCCCTTTACCTCCTCCTGAGTCTTATGTTTGCTTTGAATACAGAGTCATGGTCCAATACCCACCACTCTCAGGCCTGGACTGGGAACTGAGGAAGACAGATACTGAGAAGATATTAACTAGTGTAGCTACAGACAGCAACTCATAGCCATCTTGACCTTTGTTTACTGATGCCTACTTTAAGTGTCTATATTGGAGAAAGGAATGGCATGGGAGTCTATCATTTGAGATAGAAATAGGAAGCTTACAGTTCTATGCTGCCCTAGAGCTGGCCCCCAGTTCCCAGGAACAAGACTTTGTTTCCATTGCAAAAACTGGGTTGTGAAACTGAAGCTCCCTGGAAAATTCCTTTAAAAAGATTCAGATCTTTAGGAAACAGCGAGAACTTGGGTAATCAGATTCTATGCCACAGGAAGGGACCCTGGAGATAGGGTTAATAATTCCCAGTTAGAAACTGGCCACGATTGCTTAGAAACGTGGCCCCTGTACTACAGAAAGCTTAGACTGACTTCTCAGGAGATAGAGAAAACTATGTCTGACTTTGGGAGAAACTGTTGTTTTATGTTAACCAATCAGGAGTAATTAAAAAGAGTCTTGTCATGTTTGGGGAAAACCTCAACCCAAAAGAAAAAGACATGTTGTGCGATGGATGGTCTTTCTGTCTGCTGTGACTATGTGTTGTTACCAATGGTTAATCAAAAATCTGCTGTGACCTATGGCAAGACAGAATACAGCCAGGCAAGAAATTCAAGCAGAGGGACAGGAGAAGGGCAGAGTCTGGGATACACACAATCCAGCCACCCTAGAAGCAAGTTGTGAAAGTACTGGTAAGCCACTGGCCACACAGCAATACAGAGATTAATAGAAATGGGTTAATTTAAGATAAATGATCTAGTTAGTAATAGCCTGAGCCATAGACCAACTAGTTTATAATTAATATAAGCCTCTGTGTATTTTATTTGGGACCAAATAGCTGTGGGACATAGGAAAACTTTCAGCTACATCTGGTGTTCAAATTTTAGGGCACACATTTATGAAAAAGTCACTTGCCTATGGTTTTGTAGTCACCAGCATAAGCTGTAGGTACATGCGGACAGAGTCAATGCCTGGCCAAGTGGGGCACCAACCCAGTCACAAAACCTACAACCTAAAACCTGTCCTGTCTTCAAGATGTGCTGGGGCAATGGTTCTCCAGAGCTTGTGGGAGTGGGAAACTGGTAGACAGATATATTTTAAGGAATTGATGTGTGATTATCTGAACACCCAGGAGATGATATTGAAGTTAAATATGCAGGCAATCTCAGGGCAGACTGCTTTCTTTCAGAAGAGGCATAAGGCTTACCTCTTATGTTTTAAAGTTCATTTATTTTAATTTGTGTGTGTGTGTGTGTGTGTGTGTGTGTGTGTGTGTGTGTGTGTGCTTGTTAGTATGTGTACTGTGTGGGATCACAGTCCAGGAGAGGGCATTATCTCCCATGGGAAGGAAGTTCCAGGTGGTTGTGGGCTTCTAATGTGGATGTTGGGATCAACCCAAGTCCCCTGTGAGTGTTAAGCACAGTCTTAGTTGGGTGTCTATTGCTTTGTTAAAAGACCATTACCAAGAGCAACCTGCAGAAGGAAGGGCTTATTAGGGCTTAGGCTTCAGAGGGGTAAGAGCCCACCACCATCATATCAGGGAGGCAAGGCAATAGACATGTCCGCATGGTAACCAGAGCAGCAATCACACATTAAAAAGAATTCACACATTAAATTTTTTTAAAAGATTAGTTTGACAATGTCATATAATATATTTTGATCATATTCATTCTCTTCCCCCAACTCCTGCCAGACATGCCTCCTGCTTAAGGGCTCAACATCATGTTCCTTCTCTTAAAAAAGTCAAGGACTGAGTGTGGTATCACATGCCTTTAACCCCAATAATTGGGAGGGAGAGTTAGGCAGGTTTCTATGAGTTTGAGACCAGTTTGGTTTACATAGTGAGTTCCAGGACTTTTAGAGCTATGTAGAGAGACCCTGCCTCAAAAAGACAACCTCCCCCAAATACAGCTTCCTTGAAGTTATCTACCACCTCCTGCTGTTCCAGTCTTTCTGCCTCCTCTTCTGCACAGCTCCCTGACCCTTGAAGGGAAAGGCGAGATAGAGACATCCCACTTGGGACCAAGTGCTTCAGTGCCTCTCACTCTCTGCACATCCAGCTGTGGCCTCTGTGCTAAAGACCATCCACAATAAGAAGCTTCCTTGATGAGGGTTGGAGAGTTCGGATTTTAAACCACAAGCAGAAAGCAGAAAGTGAACTGGAAATGTTGCATGGCCAATGACAAGCTTCCTACAGCCAGGCCACACTTTCTGAGCTTACACAAACAGTGTCAATAACTAGGGACCAAATATTCAAATTTCCAAGACTGTGGAGAAGCATCTTTTTGTGGAATCTTTAACTATATAAAGATGTATTACATTTATTTGCTGTAGAATATAACTTTAACTGTGTAAAGGTGTGTGACATTTGTTTATGCTGCATTTGTTTAACTATGAAAAGATGTGTTGCTGTTTCGCCTTGCCTGCCTAAGGCACCTGATTAGTCTAATAAAAAGCTGAACAGCCAATAGCTAGGCAGGAGAGGGATAGGCGGGGCTGGTGGGCAGAGAGAATCAGTAGGAGAGAACAAAGCATGGGGAGAGAGAGGCGGCCACCAGCATCAGACACAGAGAGCAACACACAGAAGAAAAGGGAAGAATCCCGAGGCAAAACGGAGATGAAGAGAAACAGGTTAAGAAAAAAGGTAGCCAGAATGAGCCTAAGCTAAGGCCAAGCATTCATAACTAATAATAAGTCTCTGTGTAATGATTTGGGAGCTGGTTAGTGGCCCAAGAGAAAACACCTGGTACAGCATCTTGTTCAAACCACAACTTCTGAGCCATCTACCCAGCCTGGCCTGGAGATTCTTTTCTATTAATGTCTGGTCCCTCCAGTATTATAGAAACAAACCTGCTTTTTTCATCATCTATGATTTAATGTTAATTTATACTTCCACTGAAACATTTAGAATAGTGTTTGACCAGTAACATGGCTAGCCAAATTGACACATAAAATTAACCATTATAAATATTACTTACTTCCTTTTAGGTATGCATGGTGGTGCACACACCTTTAATCCTAGCGTTTGGGTGATGTGGGAATGTCTTTCTGTATGCTGTGAATATCAATCTTTAAATAAAGGAGCTTTTTTTGGCCCATGACAGGCCCCATAGAAAAAGTAGGTGGGAAATCAGAATAGGTAGGAAAGGAAGGGCAGAGTCAGAAACGGACTGAGCCAGCCGCCCAATAAGAAACATGTAAGGAACACAGGTGAGCCACAGGCCACGTGGCAGACAGATTAATGAAAATGGGTTGAGTTAAGATGTAAGAGCTAGCTAGCAATGTGCCTGAGCCATAGACCAAAAGCATGAACTTAATATTAGCGTCTGAATCATTTTTGGGGGCCTAATCAGTGGCAGGTGGCTAAGGGGTCTGGGGCTGCAGGTCTGTGAGTCTGGACCCCTGGCCACCCAGGGCCAAGAAACCCTATTGTAACACTTGGGAGGTAGAGGCAGGTGGATCTCTGTGAGTTTGAAGCCACCCTTGTCTAATAGGGAGTAACAGAACAGCCAGAGTTACATAGCAAGACCCAAAACATGAAACAAATACTGCTCCACTTTAGCTATGCATGGTATCACACACCTGAGACCCCAGCACTTGGGAGGTAGATGCAGGAAGGTCAAGGGTGCAAGGCTAGCCTGAACTATGTGAGACTCTGTCTCAAACACATTATATCAACACATATAAACGGTATTATGTAGTGTGTGTGGTACTGTGTGCTATTATATTTTACATGGACCATAATGTCATATCCCTGGAATCCTAGCTCTTGAGGCAAAGTGATCAGGAGTTCTAGGCCAGCGTTGGATACACACACACACACACACACACACACACACACACACACACACACACACACACACACACACACACACACACACATGTTTAGACCTTACAGATGCCTGAGACAATCGAGGACAGAAAAGCATTCATGAGAGCATGAGTTAGGACTAGAAAAGCAGACCGAAGAGCAATCGAGATTGGGGCTGTGCAGGACTCTCCCACCAAGACTGTTTGAGAGAGGGAGGACTTGTGGGGGCCATAGTTTCAGAGGTCTCAACTAATCCACAGTCATTTGACTCAGTCTGTTCTGGCTTGTGCATGGTGAGCTGAACACTATGGCTGGGGGTAGGTAGTGAAGCTCAGTGCCTCACCTCATGGTAGACTAGGTAGAAAGCCTAAGAGCCAGGTGGCAGTGGCCCACACCTTTAATCTCAGCACTTGAGAAGCAGAGAAGACAGATCTCTCTGGATTTCAGCACAAAAAAATACAGCACAGACCCTTCAAGGCATGCCTTCAATGATCTGATTTTCCATCCCAAAGGCCCTGATCCCTGTTTCTAGCAATAATGCCATCATGTTGTGAGTTCATCAACAGTTTAACCCACTGCTTCCCAGGGCCCCCATGAACCAAATCATCAGATGCAGACCATGTCCTTCAGTTCATGAGGTTTTGGTGACACTTCATATTCAAGCTCTGGTGTGATCCAGAAGGATTAGAGAGAAGGAAGTACTGCCCGGTATGTCAGGAAAGAACATGCTTTAGAGAAGAGTGGACCTGTTCAGGACCTCTCCTCCTCAGTATTCTCCAGGGCCAGCCCAGAGGGTTGCAGTGGTCCTTGATGGATCTAGAATGGGGATCACAGCACAGTTCTGACTCTTTAAGCAGAAATGATCATAGCCAAGAGACAGACAATAAAAAACTGATGTAAGTCACCATGTGGTGCTGGTGATGGGTAGAGCGGGATGGCAAGGACAGTGGTTAGCGAGCACTGAGAAGATGAGAAGCTAATCCTGTTTATCTTAGAAACCCTGATGCCAGGTGGTGGTGGCACATCTTTAGTCCCAAGCATAAAGGCAGGAGGATCCAAGTCTGAGGCCAGCTTGGTCTACAGAACAAGTTCCAGGACAACTAAGAGGCTGAAAAAACAAATGAACACCCTGATATTTTTCATAGAGAAAAGAAATATATTCCCAGTGTTTCCTCTCGATAGATCTTTAGACCAGGACCGTGGCTGTCTGGGTTGCCTTTGCTTTCTCGGGTTTAGCATTATATCTTGCACATAGTGGTACCTGAGCCTTATGAGTAAAGAGCATGCTGTACAAATGTGAGCACTGAGTAAAAATCTGAATACAGCAGCACACATCTGTGTAGACCCTCAGCCTTGAGACAAGAGATAGGTTGGCCCTTTGGCCTGTTGTCTTGCCAACCTACCTCAGTGATTTCAGATTCAGTGAGAGACCATGTATCAAAAAATAAGGTGGAAAGCAATAGAAGACATCAGATTAGTCTCCAGCCTCCACATGCACCTGTACACACACACACACACACACACACACACACACACACACGCACTCACGCACACACACACACACATACATACATACATACACCCCTCCACACACACATTAATTAAATGACTAAAATGGTGTTTGCAATGAATCTCAACAGAGGACAATAAAAGGTAAGGACAGAGGGTGCTATGGCTTGCAACCCAGAGACTTAGCTCTGGAAGCATGGCTGTCTTAATCAGTGTCCTATTACTGTGAAGAGACACCATGACCACAGCAACTCTTATAAAGGAAAGCTTTTAATTGGGGCTGGCTTACAGTTCAGAGGGTCAGTCCTTTGTCATCACGGGGGGGGGGGGGGGGGGGACGACGGGGGGACGGGGACAAAATGGCATTCAGGCAGTCAAGTGATACACAACCACCTGTAACTCCAGCTTCAGGAGATCCGACACCTTCTAGTCTCTGTGGGTATCTGTACATGTCACACACACACACACACACACACACACACACACACACACACACATTTTTTTTTAAACTCTTTAAAATATATCTAATGGGCTGAGCAGTGTAGTGAATGCTTTTAATCCCAGCACTCAGGAGTCAGAGGCAGGTGGAACTCTGAGTTTGAGGCTAGCCTGGTCTACAGAGTGAGTTCCAGGACAGCCAGAGCTGTTACACAAAGAAACCCTGTTATAGCTGATCTTTCTTTGGAGCACAAATCAGCTCCCAAATAATAACATGGAGACTTCTTATTATAAAAACTTGGCCTTAGCTTAGGTTTGTTTCCAACTAGCTCTTATCATTTAAATTAACCCGTTTATATTAATCTACATTCTGTCACATGGCTCCTTATCTCTGCTCAATACCATGTGTTCCATTTTCTCCATGTCTGGCTGATGAACCCCTGCATCTCTTCTTCCCAGAGTTTTTATCTGCCTTGTCTAACCTCTCCTGCCTAGCTATTGGCCATCCAGCTCTTTATTAAACCAATCAGAAGGGGTCTTGGCAGAGACACATCTTCACAATGTAGAAAAAATTATTCTACAATACTCTGTTTTGAAAAACAAAAGCAGAAACAAAACAGAGACAAACAAAAATATATACGTGATGGGGCAGAGGCAAGTGAGCCTCTGTGAGTTCCTGTCAGACACGGGTACTACAAGACTAAATATAATGGGATCTAAATTTGAGATATGCCTTCATCCACTAAAAATACCAACAAGTGGGGATGCTGCTCACTGGTAAAATACTTGCCTAGAATGTAGAAGGCCCTGAGTTCCATCTCCAACAGAGCAGAAAGAAAAGCTCTTGAGACAAAGGCTTTGCAGTCCTTCCTTATGTTCTGGAAACACATTCTGTCATTGTACTTGTCCCCTGAAGTCTGTCCTAAGGAGTGTTTTTGTGTGCTTTGCTTGACTTTTCTTGATCCAGATTTTTCATATGCCCTGCATTATTTTTTTGGTGTTTTGAGAGATTTACTCTACAGTCTGTTGGCTGTTTTCCTGTCTCAGCTTCCTGAGTGTTGGGACTGTCTGTGCTGACTACCATGCTCTACTGATGCTTCTTTTTAGAAACATGTATGATTATAAGGCTCTACTTATTAAAAATTCCATGTTGGTAGCTGAGTTCCAGATTTGATCCCCACGGCCACATTTTTTTTTTGTCCTGTATTGACTTTCCCTATACTTTTGGTGTCCATTTCATCAGAGGTACATACTATACCAGAAAAGTAACAAGGAACTATTGAATGTAACTTATATAGAAATTTCTGACCTAAAGGGATGAGTAATGTGTATTGTCTACTGCTGTGTAGTGACTATGTGAAAGCTCAGCATCTTTTAAATAAACATCATCTCATAAAGTCTTTAAGGCCAGAGATCTGAATAAGCACAGCTGGGTAGCTCTGGCTCAGGAATACCCCTCCCCCCTCAGGCTGTAGTCAAACTGATGAGCCAAGCTGCAGGCCTTGAAAACTCCTGAGACACGAAGATTCATGTTCAAGGTCACTCACTGGGTTGTCAGCCTGAGCCTTCTGTTCTGAGTAACAGGGATCTCTCCAAAAGGCTCCTCACAACACAGCGGTGGCATCCTCAGAGTGAGTGGTGAGTGAGACGAAGACAGAAGCCATGATCATTTTTTAAATAGCTTTATTGAGATAGGATTTACATACCCTCCCATTCAGTAATATATTCAGAGTTTTGTATCCAATGATGTGCAATTACAATCATGCTAAGATATTCCTATCATCCCCTTCCCCAAGAAGATCACACCCATTGACAGCAGCTTCTTCAAACCCCTCTAGCCCTGGGAAACCACAGTATACAGGATCTCACCCTGTAGGCAAGGCCTGCCTGGAACTCCCTCTATAGCCAGGAGTGACCTTTTACTCCCTGCTCCTGCCTCCACCTCCCACATGCTGGGAGTACAGACCTGTGCCAATGGGTCTGACTGTCACTGCAGATTTTAACCTTAAACCCAGCAGGATAAGGTACTTGCCAAGCCTGACAACTTAATTCCTGGATCCTGTATGGTGGAAGGAGAAAACTGACTCCTGAAGGTGGCCCTCTATGACTCCCACAGCATGTATACACACACACACACACACACACACACACACACACACACACACACACCACAGAATAAAAATGTGTAATGAGAATTTAAAGCCATTGTGATGATAATAAGATACAGGATCTTTTATGTTAATAGCATTTAAAGTTTGGGCTGAATGTAGCCTCTCACATCCATAATCTGTTTCAGAAGACTGAGGCAGAGGGTTTCTACTTATCCAAGGAAAATCTGGAGTACATTGTGAGACCCTGTCTCAAAAAGCAAGAAACAATAAAGAAAAGTATAATCGACTGTTTTTCTGAGCAGTAAATGCAATATAATGACTTTTAAACCTCACACGTGCAAAAGTATTGTCATTAGTAAAAATGTCAGTCTTCACAAATACTTTGAAATTTTCTTTAAAAGACCATGTATCCCTCAATTAATTATATGTGATTAGCATAATCTCAATAAGAAACAAACTTACAAGGGTGTATTACTGGGAAAGGTCTGGGTAGAGCTAGATGACATAAACACATTCCTGGTCTCTTCTATTTAATGAAGCTGCAAAACCAACACAGAGTTCATAGTGAAGATAAACTTGGAGAGTGGAAAGTGTGAAGGTCAAACCATGGAGAGTTGATCTGGGAGCTGGAGAGATGGCTCAGTCTTTAAGAGCACCTGCTGTTCTTTCAGAGGACCAGCCTTCTATTCCATTCCCAGTCCCCATATAGTCTGGCTCGTAACTGCTTGTAATCCAGTTTAAGAAGATTCGTGGCCTCTGTGGGCACCTTCACACATTCAAACATATGTGTGTGTCTGTGTGTGTGTGTATGTGTGTGTGTGTCTGTGTCTGTGTATGTGTGTGTATGTGTGTGTGTGTCTGTGTCTGTGTATGTGTGTGTATGTGTGTGTATGTGTGTGTCTGTGTATGTGTGTGTATGTGTGTGTGTCTGTGTATGTGTGTGTGTATGCGTGTGTGTGTGTGTGTGTGTGTGTGTGTGTGTGTGTGTGTGTGTGTGTGTGTATACAAACAAACAAAGGCAAAGGTGTGATGGCACATTCCTTTGTCCCAGCACCCAGGAGGCAGAGATAGGTAGAGCTCTGTAAATTCAAGGCCAAGCTGGTCTATAATAAGTTCTGGGACAGCCACGGGGCAATGATATTTGCATAATTCAAAACACCTGAAAACAACACATTTTGATTGAATGAAAGAAAACAGCATAAAACATTCATGAGATGAAAGCAAAGTCATCAAAGTACTTCTAGAGTGAAGCTTGAGATGTTCAAATGGAAATATTAAGGGGAAACTATACTAAAATAGATTCCAGTTTAAACTAGAAGGAAAGAGAAATGTAAGCACAAGAATGAGATGTGAGCAGAAAGGTCAGGAGGTCAGGAGGTCAGGAGGTCAGGGTCATCCTGTCTCCAGAAAACTCAGCAATTGCAAAAATAGTGAAATTGAAAGCTGGCTCTTTGAAGACAAAACAAACCTCTCTAGCCAGAATAACCCGGGAAGAAACAAAAAGATAAAGACAACATAAACTATCAGTAGAGAAATTAAAACCCCTGCAAACCAGTGGTTCCTAAGAGAATACATGAGCAGCTCCACATGCATGAATCTGACACCACAAACTACCCAGACTCACTAGAGATAAGACAGATCAGAGTCCCTTTGCAACTATTTAAGAAATTCTGTTTGCAAGAGCCCCATGAAGCCTACCTGTGGTTGTTTCAATGTAACTGGCCCCCAGAAGCACACAGGGAGTGCCACAATTAGGAAGTATGGACTTGTTGGGAGAAGTGTGTACTGTGGGGTGGGCTTTGAGGTCTCCTGTGCTCAGGCTACACCCAGTGTGGACATGGACTCCTTCTGCTGCCTGCTAATTAAGATGTAGAGCTCCTTCTCCAGCACCATGTCTGCCTGCATGCTGCCATGACCTACCATGATGATAATGAGCTAAACCTCTGAACTGTAAGCCAAAAGTTGCATGGTCATGGTGTCTCTTCACAGTAATAGAAACCCTAAGACACCACCCCTGGCCCAGGAGATATTAGCAGTTGGTGACTGCTGGGGTGGAAGGTGGGGGTGTGTGTAGGGGTAGGTAGGGATGGGGGGGAAGGAAGAGTTAGTTTTCTTCAGGACTGAATGTGGTGCACATACATACATGTAGGCAAAACATCCATACACATAAAATAAAATAACTAAAATATCAATACAACTAAAGAAAGACTGACTATCCAGTTGTCAGGTGTGGTGGCACACACCTTTAATTTCAACACTTGTGAGGCAGAAGTAATCAGATGTTTGTGAGTTCCAGGCTAGCCTGGTCTACATAGGGACTTCCAGAGTAGATACAACTACATCATAAGACCCTGTCTCAACTGGAATCTAAGGATCCAAGCTGGGCTTTGATAACAGGGAAGACCAAAAATGAGTCAAGCGAGAAGGAACAGCCATGACCAATGAATGAAGATCGTGGCTGGGGGTAGTCCTTCAAGAGACTAGAGCCCTACTAGAAAGCTAGAAAGCTGGACAATCAACAGTCTTTTCTGGAGACAATAGTTCACATTTATGCCGACTGGAGCTGTGAAGGGGCAGATGGAAGGTGGCCTGGTAGTGATCTCTGATCAGGATCTCCTGGCCTATGTCACCTAAGCCCAGGAGAGAGCCTATCAGAGTCATGGCACCAAAATGTTGGTTTCATGTGTGAGATCAGACACACACTACCAGATGCCACACTAGTGTTTATTCAGGGGAGTTGCCAAGCAGGTACAAGGAAAAGAAGCAGAAGAGAAAGAGACAGACTTTCACATGGAGGCTCCTTTTAAGAGAATGGTTGGGCACAGATTTATATAGCCATGCCTAGGGGTGTGCCCCCCGTATGTGGTGTATTTTGCAGCACCATGTTGGGTTTACCATTGGGAGCTACATGCCAGGAACTCTTATCTCACCCAGTGCCATGTTGGGTTTACCACATGGCTGCTGTGTGCAAGGAATCCTTACATCAACAAAAATAAAAATGGAAGGAAGGAAGGAGAGAAGGAAAAAAGGAAAGAAAGAACAAAACCCTGAACATGAGTGCTTATATCATCTCTTCACAAATACCTCAAATTGGAAACAGCTCAGGTTCTGCAGTGGCTAAGTTGTTTGTATGATGAGTAAAAGGATGAATGATTGATACAGAGAACTACTTGGATCAACTCAAAAGTATTGTACTGAGAGAAAACTCTCAAAAGTCACAGGGCATCCTTAAAAAGATAAGCCTGTAGTGAAGGAAAGTCTCTGCTTTTATTTTGATTACAAAATAATTAATTTTATTCAAGTTAGATGGCTCATAACTGCCTCTAACTCCAGCTCCTAGAGGCCTCTAACCTATAGGTATCTGTAGTGGTGTGTGTGTGTGTGTGTGTGTGTGTGTGTGTGTGTGTGTGTGTGTGTGTGTGTGTGTGTGTGTGTGTAGTGGAAGTTTCTGTCCCACCAGTAACTCCCAAATACCCAGCAACTGCTTCTCAAATTACTATCCAGAGGTTTATAGTAATTAAAAATGTTTATCCAGTAGCTCAGGCTTATTAGTAGTAACTAACTCTTACACTTAAATTAACCCATAACATGTGGCTTGGTATCTTTTCTTAGTACAGCATTCTCATCTTGCTTCTCCTGCCTCTGGTTGGTGACTCCTGACTATACTCTTCTTCCCATCATCCTTAGTTTGGCTGTCCTGCCTGTACTTCCTGCCTGCTCACTGGCCAATAAGTGTTTTAGTAAATCAGTTTGAGTGACGAATCTCTACAGTGTATAGGAGGATAATTCCACAGCATTTCCATTTTTTGTCTACTTAAAAAGGAAGGTTTGAACATGGTAAGATTATATACAACAAAAGAGTTATCAAGTAAGAATTATAGTAACATTATCTAATCATTTGTATTTGGTAAAATTAGAGAAAATAATTATCTTATCTCGATGGGTCTAAAGGTTTGTATCTAATTTACTTTCTATTATAACTAAGGAAAACTATAGGTATAACTTGTTAGTCTTCAACTCTGTCAAAGACCCTAGGAGGGTAAAATGTTACCTAACAACAAGGACAGTCACCCAAAGATTCTCTGTAATGTTGGGGCATCCAAATTTGGCCTATAAGCCTAGCATATTTAACAGCCTTTCCTGTGAAGCAGGGAATTTTGAAGAACTGTCCTACTCTGTCTTGGAAAAGATTGGAAGTCACCTTTCTTAAGTTCTGCTGGTGTAATTTGTACAATAACTGTCAGAAATTGAGGCAAAGGCAGTTTCTTTGCCCATATGGTATTAGCTTTCACTATAAAGAAAACAAACTCCATACAGACTTTCTTCAATGCCCATCAACCTCTTTAAAGTAATTGGTGCTTCCAGAAGCAGACCTGTCTCACTGTTGAGAAAAGTCTAAATTCTTAAAACATTCACATGACATATTCTGTAGGTTTTTGAAGTGTTTGGAGATTGCATACCTATCTGAAATATATCTGTTTGACTTTGAAAACCTAATTAATATGACTGTAAGTTTGATATTATAAATATTAATCTGTACTTCTTAATTATACATTTTTAAATGAACTGAATAAACATAATACTCTAAGCAAGAGTAGAAATATGGATACAGTATAGCACATCTTTAATTTGTATCAATAAACCAAAATTCATACCAATAGAAAATATGTAAGATTAATAGTTGTTTTATAGATTAAAGTAGATTTAATAATCTATCCCTTTATCTTATCATTTATATAACCCCTCTTTTTCTTTTCAGAACAAGATCCCTGAATCTGATCTCTCTTGTTTAGCTTTTTTCCTGACCATTATTCATAACAGCTTATAACCAACTCTTCTAAACAATTACAAACATTCATAATTTATTTTTGGGAGTGTGAGCATAGTTCTCTAGACTACCTCCTGATGATTAGAGTAGCTGATAATCTTTGGGGGACCCTGAGAAAATTCAGGATTATGGTCAAGTCTTTACTGAAGAATTCTATGAGGCTGGGTCATTTCAGCCAACTGCCTTGAAACTGTTCTGGATATAGACACAGAAGAAACCTCAACAGAAGCAGTTGGAAATGTTGAATCATCTGGGCCATTCATTCCCACTGGAGATCTTTCATGGGTCTTGCCTGATCAAGCCTGATTTTTCTTAACCCAGAATGAATCCACAGCCTCTCATTTCCTGTGGAAACAAAAGCATAACCTTTTCTCCAAAGTAACATATCTTTTGACTTAAAATTTGAAGTCAAGGCATTTTCAAAATATATAGGTTGGATTAATTCGGCAACATTTATAATCATATGTCTCTTAGTAGCTGTTGCTCATTCCTTAGCAGTCAAACAATTTAAATACAACACAATAACATACAGTATCCAGAATCTCTGTGTATTTTCTATCTTTATATGGCTTTTTAAAATATTACTTTATTCCTTTTTAAAAACTTTATTTTAAAAATATTTCTTTTTTATGACTATACCTTCTCTTTACTCTCCAAGTCTATGCATATTTTAAATGTAAATTTAAATGTAAAAGTTAGAGGTTTTTTTATCTGAATTTGTCTTTACTGCATATCTCTATTTTTTGTAACCACATGAGTCTTTAAACTGCTAAGAGGCATGCATGCCTAGGACTAAAGTGGCAGCTTTGGTTTTCAGCTCTGCCAAGTTCCTTGGTCTGTGAGAGCTTAGCTTTATAGCAGAGGAACTGGTAGAAGTCACATTTACCTTTCCAACTCTGGAGAGTTTCTGGATCCATCAGGTAGCTTGCCAGCAGCTGCTCATAAACTCCGTTTAAATGTTTGGTAGCAGGACCTCCCAAAAGAGCCATCTGTGCCACCAGCATGAGCCAGGAAGCCACATCTTAAAGGAGCCGTGTCTCTGCTTGCTACCAGCAAACAGAGTCCACCCAAGAAAATGCTACTATTAAGAAGTTGTGCTCAATTCTGTCCTTTTGCATTTTTAGAATCCCTTTTAAAAAGCTTTCTCATGTATTATGTGGAAATTCTTTCCCCGTGTTGGGTACCATATGTAGTAGAAGTTTCTGTCCTACTAAAAACTCTCAAATGCCTAGTAACTGTTCCCCAAATTATCACACAGAGGATTATAGTAATTATAAATGCTTGGCCAATAGCTCAGGCTTATTAGTAACTAGCTCTTACACTTAAATTACCCATAATTCTTATCCGTGTTTAGCCATGTGACTTGGGTATCTTTTCTTAGCACAACATTCTCATCTTGCTGCTTCTGCATCTGGCTGGTGACTCCTAACTCCACCCTTTTCCTTCCCATCATCCTTAGTTTGGCTGCCCCACCTATACTTCCTGCCTGGCTACTGGACAATCAGTATTTTATTAAAACTACAGTGATAAATCTTTATAGTATATAAGAGGCTTATTCCCCAGTATGTATGTGTGTGTGTGTGTAATTTTTTGAGACAAGATTTCTCTGTGTGACCCTGGCTGTCCTGGAACTCTCTCTGTAAACTTTGTTGCCTTTTTACTCAGAGACCTACCTGCCTCTGTGTTACAATAAGGTTTTTTGTCCCATCCAGCCAGAGGTCCAGACCCACAGACCAGGCACCTAGCAGTGCTTAGGCCCCTCAAAATGACTCAGACACTTACATTAATTTTATGCTGTTTGGCCTATGGCTCAGGCACATTGCTAGCTAGCTCTTTCATCTTAACTCAACCTATTTCCATTAATCAATCTGCCACATGGACCATGGCTCATCTGTGTTCCTTACATGCTTCTTCTTTGGGCATTTATATTGATTTGTGTATGTCTCTGCCCTCCCCACTACCTATTCTGATTTTCCCACCTACTTTTTCTACAGTGCCTGTCATGGGCCACAACAGTCTTTTATTTAAAGACTGATACACAGCATACAGAAGGACATTCCCACATCACCTCTGCCTTCTGGGTGCTGAGGTTAAAGGTTAAGCCACCACTGCCCAGATGGCACCTGTACTTATAAGGCATACTCAGAGAAAGACAAACCCACATACACATAATTAAAAATAATATTCGAAGAGTGAATACAAGTACACATAGACCATAGAATAATCACTAAACACAATAATTACATAAAATTGTCCATTAATATGGAATGACATATATTTTTCCCAACCAAGATTTATCCAAGAAATAAAAGAAAACATCAGCAAATTAGTAATAATAACACGTCCTGTTAATAAAATAAGAGCAAATGCATGATAAATTCAGAAGATGAGGAAGTATTTGATAAGCAATATCTCTCTGATAATTCAGCACTCAGGATCTGAGACAGGAGCATCGTGAGTTTCTAAGCCAACATAGACTAAGTGGCAACACACATTCTTTAGCTCTTAAGAAGAGAATCCAACTTGAGAATGTAAATATATCCATCAGTTTTCCATAACTTGATCTACAATATCAACAAACTAATAAGATTTCAACAGGTCTTTGCAGATACAGACAGCCTGATTCACACTGCACTGGGTGTGACAATGCTGTGTTAAGGAGAAACTGTACCAATGGCATAAGGCCAAACAGATGGGATGAGAGAGTATGCAAACATAAATTATCACTGCAGAAGAGTGCCGGAGCAAGTGTCTATCTGGTAAAAACAACAACAGCCACTTATACCTCACACCAACACATCGATCTCTTGCAGGTTACAGACCTCAATATGAAGGGCTAACAACTATGTTTTCTAGAGAGATTGGAGAGGGATACTGCAGGATGTTAAGGTATAGGATGATTTCTTCATGAAACAAATAGCAATCAAACAAGATGGGCATAGTGCTCCTGCCCTTCGAGCACTTGGGAGCAACTGACAGAAGGGTCATCTTAAGTGAGCTCTAGACTAAATACAAAGAGATGCTTTCTTTAAAAAAATCAAAGTAAGACATACAAAGAGCAATAATGACAAAAGACAAATTAAAATGAAAAAAATCCACTTTGAATAAAAGGTCACGGAAAGGGAAGAGATATGGTGTACAAATGAAGTGGCTTCTAGTCACACTGCATCAGACATCCAAGCAGGAATACTGACTTTATGAAAGATACCTAAACAATTCACACACTCACACACACACATACATACACACATACACAGACACAGACACACACGCATACACACAGACACATACATACATACACCACACACACATACACACTCACACACATACACATATATATGCACACTCATACACAATACACACATACACACTCACACACATTCATACACACACATACTCACACACAGATACATACATGCATACACACATACACACATGACTTAATTTAACTAGCAATCAATGCAAATAAGAAACATGCTGAGATTTTACTGTATATCAGACTGAATATAGTTGAAAGTAACAGGGTCTTTCACATACTGCTGATGGCAGAATAAACTGGCACAATCAATTTGCAAAATGTTTATCAACAAAGCAATTCTACCACTAGATGCCCAGGCTAGAAAAACTCAAATGCATGTAAGTGAACATGCTTATCTAAGAATAGCACTATTTGTAATCTCCCAAACTGGAAACAATTCAAATGTTCATTTGCAGACTGGATAAATCAAATGACACATTTATATGACAGAATGTAGAAGTGAAACGGGAAAAAAAAAGCAGCTATGTGCAATGATATATAAACATTGGGGCTAAAGAGATATTTCAGTGGTTATGCATATTTGCTGCTTTTGTAGAGGACCTGGGTTGGGTTCCTAGCACCTACATGCCATCTCACCACAATAACTCCAGTTCCAGGGAGTCTGATGCCCTCTACTGGTCTCTACAGGCACCACCACTTGGTGCACATATCTATGTGCAGTTAAACACATTCATATAAAGTAAAATAAAAACTTTAAAAAATAATTTTGAGTAAACAAAACAAGGCATGGAAGACTCTCTGCTGTATAATTCTCTTATGTATAGTTTAGGACCCAGCAAAGTGATTCTTAAGTTGGGCCTGGTGGCATAGGTCTGTAATACCAAGTATTTGGGCTGAGGATGATTGTAAGTTCAAGGCCAGCCTGGGCTTCAGAGGGAGTTCAAGGCTATTCTGGGAAATTTAGTGAGACTCTCTCAAAAAATTTAAAGAAGGCTGAGGAATGGACATAGTTCTATAATAATGTACTTGCCTAGCATGTGTGAAGCCCTAGGTTCAACCTTTAACACCCAAATGGTCTCTTTAAATAACAAAATTATGTAGAAAAGAAACATATCATAGGTTTGATGGGGAAGGTGGTCTAACCAGGATGCTGATCACACAAGAGGCTTCCAAGGATCGTGGAAGACTATTTTCCTGAACAGGGGCTACATAGATATTTACAATTACTTTTATCCTATACAGTTATATATTATATATCATTCTGTATGTGTGTCACATTCATTTTTCTAAACAATTTTTTCAAGTCAGGGTCTCCCTCTGTAGCCCTGGCTGGCCTGGAACTCACTATGTAGACCAAGCTGGCCTCAAACTCAGAGACTCATCTCCCTCTATTTCCCAAGTTCTGGGATTAAAGGTGTGAGTCACTAACACCCAGCTTCTTTTTTTAAAAAAAATTTTTAAGTTAGATTTATTCCTTTTTATTTTATGTGTGTTTTGTCTAAATGCATGCATGGCTGTGCATCACGTGTGTGCTCAGTGTCTGAGGCGGTCAGAAGAGGGCATGGGATTCCCTGGTATTGGAGTAACAGACGGTTGTGAGCTACCATATAGGTGCTGGGAATTGAGCCTGGATCTGGTCAAGTGCTCTTAACCAATGAGCCATCTCTCCAACCCCTGTATCATATTCTTTTTTTTTCATTTATTTATTTATTTATTTATTTATTTATTTATTTATTTATTTATTTATTTATTTATTTATTTATTTATTTATTTATTTATTTTTTGAGACAGGGTTTCTCTGTGTAACACAGGCTATCATCTTGGAACTCAATTTATAGACCAGGCAGTCTTTGAAATCAGAGGTGGCCTGCCTCTTCCTCCCAGGTGCTGGAATTGAAGGTACACACCACCACACCCAGCTCCTATTATTTGAGGACTGGTGCTATCCATTAGTGGCAGCATAACTATTAGCATGTGGGAGACTGTATATAGAATCCCTAGCACTACTACAAAAGAAAGATTAAAATCTGTCTTCAGAGTCTGATAGGTTTCCTAACATAGTGACTATACTTCCACTTTTTCAAAGAATTTTTTAAATTACACTTTGTTTGAAGAGCATACTCTTAGTACATCTAGACTGTGCTAACAGGGACTGACAGACATAGAGACTCCCTATTATTCTGTGGTCTGAAATGATACACTATGGTCTTTTAAGAATCTCAGCTTAGATTTTGTCTTCATAAACCTCTTCCTCAGCACTCAGAAGGCTGAGGTCGGAAGACCTGAGTTCAAGACCAACTTCATTAGATTCTCAGATAAAGCCTCAGATAAAAATTCTTTAAAACCCCCCTTTCTTTGATAGAAGATACAATTCCTCTGATAGCAGTTAAGTACAGAGAATGCAAGGTCACTTAATAACTGTCATCAAATAAAGATGTTCTCTGTCTTTAACTATCAGGGAAATGCAAACTAAAGCCACAATGAGATGCCACTCCATGTCCCTATTCAGAACGACAACATGTGTGAGTGAAGGCACAGGGAGATAGAGCCTCTGAGCCTTCATATGTGCTGGCAGAAACTCCTACTCATTGCTTTGGAAACCAAGTCCATCATATCATCAGTTGGTTATCCTCCTACTTAGGCATCCAAGAGAAGTGAAAACATACATTGTCATAAAAATGTATATATTAATGTTCAAGCAGCCCCAAAGTAGAAATTATCTAAATGTTATCAGCCATGGATGATATTAGAAATGTGGCACACTGTTGGGATAATCTTTGTGTACACTGTGTAAAAATGTGTCTCTGACCTTCCTCACCTACCTTAAGGCCTTCTGATAGGTTTAGTAAAGAGCTGAATGGCCAATAGCTAGGCAGGAGAGGATAGGCAAAACTTCCAGGGCAAGAGGAACTCTAGGAAAGAATTTGAAGTGTGGGAGATTAGCCAGTCACACGTAAAGTAAAGGAAGGTGATATATATGATACTGATGAGAAGTGACAAGCCACATGGTAGAATGTAGATTAATATAAATGGGTTAATTTAAGTTATAGTAGCTATTTTGGAACAAATCTAAGCTAAAAGTCAAGCTTTCATAATTAATAAATGTCTACATGTCATTATTTGAAAGCTGGTAGTCAAAAGAAGGACCCATTATATTTGGTGGCCAAATGTGGGGCCCATGTATCTAAGCATAGTGTCTGAGAACGCTGAGAAATGCTCTGGATAAAAAGCTAGATGCAGCTTCCTAGCAACCATACTCTCTCAGAAAAGCCTGGTCCTTGCAGCATATAGTGTCAAGGCTCCTTTAGGAGACCTGCTGTGTAGCTGAGCACTTAAATGTGGCCTATGAGAAGTCAGTGTGCTCCTCAGTGGGAGACTAGGGACCCAGCAGTGAGGTAGGCACGTGAGGCTCCTGGTTGTAAGGAAGAGAAATACCATAACGCCAGGCATTTGGACTGTATACAGTGCTACATTAGATGGTTTAAAATAGAAACAGAAAATGAAAAGATAAATGACTAAACTGAGATTGGGTTATGGTTATGGTTACTATATTCCTGGCATTTCATATTTTATTCTTAATAGCCATGGTGGTTTTCTATGCCCTCTCAAAGAAGCTTTAGAAATACAGGAAAAAAATTATAAAGTATGAATTGATAAAAGACCAGCCTTAGAAGAAAAATTAGAAAGACTTAATAAATATAAATTCAAGAAAGATACTGAGACAAAGGAGTTGCTAGATTTAAAAAATTTTAAAGAAGCCATAATTTCATGTGGCATGTACTCACCATTCTTTAAGCAGATATTAAATTCTTGGGTGATTTAAAAGAGTAACTCTCTAAGACTGTAAAGATATGACAAAAGGAATACTAGAAGCTGGTCCTCAGTTACAGTGTGGTGTGGTCGGTGGAAGAAAGAAGCTCAGGAGACAGAGCAGAGAAATGGGTGCCAGTATTTCCCAAGATCAATTTTTGGTGACGGTTAATATACTGAGATACAAATGCAGGTTGAATATGACAATGCCACCTTGGTGCTGTGTTGTATAGTAGCTTTAAGTACTAGGGACAAGGAAGAAAGAAATGGGGAAAATGTCAGAACCATTTACTAAAATTATACAGCTTTCAAAGAAAGCATCCACTGATTTATATATGTATATATATACACATATACATATACATACACATATACATATATATATACATACATACATACACACACATATATACTTTAGCTGTAAATAAAAGAATACCAGATTCAAAAGCCAGGCAGGTATTAGTCAAATCTTTGACTTCTGAAAATGCTAATTCTGAATGCAAAAAGGTGATTAGTCCTTCAAAGGCAAGATCAGCAATAATAGGTGAATAGATTAGAAATATGGCTGATATTGAATCTCATACTTATGATGCAACTTTAATAGAAGTAATCTCTAAAGGTTTTAAGAAAAGCCAAACTCTCAAATGCCTTGGCTGTGGTAAGCAAGGTCATTTTAAAAGGAATTATAGGCAAAGTGTTCCTAGAAACAATTTTTTTTCTAGAGGTAATTCAAAAAGAAGGCCCTAGACTTTTGGAGTATGCAGAAGGTGTGGCAAAGGCTGACACTGGACTAGTAAATGCAAATTAACAAGAGAAAACAAGGTAACCCCTTGTGGAGAAACACTGTGGGGGGTCTCTTGCAGGCCCCATTGGCCATTTCAGGTCAGTATCAGAGAAACCACAGAGCAATTAAACAACACTGCTCTGGAAATAACCATTGGTAACCCAAATAGCAAAGTCAAAACAGCTTCAGAAGATGAGACAAAAAACTCAGGAGAGATTACAAAACAAGTATTTCGGCAAGTTGATACAAATGATCAGAAGCCAAAAATAAATAAATAAATAAATAAATAAATAAATAAATAAATAAATAAATAAATAAATAAATAAATAATATATATATATATATATATAAATGACATTGAAATTGAAAGTTTGATAGACATGGGAGCAGATATAACAATAATTTCACCAAAATCTTGGCCTCCAGATTGGCATCTTCAGGAGGTAAATATTCAGCTCCTAGGAATTATGACATTGTCTCTGGTAAAACAAAGTCTAAAATGGGTTAAATGCATAGGAACAGAATGTCAAGTAGGAAAATTAAAACCATATTATAACAGTGGGAAGCACAGATTAACATTCTTCCAACTCCAGAGACAGGCTGTAAAGAAGAGATGTTCTCAATAAAGAAATTTTAAAATGTTATTAAAGATAGTCACAGACTGTCCAGGTTGTCTAAAGGCAAGACACAACAGAGGTTGGCTCTTCCACTGCTGATAGAACACCAACTACCCTCCTACTAAAATGTGAACTGACAAGCTATTTGAGTATGGCAATAGTTTATGACAAAAAAAGTAAAAGGCACCAGAACAGCTCATCTAAGAGCAGCTGGAGGCTTAACATATTGAAGAGTCCTCCAGCCCTTAGAATTCCTCTATATGTGTCATGAAAAAGAAGTCTGGAAAACAAAGAATGTTAACAGATCTGAGAAAAATCAATAAAGTCATTCAGTCTGTGTGTTCCTTACAACTGGAATCTCTTCAATTTCTTTATTATCTAAGGCATGCCCTATTATGGTGATTGATTTAAAAGACTGCTTTTTCGCAATCCCTTTGCATGAACAAGGTAAAAAAAATTGCTCTCACAATGCTTACTTATATTTCTCAATCTGTTAAAAGGTGCCATTGGAGGATCTTGTCACAAGAATTGTTAAACAGTCCTACCTATGCCAGTATTTTATACAACAGCCATTAGAAACAATTTATAAACAATTTCCTTGATCTATAATTTACCATTATATGGATTTGATCAGCCATGAAAAGAAAATGTGTTGAAAGCCTCAGAATTTGATAAGAACCACTATGTTAATAGCAAAGGTTTAAAGAAAGATCACTTGGCAACAAGCCAAGATAATTATAGGGAAATATCTTATTTTTTCTTTGTATAACCAAACTCTATTACCTGTAGGAAGTAACCCAAAAGGTACCCAAATAAATGAAATTTGGCAAATGGATAGATTTCATTTTTCAGAGTTTGGAAATTTAATGTGCATAACAACATAGATACATATTTAAGATATCAAGTTAAGTTCTGAAAAAGCTGATTCTGTAATTATACATTTATTAGAAGTTATGTACATCATGGGGATACCTGTACAAATTAAGACTAATAATGCTCTAGCATATGTCTCTAGTAAAATGAAAGTTTTTTGCATATTATAAGATAAAGCATATTATAGGCATGCCACACAATCCTACAGGACAGGCAGTTGTAGAAAGATTCAATCCTACTTTAAAGGATATACTTAATAAATACAGAGGGATAACAAAGACCCCAGAGATAGGTTATAGAATGCTTTATTAACTTAAAATTTTTTTAAATGATAATGTACAAAAAAATAGCTGATGAGGGATAACATATTGTAGAAAAATGTAGAATTAAGCTAGCCTATATATTTTAAAGATGTCTTAACTTCAGAATGGAAGTCAAAAAATATGTTGTGTTGGGGGAGAAGTTATGTCTTTGTTTCCACAGGAAACAAAAAACTATGACTTCCTTCAAAATTAATAAAGATCAGATTTGACTTTGAAAGACCTCCTCAAAATCTTGGCTACTGGTGTAAAGGAAAAAACCAAGAAAACTATGAGAAAGGTAACATATATGCTGATCCCTCTACATAGCAATAGATCTGAGACTGGATGAGACATGATAAATCTTGTTGGCCACAGAGTCCTCATGACTTGTTATTACATGCCATTCTTTCATCTGGTATGGATGGAGATTTATATTACAGTTTGGTTATGTAGTCCAAATAGAATATAAGGCTGGCAGATGCCTTTTACCTGTTCAAACATAGAACAGAAAATCATCTTTAGATGATTTGTGTACAATGCACATTCCATACTTGTGTTAACGCTGATATATATGTTTAAAAGTTTGTGTGTTTTCAGAAAAAAAACGATTAGACAACGATGAAGACAAATAGCCCAGGTTATCCAGTCTCTGTTGCCATGTCCTCAAAAACTTGCATCCAGAACAGCTTCAAAGCAGCTCGCTAAAATGATCTAGCCTCATGCACTTCTCCCTGTACTTTCCCATCCCACAGAGACAACAAATGGTCCAACTATTTTTCCAGGGGTCCCTAAAGATGCTGTCACCCCTAGACAACAGGAAGCAATTTTAAGGACATGATGCCCACATTTCTGAGAGGTAGGATAAGTGGTTTTTGGTTGTTCTGTGGGTTACAGACATTCGTTGACATTTGGGGGGAGTTGCTTTCAGGTTGTTCTTGGTCAAGGTCAGGGAGGAAATTAAGCAAAGATAGGGATCTCATTCTTTCTTTTTATTTCTTCTATCCTTCTTTCTCTCCTATCCTGTATTGGGGAAAGAGGGAATAAAAGACAAAAGAAAAAAGGAGGATATTGGAATGATAGGGTAAGAGTAGAGTATTGAATCTACTTTTAAACTAAAAAGCAACTGCTAGTCTAAAATATTTTACATTGGTATGGATTTTTGTATATTGATAAGTTAAGGTTATTTTTGCTACAGAATACTATATATATGTTTCTGTTCTTGTTTAAGATATTGTACCTATAGAACACATTTAAAATATAATGAAGTTCTTGTCCTTGAAACTACTATTACAAAGTATTTAGGATCAGTAAGAAATGCAGAATAGTCATTAGTCACCAATAATAAACTTGTACTAGGTTTTTTTTTTCAAGGTTAAAGAGATATATTTTAGATAGGTGGTCTTCAAAAACTTCAAAGATTACAGAATATGGCACTTAAGATGTTTTAATAACATAAGGCTTTCCATGACAGAGACACATCTGCTTTTGGCAGCATCAATCTACTTCAGAAAATAATGATGGGTACCAAAGAACCTCCATATGGAGTTTGATTTAAATGTGACAAAGATAGCCATTGGACAGGAATCTTCCCTTGCCTCAACTGCTGACAGTATGCTGTCCAAATCAGACAAGCAAGACACAAAGGAAAGTGACTGCTGAACTTTTCCAAGACAAGGTAGGAGAGTCCTTCAAAATTCCTACTTCACAGAAAAGTCTGTCAGATATTATAGGCCTGTAGACCAAGGATGGATGCCCTAATGTTGCAGAGGAACCCTGGGTAATTATGCAAGATATCTATGTCATTTCTTTAGTTTTTGGAAGTCACTTTCTCTGCAGTTCCTTTCCTGTTTACTCAGGTAATATTTATCCTTCTCAGGTCTCTGATGAAGTTGAAGACAAGATAGAGTTATAGATTCCCTTGTTACCAAATCCAGAAAAGAAACTTACAAAAGAGATGTAAAGTTTATAAAGGCCAAGAGATATATAAGCTTAAGTTGTCTACCTAAGAAAATGTCTTAAGGTCCAAAAAGATATTTTTAGGCTAGTAATACAGGTTATGATAGAAAGTGATTTAGGTACAAAACTCACCAAGATAGGACAGATAATACAGCACTTTCTCCAAATTTTCCAAATACAAATGGATAGGACATTGTGAATGTTATTCTTACCTGATACTACTTCTTATTGTATATAGCTTATTGATATTAAAAAAGAGCCTAAAAAACTAAACCAGGGAGATGTTGAGATAATCTTTTTGTACACTGTGTACACTGTGTGAAGATGTCTGTTTAACCTCACCTTCTGATTGGTTTAATGAAGAGTTGAATGGCCAATGGCTAGGCAGAAGGGGAGAGGTGGGACTTCCAGGGAGAGAGAGAAACTCTGGGCAAGAATCTGAGGTGGGAGATTTGCTAGCCAAATGCAGAGGAAATCGGACATACAATGCTGAGGAGAGGTAATGAACCAACATCACAGAATGTAGATTAACAAGAACAAGTTAATTTACATTTTAAGAGCTAGTTGGACAAACTTAAGTGAAGGCCAAGCTTTTATAATCAATAAAAAGTCTTTGTGTCACTACTTTGGAGCTAGTAGTCCAAAGAAAGATCCATTATAGCAAACCTTATAACAAATGAATCTTAAAAATCCAAAGCTAAGTCAGAGACGGCATAGAAGATACATGAATATTCCATTTACATAAAATCCTAGAATAATGTAAGCCAGTTGAATTTCTGGAAAACTTTTCCCTCAGTCTTGGGGACACTGGACCCATAGGTGTGAGTCACTGTGCTCAGTTGTTCAGGGTTTCTTTCCGGGATAGACATATTCTGAAGTTGATTGTGGCGGTGACTATAGAGCTCTGGGAAGGACTAGGAGCTGTTGGGATTTTGTTTATTTTATAGGTATTGGTGTTTTGCTTGCATGTCTGTGTGTCTGTCTGTGCACAGTGTATATTGTATGCAATGCCCATTGAGCCCAGAAGGAGGGCATCAGATGCCGACCATGCAGGTATTGGGATTTGAACTTGGGACCTCTCCAAGAGCAGCCAGTGCTTTTAACTGCTGAGCAATCTTTTCAGTCCCCCCTTTTTTTTTGTTTTTGAATCATCGTCTCTTCCTGCAGCCCAGCCAGACACAAGACTCATGAGCCCAGGCTTGCCTTAAATGGCTGAGATTATAGGCATGAGTAACCATGTCCCATTAAAGCTGCATATTTTGAGTAAGTTGGTTGTAGATAAACTTTTAAAATACATAAACTTAAAAAAATACATCAACATTCTATTCTATTGCATTTCTGAACAACACAATTTGGACCAAAATACTTCATTTTTTGAATACCAGACTTTATGCCTTAACAGAGATCTAACGAGGTAATTTAGAAAAAGATAGAGAATTCTTTAGGTCATGGGTTTCTGGCCTTCTTGACACCAGTTTTTATCCTTCTGTGACATCCAGGAGCAATACATCTTGAGAGTTATTGGAGAGAGCAAAACTGTTCTCTAACAGGATAATCCTGAGCCGGGTGGAGTACACACCTGTAATGTAGCCCTGGAAGCTGCTAATGACTTGGTGGGTGAAGGCAGAATGATTGTAGCTCCAGGGCAACTGCAGCTACACAGTGAATGCCTGAAAGTCCTGAGCTACAGAATGAAACCCTGTGATAGAAGGGGGTGAGGGTGGGGGGTTCTCGGCATTTCAGTGCATGCTGGACACCGTCTGTTCTAGCTAGGCACCCCACATGTGCTAATGATTAAAATTCCACATTTACACTGTTAGGTAGGCTGTCTTGCTATCTCTGCTACAGAAAAGGAGATAATGACACAGATATAAGTTAATTGACCTAGAATGACCTAGTGGGTGCATGAACGGGTGCTCAGACCACACTTCTTGCTCCCTGTCACAGCACCCACAAGCTCCACTCTGATGTAGATGAGGATTCCTTCTTCCTTTCTGGCCAGCTCTTCCAGTCCCTCCCCCACTCCCCATTCAAACTTCACAATCCTGGGGAGGGTTCTCAGTGAGCCTTTCTTATCAGAAGCAGTTGTAAATAATCCTCAACTTCCCCACAAACAAGACACAAAACTACCCTCAACATACAAACTCTAGGCGGTTCACCGTGCTTGGACTACCTTCCTCCCCAGCCCACGAGGCTGCTCCCCCAGAGGATGGGTCCTTTCCCACCTCCCTGGAAGATTTGGCAAACATCTGCTGGAAGAGCCCGGCAGCATCACCACTCTGCAGAGACCTATCAGTCTAGCAGATCACTGAGAGGAAACCACAGGGGTAGGAATAGGGGTGTTTGAATATCCCCTAGCCCAGAGTCTGGAAAGAACCTCAATTCCCCTCCACACAATCACCTGAGAGTTTTTTTTTTTGTTTTGTTTTGTTTTTCTTTTTCCTGTCTCAGTTTGGAGACCTCCAGTGCCAGAGTAACTAAAAAATTCTACCCACTGAGAGACCGGTACCTGAGAGATGTTGATTTCCCTCCACCCAGAGACTCCAGGCAGGTCTCTGCTAGTTAGCTCCAGAGTCATGTTAACCCGCCCGCCCGACTGGGAGTCTCTCTAGCCCAGAAGCTCCATTTTCAGACCACGCATTAACTAACACTGAAAGGAAACCAAAGGCCACATTTCCTCTCTGGTTCTTTGTCATTAAATTGTGAATAATAATGCATTTACTTATTCTCCCACTTAAAAAGTTGTTTAAATTCTTTGAAGAATCTTGCAAGGTAGCTTGGCTAGACAGCAGGCAGGACAGTCCAGTGCCTCAGGTGGGGAGGCGAGGGTCTTCCATTCACCTATCTTTTGGTCCAGCAAGTAAGCATTAGGATTGATGGTGTAGTCCTTGGTCTGGACATCGCTGGCTGTGGTAACACCCCCACATACAAATACCTTGTTGTCTCCAATGGAGCAGATAGCATGGGACACATCCAAGGGACAGCTGTTGGGCAGCAGAGGCACCGAGGTTGTTGACTTGTTAGCTTTTATCTTCTGTAGGTTGATTTCCACACTCTGCCGGTGGCTGTGCACACGGAGGATATTGTCCTGATGAAAAGACAGCAGGGGCCGGTGGTTGAATTCAATGGGGAAAGTGATACACTGGACCACTTCCCCCGTAGTGGTGTCAAAGCAGTCTACTACACCGACCCGCGAGATGTAACCCTTCACCAGGCATCGCCCAGTGACAATGTACAGGTTCCGGTCACCCTTCGTGATCACTGCTGTACCATCCATAGGGATGCTCATCTTCCCCGCCAGGCACCAGGCTTCCTTTCTTTCATCATAGCGATAGATGTTGGAGACATACCGGCGTGGGGCAATACTCCCACCTACTGAATACACTGTTCCTCCGCAGGTCACCATGGTGTGGAAGACAAGCCCAATGGGTAGGTCAGGTAGCTTGGTCCAGGAGTTATCATCCATGTCATAGCGCCATGCCGTCTTTAGTCCTGAAATCTGCTCAGTGGTGCCACCGGAGATGTAGATGTAACGGCCAGCAGCAGTTGCACTCAGTGCGGCTGCGCGGTAGGGCATCTCTGAGAGCTTCAGCCACAGGTTCTCCTGGATGATATAAGCAAACACTCCATCGTTGAACTTGCCATGGGCTTTCTGGCCACCAAGGATGACCACTGAATCAAGCAGGGCCCCTTTCCGCTGGTAGCTCAGCAGGCTGCACGGCCGCTCCTGCTTGCGGTCCATTAGGACACTCTCAATCAAGGTCGCGTGGATGGAATTGTTCTCTAGACCCGCCAGCTTGTTGCTGGCAAACACCAGCGTCTTATTGGAGACAGCATTGAGATTGATGTAATTGAAGAACTTCTTGAAGTATTTTTCCCGTTCCTCCTTCCGGAAGTATACCCAGTTGATGAGTGCACTGAGAGCCTGGTCCTCATTGAGCACGTGAAGGTTTTCATCACGCAGCAGGCGGCCGAAGATGACAGGTGGGCAGCGCATGAAGTGCATGGAGCCCTCGGGACTGGCCCAGAAGTGGAAGTTGTCACGAATGCCAGAGTAGGCCAAGTCTGATACTTCTTTGAGCTCAAACAGCTCAGCCAAGAAGAGGTAGCGCAAGCAGTTAGCACGTCGAATGGACTTAATAAGGAAGTCATTGCAGTGAATCCGGAGGCGTGGGGTGTTGAAATACTGGGCACCTCGAAGCAATTCCTCTACATTCTGCTCTGAGATCACCACTTTGCCGCTGTAGAAGTAGTCCAGGAGCTGGTCTACCGTGCCGGGACTCAGGTAGTTGGGGTCAATGGTGATGAAGAGCTCGTCAGTAGTCTTCATGTCATTGCTGGAGATGAGACTTTTTACCAGCGGAGAGACGGCAGCCAGCACGTTGCGATGTGCGAAGAAGACGTGGTGGTCCACAGTCAGGGCCATGTCCCAGTACTCTTTGCGCTTTCTCTGCTTGTTCAAATTTTGCAGCACAAAGCTGTTGTAGTTTTTCTCTGTGAATTCCAGTTTCATGGTGCTTCTCGTTGGCTGAGACAGAGCTCAGTAGCAGGTACTAGAGAACAGACTTTTTCAGGCCTTTGGGATTCGGAGGGATGGTTGTTTGCAAAGCAGCTGGCCAGAGAGGAGTAGGGGTGGGAGAGAGGGTGATGTCATAGAATGGATGAGGTCATCACAATGCAGCCCCTTCCCCACCCCCAGGCCGTCCTGGGGCCTTTCTCCCCTCTGCTACCTGCCAAGGCCATAGGACCTAGTTCAGGCCAGAGCTCCAGAGGAAGCTCAGGGAATGGACCACGGTGTCCACCTGGGGCTTTCAAGCTTCAATTCAAGGCTTCAGCAGGAATGTCAGCGCTGGTTTGGGTTGAGCAGAAGGCAGCTGTGTATAGTGGAGATAACGGGAGAGAAAGAGAGCTTACCATTATCTAGAAGCCTCCCATTTTACCAGTGAGGTTAAAGTCCTTATCAGAAAGGACTTCCCGGTGTCATAGAGGCTGCTGGAAGCATTACCCCCCCCCCCCACACACACACCTCTTGTCATGAAGCCGGGACCACCTAGTTTCTCTGCCAAGGTCCCTGGGCATCTGAGAAGACAGACCCTTGGCTTCTGACCTTTATAGTCAGGACACCATTTTCATTCAAAATGGAGAGGTGGGCTACACTTGCTGGAGCAGAAACAGAACAGCCAACACCAGGAAGATGGGAGGAGGGCTTGGAAACAGCCTGCTGCAGATTTCCAAGTAGCTAGTAAAATGCTGGGGCAGTGCCTGGCCGTTCTTTCCACCCAGAATTACTTGGACAAATTCTCTCGGGCCTCAGAATTTTTTTTTCTGTGAGATGGAAATAAACTGGGCAGCAGCAGGCACAGCGCTTAGCTTGTAGCAAACCTTCAAATATATGCCAGCTGCTGTTTCTCAGTCAGTATTACCGCCGCTAATGGGCGCTGATGGAGGCATCCCCGAAGCTCTGGGAGGCTTGCAGGAGCCTGTCGCGGCCGCACAGTGGAGCTGCAGGGTCACCTCCCTGCTGGGAGCTCGCTGCCTGCGCAGCCATCCCAACAGGTTAGCAGAGGAAACCCGCCGCTGGGGCCCCCTTTCCGCCTGCATGGTTATGCCTGGGATTCTTCGGTGTGGGAGCGACTCAGAAACGCACGCCTGGACCCAGCTCACTGTCTTGTAGACCCTCATCTGCTCTCATTTTCTAGATTTGGACAAGAGCCCAGAGGGTGCATGAGCGCTAAAGAAGAGGGGCTCTTGTACTGATCTGGCTCAGACCCTAATCTCCAAGCTGATTTCTAAGCCCCACTCCAGACCTTTAGGTCTGTCCTGAGTGCACATCCCAGGAAGACTGTCAGCTTTCATCCCGACCACTCTCTCTGGCTTTGATCCTTACTCATCTGTTCAATCAAAACCAAGCCTTTATTTGCTGGCTCAGTAATTCCAAGTTAATTTTTAAAACAATTGAAGTTACTCATCTTGAAGGCTGATTTCCTGGGACAGTAGTCTCTTTTAAATGTGATACTAAAGAAAGGCTGAGAAGCTCTGTCTCCCCATTTGGAGGAATACTTAGGTTCCAGCCTCATTCCATAGAACTCCTTGTGCGGCTTAGCTCAGTTCCCCACAATGGTCTATCTCTGGGAGAGTTTTCAGCTCTGCATGCCTCTCCATCTCTCATCACCTGAGAAGCAGTGGCCACTTGCCTGGAGGAAGTATCATGATGCTGATAAGGATGCTTGACCCGGTCTTGTCCTGGCTACCAGACTCCACTTGCTGGAACATTTACCAGAAGCAGAAGGTTATGAGACACCCCCCTCCACTCCCTCCAGCACCAGGACAGGAAGGAGCATGCTGTGTCTCCAGTCCAGGAGGGCCTGACAGATCTGACATCTGAGGCCTGGAGAGGAGAGTTCAGCTGCTATGTGCACTGATCTTAATTGCAGAGCTTGTAATCCTCAACATACTCAAAATGGAAAGCTCAGAACCCTGTTACTTGGCAGACAGAGGCAGGGAGATCTTTGAACTCAGGAGTTTAATGTCAGCCTGGATAACATAGAGACATCTTAAAACAAAACAAAAAGCAGGGGTGTGGTGGTTTACGTGTGTCGGGAGACTTAGGAAAGAGGATCAGCCTGGGTAATGTAACAGACTGTCTCAAACTTAAAAAATAAAAAAGGGAAATGCTCACTAAACTGGACCAGGGATATAGCTCAGTGGGTAGAATGCTTGCCCAACATGCACAAAACCCTGTTTGATCCTAGAACTACATAAGCTAGGTATAGTGACACCAGCCTGAATCCAAGCACTTGAGAGATTAAAAACAGAAAGATTGGGAGTTCAAGGTCACCCTTAGCTGTATAGTCTTGAGTTATAGGCCAGCCTGGAGTTCTTGAGATTAAAATATATATGTGTGCAAGGGGGTGCCATTGAGATGGATTTACAGGTAAAATGCTTGCCCAGCAAGCTTGACCAACCCATTCAGTTCCTTGGACGCACATAAAGATGGAGGGACACAAACAATTCCACAAGTTGTTCTTGCCCTCCCACTATACATACATACTATACACAAACACTACACACACATACTACACACACACTATACACACATACTGCACACACACATGCTGCACACACACACACTATGCACATACATACTACACATACACACACATACCATACACACACACTACTACACACACACACCATACATACATACTACACACACACACTATGCACACACATACCAAACATACATACACACACACTACACAAATACACTATACACACACACTACACAAACACACACAACACACACTAGACACACACACATACTATACACACACACTATACACACATACACTACACACACATACATACTATATACACTAGACACACACACATACTATACACACATACACTACTCACACACACATACTATACACACCCACACTAGACACACACACATGCACACACACATACTAAATACATACCACTACTACTACTACTACACACACACACACACAATTTTCTTTGAGATTGGGTGTTTGGTTGACCTAGATGCATCTGGGAAGAGGGAATATCAATTGAGAAAATATCTCCGTTAGATTGGCTTGTATGCAAATCTGAGAGGTATTGCCTTCATTAACGATTGATGTGGGAGGGCCCAGCTCACCATGGGCTGGTGCCATCTTGGGCACGAGGTCTTGGGTGGTATAAGAAAAACAAGCTGAGCCAGCCAGTAAACAGCATTCCTCCATGGACCCTGCTTTAGTTTCTGCCTCCAAGTTACTGCCCTGATTATCCCCTTTCCTTCCCAGGTTGCTTTTGGTCATGGTGTTTTATCATGGTAATATAATCCCAAAGACAGGGGTCTCTTTATGAAGCTCTGGCTGTCCTGGAACTTGCTAGGCTCGCTTAGAACTCACAGAGATTGCCTGTTTGTTCACCTCTGTTGGGACTAAAGGCACACCCCCTCACACCTGGTTAATAAACATTCTTTTACATTTATGGAAGGAATGAGCTGAGGCAGAGCTGCCAGTTTGAGGCCAGCCTAGTCTACATAGCAAGGGCTAGGCCAGCCAGGGCTACTCTGTGAGACTGACAAAGAGAAAAATGGGTGTGTCCACGTCTATCTGTTCAGCCAGCATCACTGCCTGGCTCTTGTCCAGTCCTGGAAGGCAGTTTTTTCCTTCGTCCCAACCAACCATGGAAACAGACTCCAGCTTAGAGACTGGCTTCATGCCAGCTGCCACCACCTGGTCATATGGATATGCTGATGTTCCTAGGAGTCACTAGAAAGTCAATGACAATTTGCTTGGTGTGGCCAGAAAAGGATCCCTTTCAGATTGTTTTAGTCTGCTCACCTCCTCTTTCTGCCCTGCTCAGAATTTTCCATATTTGGGGATCTCCTGGGTAGGAGACCCTAATATTCTAATCTTTATAGATTAATAACATCACATTGTAAATCCTTAATCAAGGGCATTTTCAGAGACATACAGAATTACAAGTAGGGAGGTCAGGATAGTCCTTAGTATTTACTCTTCTTGAATCTGTCTTCGAAGCACCAGGGCTTGTTGCTAGAGCTTCAGGCACACAAGCCATGTCTTTCCCTTTTCTTTTTAAGACAGGGTCTTCCTAATTGTCCAGGCTGGCCTTGAACTTCTGATCTCTCTGTCTCTGTTTTTCCTAGTAGTTAGGATTCCAGGCTAGTGCCTCCAGGCCAGACTCATCTGTCTTTACCATTAATAACTGGACCACACATAGCTTCAGCTTACTGGGGCTCTATTTTAAACTTACAACACCCTTCTGTTTTCAGTTCCACCAGTAAATTCTGTCCATGTGTCTAAGCTCAAATTCTCTGTCCCTGGCCTGCCTTGGAGCTGTCTGCCCTCAGATCAGGGTCTGTCTACTCTCAGATTGGGGTCTGTCTGGCCTCAGATCAGGGTCTGTCTGTCTTCAGATCAGGTAGTTCCATTCATCTCTGAGCATCACACGCTTCCAAAGTGGCTATTTGGGCAGTGCAGTCCCCTGGAGAGGGACTGGGGAGGTGGAGTGGTTCAAGTGGATTCGGAGTCCTGAATTATCTCAGCCATAAACTAAAAACATCAGAGGAAGAAATGACACAAAAGGAAAGGATTTTATTGTCTCATTTGTCGATATCCCTGGAAGAACCAAGTGGCACAGTGTGAGACTGTTCACAGTGTAACAAACCCTGCCAGCCTAGCTGTCCTTAGGTCAACAACCCCTTTCTCAAGCCCTTATGTAGGAAGGAGATACCTTAATTTCAGGGACACTCAGGACCTCTGCCTTGGTCCCTCCCAAGTGGACCTGGTTAAACAGTATTCAGAGGGAATCCTGTATAGTTTGAGACAAAACAAAGAATCAAATTAGCGTTTCTAATCTTCCCATTTGGGAAGCCTCCCAGGAGCATGTGGGCTTGCCACACATTCCAGGAGGGAGCCACAGCTGCTAGGGACAAGCCTGGGTGGTCACTGCCTGCTGGGTTGGAAAAGGACAGAGGCTGTGGGGTTTCCTCCAGAGCCCCCAAGTGATCTCACCCTCACCCCTACACCAGTGACTTAATAGACCGAGGCCTTGGCCAAAAGCCCAGGCAGTGTGAGGGTCCATTCGAGGAGAGTGGAGGGCAGGGCTGCATTCCAAACCTAGCCCTGCCTCCGGGCTCCAGATGCTGAGCTGTAAGCACTGAAACTTAAAAAAAAAAAAAAGTGTGAGGTGTCAAAGGTGCTAGTGGCTACTGGTATTTGCTCTTTAAAGGGTAAAAATTGCAAGGAAATGGGGGTGGTTTGGTTTGGTTTTTTTTTTCCCTTCTCCCTTTGCTCTTTGGCAGTTTCATTAGGGAATCCCAGAGGATGTGGGATGATGTCATGTCTTCCAACCTAGACTCTGTAAAATGGAGCTGGTCACCTGTCTTTAACTCAAATTCCTTTATGTCACACTTAAAGGAAGGTTTAATGTTTTCAAAATCTATCAAAAGAAGATTACAATGCAGGAAGTTGACATAAACAGCACCTCACTTCTGAGCATGCAAATATTCAGAATACACAAAGTCCTGGGGATGGATATTAGAAGTAAGAAAGAGACAAAAGAAGTCTGTTTATAAAATAACAGCAAAAAGATGTCAGAACCAATCATATCCAAATCTAAGTAATTGTGGCCTAGGAAGTCTTCTGGATAAATGCTCCCATGCCCATCCTTTAACCGGAAATGAGCTCACGCACAGCTGCCTGTGGTGTGTACACCAGTGATGCTCAAAGTACACAGGCAAGTACACACTCCCACAGGGACAGACATTTGGCTGACTCTTTGTTGGTCTATAGGCACTTGCTATGTGTGTCTCCACCTTCTCATTACATTTGGAGAGTTACTTCTTTGGAGGTGGGACATTTTCTTCAAAGAAGCCCTCGTTGATGACATTCCCTGCTGGAAAGTATCTGGCCACCACAAAGGAGGACCCATCGCTGGCCGCCGCCTTCCCAACACCTATCTTCTTTGTATTCTTCCAAACCATGGCTGTGAAGTGCCCTGTGGAGGAGAAGGCAGGAGCAATGAGGAGTCAGCCGAACCCCGATGGATGCGTGGAGGAACCTCAAAGACCTGCATGCTCTTGTCAGGCTTCGGCATTAGATATTTTCAGATGCTAAGTATGAAGAAGAAACAAATCATATGGCTGCCGGCCCTGTCAATCAGTCACGCAGACCTCAGTCATCTCAACACTTTCTCACAGTCTTTCTGAGATTATTTATGATAATGCACAGTGAGTAGTTCCAGCACTGGTGACATCAGCTTATTGGTACCAAACTGAACTCTTTATTTTTTAGATTTCAAGGTTGTATTTTATGTGTATGAATGTTTTGCCTGTATATGTATATGTCAGAAGAGGGTGTCAGACACCCTGGAATTGGAGTTATGAATGGTTGGGAACCATTTGGTCCTCTGCAAAAGCAACACATGCTTCTATCCACTGAGCCATCTCTCCAGGCCTCCAACCCAAACGCCTTACACATCTCTCTCTGCTATTTTCTGATTTTTGGTTTCGTTTTTACCTGTGCTTGAGTTGACCTGTTGGGAACATTACCACAGACAATGTCCCTTCTTTTCGAAGCTTTGTCCCTCATGGAGTCCTTCAGCATCCCTCCCTTCTCCGTCTTTGTCCTGCAGCCTCTTCATCCTTAATCCAGGAGCTCACACCTTTTCTTTCTACACTCTGTCCTTCCCCGTGGCTCCCAGACGGATTCCAATTCCTCAGGTTCACCTCTCCTTTCTCTGTTCCAGACACAATCACCACACACTTCCACTTGGATGACTCACAAATGCAATCTATCCAAATCTCACTCTTTGGTCCCTCAGACTTTCTCCTCTGCTGACCTCCCATCTCTTTCAACAGCATCTTTGTGCACACACCCGAGGGAGGGATGAGCCTGCATTCTTTCCTCTCTTGGATATTCCTCACAACGACCTATTGCTAATTCCTGAGGAATCTGACTCTAAAATCTAGCTCAACTGTAGTCTTTCAAGACCTTGCTTTCTCCCATGGCGCTCTCCCTTGGAATGATGCAGCATCTCCTAGCTGCTCTGCTTCAGTCCTCTTGAATTCCTCTGTCACAGTGAGAATGGGAAATGTCATTGTGAGTGAGTGGAAAGGTAATTAATTGGGCCATTCTGAGACATAGGTCTTATCTATTTAACTTCCCACAGCAGGCTGCTTCCTATAGAGAGTCCCTGTGGGAATGAACCCTTGCTCAAATCAGCCTACACGTGGATTTTTTTTTTTTTTTTGTACTGGGAATTGAACCCAAGACTGTACAAGCCAGTAAGCATGCTACCACTGTAGGCTTCCAGCCCAGCTGACTGACTAGCAGTTTCTTGTTCCTTAGGCCTCTGACTAAATGTCACTTGTTTAAATAGGCTATAAACAATCACCCTTTGCCAAGCATCTCCCTCTCTAGCTTGACCACACCTGTTTCTTCCCTTCTCCGTTCCTACTGGCTCCTTCACCTATGACCGCCAAACGGCAAAGAACAGGTTTTTATTGTTCTTGTTTTAGAATTGGAGTTTATTAAAGATATTTTAAGTTAGCCTTAAATACAAAGGTTGAGTGGAAAGGAAGGTGTCTAGAAGAAATCATGGCATACTCAAGATCGAGAGCTTCTCAAAGAGAGTCTTAGACAAGAAGACAGACATACCCAGATATGGGTACAGTTCTCATGGGAGTCAAAGTTCATTGAGTATGGCTGGTATTTAAGAAAGAGATGGAGAGAAAGAAGACATTACGCTCTTAGATTAGGAAAGCAGGCAGATTAATGGTGAAACAGCTAGCAACAGCCAATGATTCCTTTTTTTCTTTTTTTAAAAGACAGAGTCTCTGTCTCAGGGAGGCCTAATATTCAATATGTAGGCAAGGATGAGCTTGACCCTCCAGCTGTCCAGCTTTACCTCTCCTGTTATAGCACATGTCTGTGGTGCTGGGGCTTGAGCCCAGGGCCTCCATCTGCCAGCTGAACTATACTCCTGCCCATTGGTTCCTAGTCTTACTCCTTGGTCTTCCTGGCTTTGAAGTTGAGGACTGGGGCTATCTTTCTGCCACTCTGCCTGATTCATGCTTTATTATTTTTTAATTTAAAATTGCATTTGGGCCTCAAGGCACACATCTTAATCCTGATACCCAGGAGGCAGAGGCAAGTGAAATCTCTGAGTTCAAGGCCAGCTGGGTCTACAGAGCAAGTCCCAAGACACCCAGGGCTAAGCAGAAAAACTGTGTCTTGAAAAACAAAAGCAAAACCAAACCAAAACAAAACTTCCATTTGTCTGGGGGGGGGGGGTGGCAAGCATGCCTTGGAGCAAAGAGAAGCTCAGAGAATAACTTCAGGAGTGAGGTCTCTCCTACCAAAACTCAGGTCGTCTTGGTGATAAATAACTCTGAGCTATTTCATAGGCCTATAATTTAAAATTTGTGAAACTCCAGCACTTAGGAGGCAGAAGTAGGAAGATCATGAGCTCTAGGTCAACCTGGAGTGTGACAAATTGAAGCTTCCTTAAGCCATAGAAAGAAATTCTATCTCAAAGATTTTTTCTTTTTTTTTTTTAAAAGGCAAAATAAAAACTGCCTTAAGTACAATTGGACATCTTTACTTATCTTTAAACTAGTATTGACTTCAGCTCTCTTCAGCTCTAAAGAGAGAGAGGCCCTTCTGGCCTGCTCACCCTTGGTTGTTTTGTAGATTACAGTTCCAGGCACTGGACAACTTTGCCAGGCAATCCTGCTTCTCTGGCTGCCTGTTGGCCAGGGCTTAAGCCCTTTCTCCCACAGGCTTCTCTTAAGTGACCACAGGCTTTGGCCACTGACCATCTTTCTCTATGTTTCCCAGAGAAGAAGGAAACTTCCATCATCCACTGGTTGCCAAGCAACTGGCTGGACAGAAAGTGTGCATCAGTGGCTAGATGCCCGTGGCAGCTTCTTAAGGGAGGACACGAGTAGTCTTCTCTGTGGAGGTTTCTATTGGCACAGTTAATCCCGTTATGGTATGTAAAGATGACTTAAGGACACAACTTCCTTAGCAACATCAGATACACACTGGTTTCTAACACTAACTTCCAATAACGGTTCCTTTTTTTGCTTTGTCCCTGCCCCTTAAAGGGATTGCATCCTCTTTCTGGCTGAGGACTGAAGCTTCCCAGAATATGCCTTTGAAAACCACACTGAACCTATTGCAATATATCCCTGCAACGAAATAATGTACAAAGAAAACTTTTCTTTCTTTCTTCCTTTCTTTCTTTCTTCTTCTTTTTTTTTTTTTTTTTTTTTTACTGATATTAAGCAATCTCTGAACGCAAAAGAGGATAAACACACACAACTCAGGATAACTTCAGGATAATACACAAGAAACCAGAAGCTTACATCACTTTTAGTTGCCATGTCCCGTCAGAATGGTTCTTATTTAGAATAAACAAATCTACTCACTTAAACAAGACAACAAAGTAACTAACTGTAAGAAATCTTTTTTTCTACACAGCACTTAGCAGGAACTAGTGAGTAGGCTTTATCGGGAAAGGCTGGCTGGGGGAGGGGCTGACAGTCTATAGTCTATGCAGATTATAAGGTATTTCACAGGCCTTTCACCTTTAGGAACTCAGGTCAGGGAACCCCAAAACACAATGCAGTAAGAAACTAGGAATTGAGAGACTTGGGCAGGATGGCCCTGACAATCCTCACGGTTCTGGAAGCCTCAGCTCTATAACATCAAACAAAGACCCACTCCTGCCCGAGGCTCATGGGCCATTTGTCCCCAGCATTGCACAAGCACCATCTCTTGGCATAGAGGCCATGGAAGAGCCACCGGGTAAGAACAGAAGACATGAAAAAAGCCTCAGTCCTTTGCTGATGGGCAGAATAAAGCCTTGCTTCCAGCCACCTCGGAGGCTGATGTGGCTGTGAATGTTATTCCTTAATAAGCACTGAGCAGGGCCATACACAGCTCTGAGATCCAGCCTGCATCTGGTTGCTCAAGAACCTCATTCATGAGGAAAGCAAGCTATGAAACGCAAGTTTCTGGACACTTTCTGATTAAAAGGAGACAAGGCTCTGCCCACACATCCTTAATCACTGCTCCCTCCTCCTTATTCAGAGGCAAGGTCATTGTCTTCTGAAGCTCTGGCAGCTGCTTCCTGCTCCTCAGCCTAGCAACCTTGGAGGGCAGGGCTAACTGAACAAGAAATGTCACAGGTCTGCACCTAGAGTTACAAAAACCGTTTTTTGACATGGTGAGCAGTAAGCCACAGGAAACAGTGAGAATGTGTCATTTCCTGCTTCTGAAGAAACTCTCCAGGGGATGGGAGACCCAAAGTATCTCTATCCTTCCGTGGATGGGATGATGGGGAGGGGTTGGGGTGGGGAGGGGCCCTCCTTTCATTGTCTCTGGTGCTTTGGACCCTACCCTGTTCGGGGCTCAGGAGGGGTCTGAGTCACTTTCTTAGGAAAGATGGGGGTGGGGGATGAGGGGGTAAGGCCAGTAAATGGGGAGGAAGGACTTCAGAGTCCAGAAAAGCTGTCCAGACTTTTAATAAGATGAATGTTTGCTACTGAGGCTGGAGAAATGGCTCATCCTTTCATGGGTGTGAAAAGCTTACCCAGCAGCCCTGTAACCTAGCACTAGGGTGAGGTGGGAACCTACTGGCCAGTCCAGTTAAGTTGTTGAGCTTCAGATTCAGTGAGAAGCTCTATCTCAAAAATTATAGAGGGGGACATTAAACCTCAACCTTTTCACACACACATGCATCTTGCACACATATCTGCATGTGCACACACCACATACATGTTTACTGCTCGCCCTAGAGAAGGCCTATAAGAAAGGTGGTCTCCTTCGCTTCTGTGCCACCATCTTCCAGAAACACTTGAGAGGCCACCACCATGTCCTTGAGGTGTGTGTGTGTGTGTGTGTTTGGGGGGGGGGGGTGCTGATTCAGTTCACACAACAAACAGCAGAGCTAGGAAGAACCTTACTTTTTCTGAATCTTAGATTCACCTGAACCACAGCCTAGAATGCAAGAGGAAGGGAAATTCCCCAGTACCCTGAGGTGTGGAGAATGGGCAGGAAGGGAAGGTAGGTGTGAAGGAGGGGGAGGTGAAGACAGGCCTGACCCTTTCCTGAGCACACTGCAGAGGGGAGGGCACACTGCAGAGGTGAGAGCACACTGCAGAGGGGAGGGCACCATGCAGAGGTGAGAGCACACTGCAGAGGGGAGGGCACACTGCAGAGGGAGGAAAGACTGCAGAGGGGGAGGGCACTCTGCAGAGGGAGGGCACACTGCAGAGGGGAGGGCACACTGCACGAGGAGAACACAGTGCAGTGAGGAGAGCATGCTGCAGGAACACCGTGAACTTTTGAGCTGACTGTGGTGTAGTGTGGGGGACCAGGATCAGCATCCTGGGTAGATCTGGGATGATGATGGGATGTGGGGGTGGGCAATGCTGGAGAAAAGGAGCTTTGGTTTCTGGGTGGTTAACTGGAGAGGTACGGCTTCTGCCACTCACCAGTCCCCGAGGTGAAGCCAGGCTGCTGAAAGTTGTAGTTCTTGATTTCACCGTACCACCGATCAGCCACTTCCTTTCCTGTACAGAAAAGGCACGTGCCAACTCAGCCATAAAGTCTACATACTCCCTCTCTCTTCTCCCACAGACCCCAAACCACCCATTCCACACCCGGATGCCTGGTAAGGTGCTGATGAAGTAAAGCATCAGAGTTACTCCCCGCAGACTTCTGGGGACTCAGGATGAAGGCAGCCCCTTCACTGGGATGAGCACTGGCCCAGGGTCAAGCAATGGTCCCCAGATAAGGAAGCCTACATCCTACCGCTGAACCACTGTGGCATTCTGGGCAAGGCCTTTTCTACTCTGGACACCTACAATAAAAAGGCTGAACACAGTGCATCCCTGAGGCCCTTCTAGCAATGGTCTGGATTTCTGGGAGGCTGTCCTTATTCTACCTGGGTTTGTTCCTAAAATAGGCCTGAATAAAGGCAGTTGAGTCAGTAGACCAAAGATCGTTACTGCCATTAGAAAGGCCTCATCTTGACATCCACTGTCAGCAGTGGCATGAGGAAGCATCCCCTGGGGTCTCAGAGCCATAGCTCCAACTCAAGACATAGGAGTCAAATTGAGTTACCCAGGACCTTATTACAATTTAGAGTCTGATTAAAGTAGGTCCTAAGAGGACCTGTAATTCTTCATTTTGACCAAGTTCCCCACTATTACTGCTGGATCATGAAGTCCATATCAGCTGCCCCCGGGACCATTTAAAGAAAGCCGGGGTCCAGGTCCTCCTTCAGCTGGAGGAGAGACACAGGGGTTGGAAACATTTTAAAGGTCTGCAAAGACTCTCCTGTGTGACCAAGAGATGTCAACCCAAACCTTTCTGTGTAGGATTGGGAAAACTAGGGCCAGAGAGAGTAGAGGTTGCCTAAGGTGCCCAGGGACCCAGCCAACAAAAGGCCAGGAACGAACAGCATCTTAGGGCCCAATAAGACTCCTTTTCCCAGCCAGGAGAGGTCACAGCCTGGGCCCAGAGTCTGTAGGCTGAGGAAGAAGCTCAGAAACTCCACCATCAGCTGTCTTCCAGGCACATAGCTCTTGGGGGGAGGGGGTGCTGGTGTCCTAGGGAAACCATGCAGCTTAGGGGATCCCCTTGGGAGCTCTGGGGAATGTGAGGCTGGGGAGGAAAGGAGTCAATCTTTGGAGAAAGCTCCAGAGATTGTGCCATCTCTCACTATTTAAAGAAAAAAACAAACTACTTCAGGGTTATAGGAGCCAGTGGGGTGGGGTCGTTCCCTCCCAGGCCCTGGGCAGAAAAATCATCTTTCTCTTCTTTCTTTCCGAAAAGAAAACTGCTTAATTCTTTTCGCCTTTCTGACAACAAAAGTCATATACCTACAGTGTAATATGTATTTTTTATAGATATATTATATATATATTAGAAAAAAGTGAGGATGCTCCGGGCAGATGCTGCAATCTCCATCGCCCACGCCTCCTAAGTTGGACTTCTGTACCAGAGCTGTCTGTCTGTCTGACTCATCTCTTCCAGGCTCCCAGCTTCCTGGCTCCGGGCCAGCCACTGAGGTCAGCCCAGGAGCAGATGCTGAGAATTGAGGGGCTCTGCTCCCTTTCTGGGCCTGTGGCCACACCCTCACTGAGCCTTGAAGGGCACAGTGTCAAGAGGAGTCTGCAGACCTCAGAGAAAAGAGGAGCCAAGAGTGTCCTACCTGTCTGGTCATAAGATGCCCACGCAAGGTTCTCTCCACACTGGCCACGACTGGACTCTGGGCTGTGCTTGAGGATTCTTGTACTGGCCAGGGCCTCTGAATACCTGTATAACATGTCTCCTCAGAGTAGGCCCAGCCCGGGGACCCTTCACCTTGACCCAGTGTCTGAGCCTTGGTCTAGTATGGCTGAGCCACCTTTTCTGTCTAGGTCACCAAAGGGATGACAGAAGCATCAGTCCTGTGCCTCCCAATAATCCCATTTCTTAGAAGAGCAAAGGGAACATGCCTGGGTCAGCAGCAGAGTGGTCCTTAAGCCTGGCTGTATCTGAATTCCAACCACATCCCTTCAACCCCCCCAGGATCCCTTCATGAATGCAGAAGCAGCTCCATGAAGCCCTAGAGCCTGATTGGTGCTGGGGACTCACTGCTGAGCTTCCTGGTTCAGCTTCTTGCAAAGCTTCAGTGGGGGGACACCGTGCTGAGCCCGGTATTCGTTGTGGGCCTTCAGGACCTCGTTATTAAACTGTTTGGAAGCTAGGATGAGAGAAGATTGGAGAAGAGCTCAGTGCAGAGGGAAGACCCACCAAAGGCATATTGGGATGCTTCAGGACACACAGAGAGAGACTGCGGGCCTCCTCTCCATCCTTGTGGCTGTTTCATACTAATGTACATCCTGACTCCATCACCGCTATCATCCTCTATGTCTCTGCAGATCAGAGCTCTGTGGGGACTTGACTATTTATCTGAGGCAAGGGAAGACTTAAGCAGAAGCAGGGGAATGTGGTCATTCAGAGAGTGTTTCTGAAAGATGCTGTTGGCTGCTGAGTGGTGCTGAGGAAGGTACAGAGTCAGGCAGACATTTCTAAAAGAAAATGTCTGAAGGTGACTGAATAACTCAGACTAGACCGATGGAGTCTAGGAAGGGCTGGAGTTGGGAGCTCAGGGAAGAACAGCTTAGGGTGGATGGTACCATATTAAACCAGTGAAAAGGAAGTGGAGGGGTGGAAGGAGGGAAGAAGGGAGAGAGAGAGAATCAAATAAAGCAGCATTAAGAGAGTATAGAAATGAAGGTGATGGGAAAGAATGTGGTCAGCAGGGTGAGGCTGAAGTGAGGAAAGGGCCTGCTCACAACTGAATGATGAGCTCAGCAAAGACCAGACCAGAGGGACTGGGGTTAGGGAAGTAGGGGATGAAGAGCAGGAGGGGCCCAGAATGACCACACTGCTTCCGATCTGAATCAACCCCATCCTTCTAGCATCCATCTATCCACTGCTGATCCCACATCGTCCATCAGTCCCTCACCAAACATCCATCTGCCTTCCATCTGCATCCAACACTGAGCATTTCTCCATTTCCAGCCACCAACTCATCATCTGTTAAGCATCCACCCACCCTAGTATTGACCATCAATTCAGTCCAATTCTAATCTATGTTATCTAATCTCTGAGCACCGTCCTACACGTTGCCAAACCCTGACCTCAAAAGCTCACACAGAGAAGGGTGACAGCTTTGTAAGCAGAGACTAGTAATGGTGTAAGAGAACTCTGGAGCAAGGGGTCAAGATAAGGTCACAGGCCTTAGGAATCTAGGAATTACCCTCTCCGTAAGCATACAGTTCTGGGACTGAGAGGCAGTGAGGGAGCCGTGAGGGAGCATCAGACTGGTCCATCTGCCCAGAGCCTGCTTTTGGTGGGGTAGAAAGGGTGTAACCACAATCATGAAGGAAGTGCTCAGGGCTAACTCCAGGCAGGGGGGAGGAAGAAATACAGCTGATGGTTGGTGATCACCGTGTCCTAGGACTTTCTGATAAATTACAGAGGGAAGCAGACTATCCTTGGGGGCCCCAGGATCCAGCAAGGCTGCATAGGGGATCCAGTCTCAGGAACATTTAGTGGGCAGTGTTGAAAGGGCTCTGAACCGATTTGTGAGGTTTGGGGTAACAGGTGAGCAGAGGTAAATGTGGTAATAATGACTCAGCTTGAAGCAGAAGGCAGAACCACAACCAGAAATCCTCACATCCTGGTGGCCAGAGAAGGGCCACACCCTTGTGATACAAACAGATTTCAGTCTCAGGAGGTAGGAGGAAACAGGTAGTGTTTAATAAGAGTAGAGTTTGCAAAGCGAAAGATCCTGAAGCTGCTCCACTGCTGTGTGATCCCATTTGACCATCAGGGGGCACATTACAAATGGAGCATCTCAAGGTAGATTTCAGGTTTGGCGTTGCTGATGTGGAACCAAGACATCAAAGCAGTCTTTTAAAAACCAATGGGGGCAGAGGATAGCAGAGTCAGGAGCAACGTCTAGAAACAAGTCACATCTGGCCTGTTCCGGTGAGCTAAGAAGCCAACAGAATAATGTGGTAACCAGAGTCACAGGTTCCTAGGCCAGGGCTGCTCTGCCCTGACTTGCACAATCAGGGTCTTGTGAGAGGAAGCACACACTGAGCTCTTTATCCTGAGATCAACTGGACGACTGAGATGAGGTTGGGGGTGCTGTGTGGAATTTGGGGTTCCTACAGGACAAAGCTGGAGCTGGCGGGTACGAAGGGCAGGGTAGCAGGTGTCAGTCAGAAATAAGAAGGTCCTTTCTCCCAGTAAAAATGTCCCTGGAGGTTTAAGGGGACAAACCTGAACTCTGGCATCCCTGACAAGTTGGGGTTCACCTCAGTACTCTGAGACAGTCATCCTTGTCCTGACTACTCCAAAATATGTAACAGTGGAAATCAGAGGACAATGTGGTCACAAAGAGAAGAAGAACAAAAGATCCAGTGACCCCCAGATCCATCTTGGGAGACCTGACACAGGGTCTGGGTTTAAATGGCAGGCAAGTTGTAAATGAGAAAGCAGTTCTGCTTAAGGTTGGTCCCAGGGAGCAAGCTCTCTTTCAAGCTATAAGCTTGGGGTTGCAGACTTTCCCTTTCCCCAGTATGAGATTTCTGGGGACATTCCAATTTATTGGGCCCATTGTCCCAATAGTTTGATAACTAAAGTCTGCACCTCTCTTTAGAAATCTGTGCTTTTGCCAAGTTACAAAGCTTTCTGGAGACTGGACAGGCATTTCCCCAAGAAGGTAGCAAGCTACCTACCATTGGGACACGCAAGCAAGTTACTCTCCATTCCTTTTAAGATCCCAACAGAGGTGGGTGGGAGAGATGAGGGAGTGGCCTAAGGCTTCTGGGAGATCCTCGTTCTTCAGTAAATAGACAAGGCCATAAAACAAGGGCTTGTGTGAGCTATATGGTCATAGTAAGACAGGTCCCCATCTGAGTGATGCATAACCAGGGCCATCTTAAACTTTCAGTTCTCATGTCTCAGACAGGCCAGGGAAGTTCTGGTGGAACACCATAAGAGACACTTGAGACTTGGTGACATGTGTAGCGTCACATGAGCGCCCTAGAAAAAGTATTGCAGGTTCGGGAGGTGGGAAGAAGAGGCCAAGGGCGCAGAAAGGGCCAGGCTATTACTGGACCCAGGAGAAAGGAAGACAGTTTAAAGCAGCTTGAGTGTTGAGGTCAATCTGCACTGGACCCCACTGTAGGCTGTAGGCCTTGCAGTCTTTTCAAGAGACATATATGGTTTCTAAAAATGAGGTCACTGTACTCTCAGAATGGAGATAGTTCCAGGAACATAAGTGAAAGCTCCTGAATCAACACAAGATCGGTGCCAGAATCTGATGCCAGGCCCAGGCCCCAACAGGGCTAGTCTCCCTCAGCCAGGGCCTCTGCAAGGGGTCACCAGGTCTCAGCTTGGTCTCTCTTGCTTCACTAGCTTGAAGCCAAGAGGTCCTCCAGCCACTTAGGGCTATCTTAAACATTCCCTCCCACTCAGAGGAGGACAAGAGCCTGAGGAGGCAAACTATCAATGGTGACCACACCCAGGCAAAGACAGAAAAACCCAAGAACACAGATAAAGTCCAAGTAAAACCAGCCACTCACAGCAAGGCAAGGTTGGCCCTCAGCTGTCTGTCCCACAGTGAGGGAAGGCCCAGATCCACACTTTATTTTGCTAAAGAGTCAGGAGGGAGGGACAGGCAGACCTATCTGCCCTGGGCCACATGCTTTCTCCTGCTTGTATCCCACTGGGCCTTAGAGATCTCATTGGGCTCTCGCTGCCTCTTTGGGTGTCTTTACCCTACCCACATTCACGACTAGATTAGGAAAAAAAAATGTGCCTTGCAAGGGTAAGCTGCCCAGATTTCCCTTGCTGGTCCAGGAGAACTGTCAGGAGGGATCTAGACTAAGCCCTGTTCTGAAGCTCTGCCTCATGGCCCAAAGGTCACCATGGGGAGGGGGTAGAGATGTCACCTTGGTGACAGTCAGGCTTCAGGGTGACAGCTGAAGTGAGCAGTAGGGGAAAGGAGCCCACAGGCAGCACCTCTGATCTCTCTCAGAAGAAGAAACAGCTACATTTCTCAATAGCCTTTAAGAGCTGGGGCTGCAGGAGGGGATGGCAGGACAGGTTGGAGATGCAAGGCTGGACTTCTAGGTGTGGCTACTCCACATCCTTTTGGTCTTTCAGAGGGCAGGGGAGAGTGAAGGAATTCTGAGATCTGTCCTTAGCCCCTCACACCCCTGCTTTTGGCAGCCAGATCTTTCCTCCCTCGGCACCCCCTTCCCAGAGGCCTCATTGTCATGTACAGCTGCCCTTTCCAGACTCCCCACAAAAGATGCAAACAGGCCCCTCCATTGTCATGACAAGAGGCTGGACATAAGGACAGAACTAGTTTTGCGTCTTTGGGAAGAGTAGGAAATGGGTAACCCAAGGGAAAGCAATTTTTTCTTTTTTCTTTTATGGGACAGGATTTTTCTGTCCTAGAACTCACTCTGCAGATCAGAACTCACAGAGATTCTCCTGATTCTGCCTCTCGAGTGCTGAAATTAAAGGGGTGCACCACCATTGCCTATCTGGGCAAACAATTTTAAAGGTATCTTTCAAAGTGAGTGGCTGGGCAAATGAGTAAGGTTCAGAGACGGTAACAGGACTAGATCCCTGCTCTTTCAGATGGAGAAATCAGCATCTGGAGCAGTATATGAATGGCCTCAGGTTCCCAGGCCCAGTGGGCCCTAATTAAAGCCAGACCTAAGTGCACCCCTCACTTCCCCCCTCCTGCCCCCACTCTTGGACACTTCTATTTCATCCAACACTCTCTTTCCTTGATGGCAAGAATAAGCTACCAAGACTTACTTAGTTGCCTGTGGGCAAGGAGTTCATTTCTTGGAGTGATGGCCTTCTCAAGGCCTGTTTGAAAGATGACCAAGTGCACACAAGGCCCCTGAAAGATTGAAGCTGTCAGATTGGGGGGGGGGGGCATGCTCAGGCTGCTGAAGTGCCCTGCCCCTCACTAGGATCTGCCCAGAGACAAGTTTCTGACCCCCTAGGCCCCAGGCCCCCCTCTGGGTACAGAATATGACAGCTGCAGGTTTCCTCAAAGCAGGAAAATCCTTCAAATGAGACTTGGGGAAAAAAAAAGAGCAGATGAACAGGAACTGCTGGGGTTGCTCTGGCCCACGTGGCCTCTCCCTGCAGGGGTCCCAGGGGCTCATCCAGCAGAAAAGTCCTAACCTTCTTCTCAGATACCCTCTGGTATTAGAAATCCAGTGTCTGAGATATCCAGGTTCTTAGAGAATATTGAGTCCCCACTAGCCAGAGTCCATTTGGGATGGGGACTGGGGTGAAGGCACGTGGTCAGAGTGCTCTGGAAGCCTACAGTTCAGAAGGCAAAGAGCTAGGCTCTGCACACACACACACACACACACACACACACACACACACACACACGCACACACACACACACACACACTGCACTCAGAACTAAATTCTAATCTTAATTTATTCACTTATTGGTTTAGACATATTATATAATGAGGACAGTAATGGCCTAGAGTGCTGTTAAAATGGTTAGTAACATACAATATCTAACTTCATGGCCTATCGTACAACAGGAGGCCAAATGATTGATTGGAAATCGCTGTTATTCAAGGCAAAGGGCTACTTCATGCTTAGGTCCTAACACACCTGTTTGCACAGAGGCCTGGCAGGGAGACTGGGGCTGTGGGCAGGATTGAGAGTTTCCAATCCTGGTCCAAGCTCTTTAGGTTTGAGCCTTGGCAGTTGTATGATGGCTTCATGGGATTTCTCACACTCACCACGAAGCTCTAGGGTGTACTTGAGATCTGTTCCATGAGGCCAAATTTAGGCACAGACAAGGCAGGGACTGATTGCTTAGATGGTCTTTTGGGAGCCACAGAGAACTTCTATGCAAATGGGTTTCTGCTAAGAGGCACCTCCTCAAAGCCTCCACTGGTGGCCTCAATCTTTAGGGTTGCGTTTGTGCAGAAGGTTCACTCGATCTGAGTCATCCAGAAAAGTCACTTCCTCTTTGAGGAACTTAGAAGAGCCAAGCATGTGTGGTTATGAAGAACACAGGTCTGGACCAGAGAACTAGCAAGTGTGTGGGGTGACACCTGACTCTGCCACTAGCTCCCTCTTTTTGTATCCTTAGCAACCTGCATCAGCACCATTTTGCAGGTGACCTCAGGACTCCACCTTCCCTTTTATTCCTTGCAAGTTGTCACCAAGTCTGCCCAAGACTGCCATTGGCAAGCTCATCCCCCCCCCCCCCCCCCCGGCTCCCATCCTTGCCTTAGACCACAGCTTCCATGGGTAAAACCCCATGGTGGCACATAACTGAATATAGAGATGGTGAAAATTTTGGCAGTAAAAGATTTCTGAATGTACAACTACCAAAACGTGATTCAAAATCAAACACAAGGACCGATCTGAGGTGTTTCTGGTAGTTCTAAGCCAGGCTGTGCAGTCAGTTTCTGAGACCACCCAGTAAACACTGTGTCTGCACACATACCACCACATCAGCAGTGGCATGACCACTTTCTGAGTGACATTTTTTTTTTTCAGGTCTGTGTGTGGAGGGCAGAGGGACAACTTGTGGGAGTTGACTCCCTCCATCTTGTAGGTTACAGAGGTTAAATTCAAGTCTTCAGGCTTGGCAGCAAGCACCTTGACCCAGTGACCCATTTTGTTGGCCCTAGAATGCTTGATTTTAAAAATTGCTGTTGAGTAGTAACTTGAGGATCATAAAAAGTCACTGAAGAGCTAGAGATGTGGCTCAGTGGTAGAGTGCTTGCAATTTAACCACTAATTACCCCCCACAATCATTAAACGAATTTTGCTTGAGTTAGAACAGAAATTCCAATGATAAACTGGACATGATAACACATGGTTTTAATCCTAGCACTCAGAGGGCTGAAGTGGGTGGATCTCTACGAGTTTATTGAGACCAGCCTAGGCTACATGACCAAGGCTACACAGTGAGACCCTGTGTGTTCTAAAGAACTGTATTAAATAAATTTCTTGGAGTACAGGAAATGGCTTTTGGTAAAATACCTGGCATGCAAGCATTACAGCCTAAATTAGGTCCCAGAATCCCTGCTTAAGAACAACAACAGCAAAACGGAACAGTGAGTGGACACAGCAGCCCTGCCTGAAGAAGACCGAGAGAGGAGAGGGTCCTGGAGCTCCCCTGGCCAGCCAGTCCAGCTGAGTCAGCCAGCTCCTGGTTCAGCGAAAGAGCCTGTCTCAAAAGATAAAGAAGGAAGCAATTGAAGAAAATACCTACTGCCTACCTCTGGCCTTCACACACACACACACACACACACACACACACACACACACACACTAAAATAAGCTTCTGTATGATTTAGTATCAGTAAATATCTGATTTGTATGCTTGTTTTAGATGCCAGTATACCTAGAGTTGTATAACAACTTGTTGAGTAAAACTACTTTTGCAAGTAGTTAGTGTTTCAGAAGCCAGGCGCTAGGAGCTTGCCCCATGTCCTCTGTAGGGAGGCAGACTCTGCTTTTGACCCTCCACTCTGCCACAACACTGATCCTACCATGTTCAGTGGCACTCCGCATCCCATAACATGACTCAAAACCTTCTGGGACCCTAGAATCCACTTCTTTCTCTACACTCCTTTGATGGTCCCTCACAGATGAGGCCTCTCTCCTGTGCCTCCCCCACCTTCTTTCACTTGCAGATCCTGGAGCTTGGATCATTTCCCATCTCTTTCAGGGTCTCTTTCCCCACCACCTTCATCTATTCATTTCACAACTCAAATGGAAATTCCTAAAGATTGGGCTGTTCCTCACCTGCATCGGGTCCACAGCTTGGAAGAGGGGACAGATGGTAGTAGGGACACAGAGAGATGGAAGAGTAGGAGAAGGCACAGTTCTAGAAAATTGTCTCTTAGAGCATTCAAATGTATCTTTAGGGCTCTAGTGGGATGGGGCAGGGGTTTTGCCTTTAATCCCAGCACCAGAGAGGTAGAGAAAGGAGTTAATTTTCCAGTAGATGTCAAAAGGCCTTCTTCTCATGTCTGCTATCATGTGTTCCGTCCATACTTTTCATCTTGCTCTTTTATTTATATGACATGATTATCAGGGCCAGCATTGAAAGATGATTACACTGAAAGACGGCCAGTCTCTAAAGCTGGAGGAAAAGCAGGTTAGGACCAGGTCTCTCTTGAATCTAGGTTCGGGAGGACAGATGAAAGAAGGGACCCAGCCTTCCTCATCTGAAGCGGGCAGCCCATTGACTCCATGTTCTTTTAGGGCAACTGTTCTCAACCTTCTTAATGCTGTGGCTACTGATACAGTTTCTCATGTTGTGGTACTCCCAACCATAAAATCATTTTCTTTGCTACTTCGTAACTATAATGTCACTACTCTTATGAATTATAATGTAAATATCTGTGTTTTCCGATGGTCTTAGGCGACCCCTGTGGAAGGGTCGTTCCACCCCAAAGGGTCGCCACTTAGATACAGGTTGAGAAGCACTGCTTTAGAGTTTTTTGTGAGGCAGAAATGATATCCCAATAAATGGAAACTCTTGACGCCCAGAAGGGAAAAGTCTGGAGGAAATAGATCTATTGCCCAACACCTGTCCCTTCTCCTTGCAGGAGTGAATGAATACAAATGATACAGGATGTGGGCTGTCCCTCTGGAGGAAGAGCGCGAGATTAGGGATGGGATTCCCGTCATAGGAGTTGAGCACAGAAGGACAGGGAGGGTTTCGGGCTGGATGATGGGGCTTGTGAAAACTGGGCCAGGACACCCAGGGGAAGGGACACAAGTGCCTGCCAGCCAACACAGCTGTGCGGCAAAGTGGGTGGTACCAGTAGCTAGAGGGCCTGAGAATGGGGTGGAAGGTGGCCAGCAGAGAGCGACAGGACAGCTGGTTTTCAGAAATTTCAACCTTACAGCCATAGTGGTGAGGTTGGGTGGCACCAGGGCAGAGACCACAGAGGTAGCGGGTCCTGCACAAAGCCCAACCTGACAGAGGGCACTCAGGAGTCGAGCCCAAAGAGAACGAAAAGAACTCTCAGAGACTCCCTTAATGGGGTGGGACCGGACTAGCTGCTTCACAGCCAGGGGTGCTGTCGCAGTTTGGTGAGTTTTTCCAACTGTAACTTTGTCCTTCTCTTGAAACAAAGCAAAGCCACGCCTAGGCAGACTCAGAGCTATCCCCACCAGCTCTTGGAAATCCTCCCTGACGCAATCCCTGGCTCAAAGCCAGAGGGACCCTCCATCGCTTTACCCTTCTTTCTCTCCCTCCTGGTGGTCTTCCCTCTACCTCTGCTCCCAGGTTGAGCCAGAACCAGCCCCAGCTGCGCCTTTGGGCGCTTTGCTCCGTGCGCTCTCCATCCCTACCCAGGGGCCACGCTTTTCAACGAGGGCGGCGGGAACATCCGAGGGGTTCTCAGGGGACCAGGCCCCTGGCGGGGCAGGGTGACGACGAGTGTCCCAGAGCTGTCCCCGTACCCCGGAGGGCCGTACGGGCTGCTCACCTGACTTGCCCATGGCGGCCTACGCTTGCGTTCCTCTGCTCCGCGGCTGCTCCGCTGTGCTGGGTAGCGGGTCCCGGCAGCTGGCCGGGGCCAGGAGGGGCAGGGGCGGCCACAGCCACTCCCCCGGCGCCGCCCGGCCCGCCTTATAAGGCAACGGCAGCTGCAGGCGGAGGCGCGGGGGGCCACCCCTAGAATTCACGTGGCCTGGTGGGATTCCGCCGCTGGCTAGGGTGGTCCAGATGTGGTTGACGGACGCCGGTTCAGAGCGTGCTTCTCTTCCCAGCTGGAAGGGAGACCGAGACTAGGGGAACCCACGCCTTCCTTGTGGTTCCCCATGGCTCCTGCAAGACTGAGCCGTCTCAAAGATTGCTGTGCTCACGGTGGCCTGGAGAGGTACTGTTCTCTCCGGTGCCACCAGGGGTCGGTACCCTCCCATTGTGCTCCAAAGGCATCTTTCTAGGACCCTACTGCTACGTGACCTCAGGTTGTAACTGGACAAGTCCCAGCCCTCCAGCTCCGTCCGCCCCAGTGAGGTGCCCACAGGCTGGCTCAGACCTGTGCTCTTGACCCTCACTGCCTCTGGGACCAAGCCAAATTCCCCACCCCAGAGTCTGACTCCAGAGGTGGATCCCACCCTCATATCAGACCAGATTCTCCAAATGTTCCTAGATTTGCTCACTCATCCCTCAGCAGGGACCGCCGATGACTTGACCCTCCTAGCTTGTGCTCTGGGGTCTATCAGTTTCTTCAAATTACAGTAGTCCTTCCCTTCCTGAATCTTAGGACAGTACACCCCTAACATTGGAGAGACTGGCTCAGCTTCACCCCCGAGAAGAGCACCAAGAGCACTCTTCCTTACTGGTGGGCCGGAGGATCTGGAATCTCTTTCAAGGCTTTTCCATTAGGACTGGCGAGTTGGCTCAGTGGGTTAAAGGCACTTGGGCCAAACTTGAAGTTCTCAGTTGGATTCCTGAAATAAACACAGCAGAAAGAGAGGACCACTCTTGAAAGCTGTCTTCTACTCGGGGATGGTGATGCATATCCCCCACCCCATACATTGGCATTGTCTAAATTGAGTTCAGTTGGCTAATTTAAGACACACTTTTTTCTCATCATAAAAAAATGTAAAGGCTATTTTAATAAATGGGAACTGAATTGAACTGATTCACAGATTACAGTTTGATCTCTCTCTCTCCCTCTGTGTGTGTGTGTGTATACATATACTTTAAAATGCATTTATTTGGGCAAGGCATGGTAGCACATGGTTTATTCTCAGCACTTGGGAGACAGAAGCATGCAGATCTCTGGGAGTTTAAGACCAGCCTGGTCTACATAGCAAGAACTTGTCTTTAGATTTTGGTTGTTTATTTTGTGTATGGGGGGAGGCATATATATGTTGGGTGTTCAGTGTTGTTATGTGTATGAAAGTCAAGGACAACATATGAGGACTTTCTCTTTCCTTTTATCAACCACTTGGATCCTGGGGGTCAGGCTTGGCAGCCAGAGCCTTTTACCTGATAAGCCATCTCACCAGCTACTTTATCTTCTTTTCTCTTTTTTATTTATTTATTTATTTTTTGAGTCAAGCTCTCCTGTGGATTTGACTGGTCTGGAGTTACCCAAGTAGCTGAGAATGACTTTGAAGTTCTGATCTTCCTGCTTCTACCTCCTGAGGCTGTGACTACAGGCAGTACATACTCCTTGAATTAAAATGTATGGTTTTATGTTACTGTTTGTTAGACAGTGTCAGTGTACAGCCCAAACTAGCTTCATATCACCATACTCTCTCAGGTGCTGGTCTGTGCCTCCACAGCTGTCCAAAACCTATAGTATTGAGTTTATATGTATGCAGTAGGTCAGCACAGAGCTGCACACTACCCTCACTATTCCCCCTATGTCCATCAGATATACTTACTACCTTAGAATACTTCCAAGAAGGAGCAGAGGGGATACTGGTGCCCATCTGACTTAAAGGACTTTGAGCTCTGGATAGAGATTCTGACTCCTTCTGATTCTGTCTCTGCTCCACTTTGCTGACAAATTCCATTGAAGTGATCAAATGAACCCAGGAGGGATCTCTATCACACACAGGATCTCCAGAAGCTTTTTCAGAGGAACCAGAATCACAAGGCCATGAGGAAACTGTTGAGCACAGAGAAATCATCCATAGCCTGCAGAGGTCAACTGTCAGGAGCCATCAGTCTCACATCCACCTTGCTCAGAAGTTGAGTTCAGAAGGAGACCCTGCAAGGCAAAATTCCTACCTCTCTGGCATCTATTGTTGGTGTGTTGTGGGCTCTGTAAACTTGATTTGCCAGCAGCATGGCAGCAGTGTGCCAAATAGACCTAGGCATTGTCAAAGCTGATTTCTACTAAGGACAACTGGGTAGCTGGAGAGGGAGGCACTATCTAAGCCAGAAAACAGACAAGAGATAAGCCATCAAAAAAGTAAGACACCAAGAACAGAGAGTAACCCAATTTGTGTTTGTCACCTAGCCCAGGCTAGCCTCAAACTATCCAAGTGGCTGAGGATGGCCTTGAACTTCACATTCTTTTGATTCCAACTCCCAATCAATTTATCAATCTTTGTTGAGTTGTCTCATTTGAGAACCTCTGGCCTGGGGGTGTAGCTCAGTGGTTTCAGCATAGGGAAGCCCTGGGTTTGCCCCCCCCCCCCACTGTCACTAAGTAAACATAAGTTCTTCCATTTTCTTCTGAAGCGTGTCAGTTATGGCTCTTACATTAAAGCTTTAGCTCATGTTTTGATTACGACATAGCTTGTCAGCCTGTGCTTCTCTCTCTGTTTCTCTGTTGCTGTTCTTCACCTGCTTAATGTAAGATTATCCCATTGCTTCAACAGGTTGGGTTTTTTTTTTCTCTTTTCTTCCTGCTCTGCCTCTTCTTTGTATAAAGCAGATAAGGGACCCTTCCAGCAGAAATGACCTCCCTAGAGCACGTGCCTGTTGCCAGGCTGTTCCTCCTTCTCCAGAAGAGGTCACAAGAAACACCTGCAGGGGAGCATGGTTCTGACTCCATGACTGTGAAATGCCTAGGAGGCTATATGAACAGCATGCTCTTAGCCTGCACGAACTTTGCCTTGTGAGTTGGCTGATCCATCATCCTCTGGCCAAAGGCAGGAAAGTAAGGCCGACAGAAGAATGCTCCTGCAGGGGAAACAGCAGTGGAGCACCTGGGCCAAGGGAAAGATACTCCAACACACACATTTTGGATAACAAAACAACACAGAAAAAGGAGACTGTATCAATGGGTCACACTGGGAGAATGGACCATCTCAGGGTCTTTACATGGGTTTAGGTTTAAAATAGAGGTAAAGGTGTGTAACTAAACAGTCCTTATTTCAGGTCCAGTTTCCACCCCTGCCCCAGCTCCAAACAAGTTCTTCTCAGGGTCAGCATCTGAATTACAGCCCCAAAGGGTTAAAGTCTGTGATGGCAGGGTTAATACAGCGACAGAAACAGGTGAGACCTAACATCTTAAACCGTAAGTCGGAGACACAGAGTATATCAGTTTGCTTCATGTACTTTGAACCTTTTTATTTGAAAATAAACATTTATGACTTTTTATCATCTTGATAAATTGACCCTATCCCCACCCCAGAGATCAGACTCAGGGATTCATGTATGCCATGCAAGCATTCTGCCATTGAGCTCTGACCCTGGCCTGCTACATTAGTTGTTCTGTCATTCAAAAAGATCTTTGTCTTTTTCTCTCTGCTCCTATTTCGTCCTGTGAAATGTATGTGTGATATTAGTAACTTACCCATCTTTCTTTCAATGGATGAATAGGTTTGTTCGTTTGCTGTAGGACTATATGCTAGGCAAGCTACCTCTAAGCTGAACTATCCCCACCCAAGTCATCTACTTTTTATCATTTAACTTTTTAAAAATTTTAATAAATTTGGAGGACTATTACTGTACACAGCAAAAAACGAATTACATTTATGATTTGTAAAATTAACCTTTACTGGCATAAAACTTGATTTTGATATATTTTCAAAGTGTACCATCTACCGTCCTCATTACTAAATCCTTGATAAGAAGCAGCTTCAGAAAAAAGTGTTTATTATTCATAATTTCAGGGGATACAAACTCCTCAATCCATTCTTGATAGAAAGGTATGATAGGAGCAAGGCTGTGAATCACAGGAACCCCGGTGAGGACTCAGAGAGAAAGCAGGAAGTGGAGGCCAGAACTTTCCAAACAGGAAGAGACTGCGTATTCAAATGCATGGGCCTATGGAGGACATTCCACCTTTGAACCATAGCAAAGGTTAAGGTACACGGAGCTATATATATGAAGTATTCAAGGGGAATATTTCATAAGAGGCAAAAGAAATGCGACTTGTTCTACTGCAGAATTATTTGTACCAAATCCCCTACAATTTAATGCTCTGCAAAATGCAAAACTGAACTCTACACTGGGTCTAGTGATACAGCACTCAGCAGATAGAGGCAGACAGATCTCTGTGAGTTCGAGGCCAGCCTGGTCTACAGATCAAGTTCAGGACAGCCAGGGCTCACAGTAAGAACTTGCCTCAAGCAAAACAAAACAAAACAAAACAAAACAAAACAAAACAAAACAAAAAAAAAGAGAACTCTTACACTGCACACTGTAAATATTTGTCACTTGAATTGATTTAATAAAATACTAACTGGCCAGTGGCCAGGCAGGAAGTATAGGCAAGGCAACCAGATCAGGAGAATTCTGGGAAAAGAAAGAGCAGAGTCAGAAGTTACCAGCCAGATGCAGAGCAAGCAAGATGAGAACACCGTAATTACCAAGCCACATGGCTAAACATAAGTAGAAATATAGATTAATGTAATTTTAAGAGTTAGTTAGTTGTAACCCTGAGCTAAAGCCTGAGCATATATAAGTAATATTAAGCCTCTGAGTCAATTATTTGGGAAGAGGCTGCTGGGTGGGACACAGAAACTTCTATTGCACAAATCCTAATTGGGATTAATAATAAAACCCAGAGCCAGATATTGGGGCAAAAGCTGAAAGATCAGAGGGACAGGAACAAGGGACAGCCATTTCTCCCCCAGCCAACTCCTCAGGCCTGTCTCCACAAATTCTCAGGCTGAATGCCTCTGAGTCCTCAGCCAAAAGGGAAGGAACAAGTTCTGTTTTCCCTCACTTTGAAAACCTTTCTCTGCCCAGCAATATTACTTCCTGATTCAAACTTCCTAGTGCTAGGATTAAAGGTGTGTGTTACTACTCCCTGACCTTCATGGCTAAAAATCCATGACTGACTCTTTAGGTAAACTTTATTAGATACATGATATATCACCAAAACCTTCCAACTATATGTGGTGCCCAAATGTTTTGCAAGAATTTCCATGTAAAACCTGATAAAAGCTTAAAAGCGATTCCAGACACAAAAGAACAGAGTCAAGCATGTCTTTATGGGTAGCAGCATTTTCCCGGGTGTGCTTTGTTTGCTGGAAGCAAGCAAAGGTGTGGCTCCTTTAAGAGAGGCTTTCTAACTCAGCATTAGCAGCAAAAACTTTGAGTCTTTTAAAAAGCCCTGCTACCAAACATTTAAATGTAAATTATGAGCAGTAGATGGTGTGCTACTTGATATCGGCATAAATCTAGAAACTCACCAGAGTTGGAACAATAAACAAGGCTCCCACCAAAACCTTTACCATGAAGCTAGACTCTGAGGAAGCAAAGGAATGGTGGTACCTGCTGCTTTGGTGCTCTCCATGCCTGCTTAGCAGTTTAAATGCTCATGTGGTCAAAACTTACAAAAAACAAACAAAAAAATCACCCCCCCCAAAACAGAACAAAATAACCCTAAACTTCTAAATGGTTAACAGGATGTTTGAAAATGTGTAGAGGCTTGGGAGAAAAAGAAAAAGGGTAAAGAAAGTCTTAAAAAAGAATAGAGTGATTCACATGAAGACAATATACACAGAGTCTGGATACTATATGCTATGTTGTCTTTGGGGTTTTTTGACTGCAGAAGAAGGTAAGAGACATTTAATTATAAATGCTGCTGGATTAAATCAACCTGTATATTTGAAAATATCTTGACTTCAAAATTTACGTTACTTTGGAGAAGAGGTTTTGTTTTTAATTCCATAGAAAATGAGAGGTTCTGGATTTGTTCTGGGTTAAGAAAAATTAAGTTTGATCAAGGAAGACCCCCTGAAAAAAAATCTCCAGAGAGAACTGATGACCCAAAGGATCCATATCCAGATTGGCTTCAGCTTCAAGGCTGCTGGTGAGATGATCCAGCCTCACAGAATGCTCCAGCAAGGACTCGACCATAATTCTGAATTTTATCTGGGTCCCCCAAAGATTATCATCATTCTCAATCAATAGGAAGTAGTCTTAACAACTATTGCCCACATTCCTAAAAATAAATTATGAATGTTTGTCATCACTTGGGGGGTTGGTTACAAGTTGTTATGAAAAATGGTCAGGAAAAAAAGCTAAACAAAGGAAATTAGATTCAGGAATTTTGTTCTGAAAAGAAAAAGTAGGATATAGAAATGATAGAATGAAAGGGGAGATTATTGAATATACTTTAATCCCAAAACAACTATTTATCTTACATTTTTACATTAGTGTAGATTTGGGTTTCTTGATACAAATTTAAAGTTAATTTTGTTATACAGTATGTATATGTCTACTCTTGTTTAGGGCATTATGTTTATGCAGCTCGTTTAAAAATGTAATGTATAATTAAGAAATAGAGATTAATAGTCATCTATAATAGTCAAACTTATAGTCATGTTAGTTAGGTTTTCTATGTATACAAAGATATATTTCAGATAGATAGGTAACCTTCAAATACTTTAAAGACCTATAGAATATGGCATTTAATATGTTTAATAACCTAAGGTTTTTCATGACAGTAAGACATATCTGTCTACTCTTGGCAGCACCAATCTACTTTAGAGAAGATGATGAGCACTGAAGGAACTGCATATGGAACTTACTTCTTTGTGCCAAAAGCTAGCC